>JBBKCR010000022.1:6130627-6147961 GCA_037577295.1 Ladigesia roloffi
TCCGTGTTTATTTCCAGTTAGGTAGGTTAATGAAAAAGTGGGACAAAATGCTCAATTTGCGTGAGGCGTGAAATAGGATGAAATTGCTGTACAGTGCAACGTAAACTCTACCTCTGCCCCCACCACAACACCGCAAAAACATGGACGCACCAGACGTTCCTCTGCCCCCAGACACTAACCCTCTCGTGCACCAGGTGGCAGTGCATCACAACCAGCTGACTCAACTAAACACGGTGTTGGGTCAGGTAGTGGCCACCATGCAAGGGACCCGCATTGGCATGAAAACTTCCCCGCACGCCTCTCTGGCAGAAAGGTATGGGGTGACCATACCTTCTGCATAAGGAGATGGAAAGATGATATAAGTGCAATTATAAGATGGTTTAAGTGCAATTCTGTACAATTATATTCCAAGAAACTTCAAGATATATCCTGCTCTATTAGTTAATGAGCAGGCAAAAGTGTTCTACAGTGTTGGTGCTGGTGTTGATGCCTGCATTAAACATCTGAAAATGGAACCTCAGCCTTCGCATTGTGACTAAGGTTGGCATAGCTTTTGTTGCAAAATTTTGCATTTAAAAGAAAAATAATATATGGTATTATAAGGTAATACAATTTCCTATCAAATAATTACAGGAGCATTTATAGAACTACAAATTTATCTTATCATGAAATATAAAATGCATCAATTTTGAGCAGGCTTTTGTAGAATTCCAATTTACTGGAGAAAAACTCAAAATTCACAGCAGTCCATCATTGATAAAACTGGTTTGGTGAGTCTCTCGGGTTACAGGATGGGTGTGTGGTGTGTACCTTGCAGAGATGCTGAATGCAGAACTGCTACTTACCACTGTTGTACTGAATGGGGATCTGCTCTGTGGATAGCTTGTACTGGCTTTGCACACCAATTAGCAGAGGACTTCCTCTCCTATGAGATAGAACAGAAGATATGGGTTTGAATAAGAATGCACACTGACCAACAGGGCTGGACTGGGACAGAAAATCTTAACGGGTATTTTGAGATTGAGATGGGTAACTTTAATGTTTCTGAATTACCTGGCCATTATATTTGTATTTTTTTATAATGATATGTTTCAATTTAACATAAATTATTATAATATAAATGTACTCAAAGTATTCTTAATTTTATTTAGCTGTTTATCACTGCATGTTCTCTTTCCTTAAAATGAAAGACAAAAAAAAGATTGGTTTATGGCTTTTAATATATATATTAAACTTTGGATATATAATCAATAATTTCCCACACTGGGCAGAGCTCAGTCACATAGAGCAACAAATCAACAGTTTCACAGCCTAGCATATGGCAACGATCCAGGGATGAGATCTGCTCTGCTCGTTCCGGCTTGTCCACAGCTTCTGACAGCATGCTGGGCGCCACGAGCCGCACATGCTAGCATAGACGCTCTGACTGAAGGCCACGCAGGAAAGCTTCGAACACCAGCTCCTCTTGGTTCGCCCCCGGGAACTCTGGATACCCTCGTTGCGCTAGCTGGTGCAGATCAGCGGTGAATGCTCCCAGAGGTTGCCCTTCACAACACTGTCGGCTCACAAGCTGGGCAGTGCATCTTCCTGTGAGATATACTGGCCGATTCGGCACCACAAGGCATCTTCTATCTTTTTTTGCGGGATCAGACTGATGTTGCTTCTCTTAAAGTGATTGTTTCTGAATTTGGTAGACTTTTTAGTGTTGACTTTTTAGTGTTAATTGGGGTAAAAGCGAGGCCCTGCTGGTGGGTCGCTAGGCAAGTGGACCACCCTGCCTGCCACATGGACTACACTGGACAAGTTCTGGGATCAAGTACCTGGAAGTCTACCTGGGTGATGAGCTCATGGTCCGTAAGAACTGGGACGGCCTCGTGAAGAAAGTTCAAGGACACCTCAACAAGTGGAAATGGCTACCGCCTCACCTGTCCTATAGAGGGTGGATTTTAATTTGTAACAACCTAGCAGCCTCCATGTTGTGGCACAAGTTAATGTGCTTGAACCCCCCTCCAAATCTGTTGTTGGACATTCAGGCCGCTTTGGTGGATTTATTTTGGGACAAGCTACACTGGGGATCTCAGTGTGTGCTGTTTCTGCCCAGGGAGGATGGGGGACAGCTTGGACTGCGGAACTGTGTTCTGGGTCTGGCCAAGGTGGCGATATTGACTAGCCAGAAATCTGTCCAGGATGCGACTGGTGCTGGTGTGTCTGTCCCTCTGCTCTTTAAATCGCTGGTGAGGTCCAGAATTGGACTTCAGGTTTTATTTAAACATGATCTTCAGACCTTCAGGGAGATTTGGGGTTACAGTGGGGTTTTATGTTCTCTTGAGGGTGATGCCCTGCGGTTTCCAGACTTTCTAGTTTAAGCATGTTTGTATTTTTATTTTCTTTGTTTTTTCTTTTTTTGTGAGGCTGCTGGGCTGCAGGTTCTGTTATGATGTGTTCTCTCTCTCTCCCTTCTTTGGGGATTTAAATAATATATATATCAATGCTATTGCTAACCCTTTACTTTTCCTTTTAACAAATATTTTACCAATTCAAAAGCACATCTCTTAGAACTGCTTAAACTGTCAGTCAAACTTTGCAACTCCGCCCCCTGAGCACGGCAAACTTACGTTTCCGCACATCAGTCAGAGTCATAGAGCAGAAGCAGATGAACGTCTTTGTCTTGTAACGATAAAATACATTGTTGTTTTAATAAGTGCAATGTTGTCTTTATAAAGTAAACACTAGGGTGTCTATAATGGTTCACCTAATGCATCACCACACCAGTGTGATGTTGACGTAATGTAATGTCATTTTTTTAATGATGAACGAATTTATATTTTGATTTTATGACGATCTGCTGAACGTAAATCATCAGGTCACTGTGCATTCTACAGATTTTATCATGCAGAACGTAATCTGCATAAATGCAAAGCAAATTACAAAAGAACTAAACGCGACTAAATAAGAGAGAGTGCACAACCAATTCACAAACACAGGACAAAAAATACAGACAACCACCCAGGAGGCAAATTGGTAAAGGCTAGGTGTATTTGCACTGTATAACCATAAACATCTTCAAACACATGGCTCACAGAAGATTACTGTTGAAATATACCCTCTACATGTATATATTGAGTTATTAATACTATATATTAAGTTATTAATGTATGCATATATTAGGGGTGGAGACGAAGCTGAATACGGTATTCAGTAAGGCACAAATAACGTGTTTTTTACAAATACGGTATTTGCACTGTTTGTAAATAGGCAGAGTACAGCTCCACCATTGTAATAGACTAATGTTGGTGTGTCCCATACTCCTTTTGTTTTAAAAAAGCATTAAGTTTTGGTTTATAAGCCCTCTTGCCTCTTGTTTTCTTGAATAAAAAAAGGATATAAATGCACGTCTGCAATCTTAGCCTCAAATCATTGGGGAGATATAGTGAGATGTAACGGTACAAAAAGGCATTGTCTAAATTCCCCAAAACTACATTCTCCAACATGTGTAACCAGATTAAAATCACTATAATGCAAATGCAACCAACAGTGAATTACTTAGATTTAAATGAAACAGGCCAATAAACATTATGTGCTGCATATTTGTCAGTCACATGTAAATTAAATATTTAATGTAATAATAAATAAATAAAAACATTTTTGTAATAATACCAATAAATCCAATATGATTTGAATAAACAATGGCAGCTTTATCATAAATCTTTAAATAAACCTGATGTTAACAATCATACATTTGAACTAAATTAATCTTGCTTGATCCAAACCTAATTTGTTTTAACGGATTACAATTCATTGTTTTCACAATAAACTGATTTATGTAGATTTTAAGGAATTTGAATAAATAAATTCAAAAAATGTAATAATTGAAATAAAATCAAATAGATGCAAATACATGTATCATTTTTCAGAGTGAAGAGGGGTGAATCTGTTTTGTGGGGTTCAGAAGGAAGTCTGAAAATTCTTAAATGGCAGGAGGAAAAAAATCCATACTTATTTCTACAACAACTAAGTTTTTGACGAAAATGAGGAGGATAATAGTAATTAAGTATGTGAAAAAGAGAGACAGTGTAATTTAGATATTTTATTGCACCTGACCTGGTTGCGATGGCCTCTCCTGGAAAGTGAATGCTTTTGAATACAAGTGCAAAAGCTCCCTCCTGCAGAAGAGAAAAAAGTTATGTTTATCAAGTGGTAAGTAACTTGCCCTCCCTCTTCTATAAACTCTCATTAAGGCTCTGTAGTTTATTATTTATTGATTGTTATGCCAATACTACTCTCTGCACTAGTGTTATCACAAATTAAAACACTAAACATTTTATTATCTATCCCAGTGATTTTTAACCTTTTTTGCACAAATGCCCCCTGACCTCATCATGAGCATCTTGACGACCCCCCACACACACAATGGGATATTATCGTAATTGACAGATGAAGATTATGAAAATATATGGCCTAATAATAATAATAATGAGGATGATGATAATTATGGTTGTGGGTGGGTAGGCTTTGTAACACAAAAACAGCCACGTGACGCGTCAAGGTCAAGGGGAATTACACGTCACGGTATATAAACAGGAAGTGGGAGCTTCCTCAGTGCTCAGTCATTGAGTTCAGACGCCGGCATCACCCTCTCTTGTCTCATCAAATCGTGAGTACTCAATCTTGCTGTGTGTGTATGTGAATGTGGAATTCTGGTGGGTTTCTTACTCTGTTGTTGCAGAGCGTTCGCAGAATAAACCACGCGAGTAAACCGCTCTCTCGCATCTCTCTATGCTTGAGCTCTTCCCTCATGCTACAAAGGCGTCACTATTCTCAGATAAGCCACTTTCTGTTCATTGTTTATTCCATCAGTATATGACAGCATGACTGAGCCTAGAATGGTAAGCTGCGTGGAGTGGGACCATCTGGTGGCTCTGGTTGACCGACAGGAGATGACTACTCTCCACCCTCTTCCCAATGACCCTGTCGCAACAACTCAGCCTCAGGTGTCCCCTCCAACTTATCTGCCCTCTAATCCCCAGACCTCACCGTATCACCTGCTGTTGAAGATCTCTCTACCGGAGAAGTGGAATGGGTCAGATGGGCAGTGCGAAGTCTTCCTCAACAACCTCAGCCTGGTTTTCGAATTCCAACTGGAGTGTTACCCCACCGGCCAAGCCAAGATTGCACTGCTCATCTCCCTCCTCACCGGGCAGGCAGCTGAATGGGCTGCGGCGGTCTTGAAGAGCGACATCGCTGAATGCTACAGTTACCTCCACTTCGCTAAGACATCCTTTCATCATCCCGACAGTGAGGTAGAAGTGGCTTCTCGACTCCACCACCTGCGGCAGGGAGACCGTCCGGTGAGTAAGTACCCTGCTGAATTCCGCACCCTGGCCGTGCAGACCGGCTGGGGCGGTTCAGCACTCTGGAAAGCCTTTTACGAGGGACTGTCTGTCCGCATGAAAGGCCAACTGGTCAGACGAGAGCTGCCCGATATCATAGAGGAGCTAATCTAACTCTGCATGCGCATTGATTCGTGCATCAGCTCTCGTCCCCAGACAGCCCCTCGTACCCTGCCGCCTACGCCATCAACGCCACCTCTAAAGGTTGTCTCCAACATCTCTGGCCCTCCACCTCTTTTGGAAGCCCAAGCCGACCCCGGGGAACCAATGCAGTTAGGGCACATCTTTCTGAGAGAGGCGGAGCAGACCCAATGCTACCGCGAAGGTCTATGCGCCTACTGTGCCTCCCCTAAACACCACCCCGCCATTTGTCCGCTCCGTACAGGAAACCAGTCGACCCAGTGAAGCTGAGAGTGACTACATCTGGGTTGTCACACTCAAAGTTTTTCCAGCTCAGCCACAAACATGTCAGTGTTGACACTTATGTTGATTCGGGGGCGGCCGGCACCTTTTTTGACCTCTCTTTTGCTGAACGTCTGGGGGTGAAAATGGAGGCATTATCCCGGCCGCTGAAAATAACTTCCATTGAAGGCCGGCCCCTCCAGCATAGCCCCATATCTTCTCACACGTGTCCCATTCAACTCACCACCGACCTACACGTGGAGACCATCACCTTCCTTGTTACTCACCTCACCTCACCTCCCATCATCCTTGGCTACCCCTGGCTCCTTCAGCATGACCCTCTCATTTTCTGGACACAAAACCGGATCATCAAATGGGGTTCGACCTGTCAAGAGCTGTTTCTCGCGGCAGTGGCCGGGACGTGTTCAGGGGAGTCTACCGACTTTACTGTAAGTTGGAAAAATGCACTTTCCACTAGCACTCCACCACATTCCTGGGGTTCGTCATCTCCTCTCAGGGTGTGGCCATGGAGCCCCAGAAGCTGAGTGCTGTGCGCAGTTGGCCCCTACCCACTACGCTCAAACAGCTCCAGCGCTTCCTGGGGTTTGCACATTTCTACCGCTGCTTTATTCTGGTCTTCAGTTCAGTCGCGCCGCCTCTGACTGCTCTCACCAAACCATCTGACACCACCTTTGGACTCACCCCCTCTGCCATCAAATCCTTTCATTATCTCTGTCATCTTTTCACCTCAGCACCCATCCTCATTCACCCGGACATTGCCAACCCATTCATTGTGGAGGTGGACGCGTCTGATGTGGGCGTAGGAGCAATTCCCTCCCAACGTGGTCCAGACCAGAAACTGCACCGTGCAGTTTTTTCTCCAGAAAATTCACTCCCACTCAGCGGTGCTATGGAGTAGGGGACTGCGAGCTGTTGGCCATCAAGTGGGCTCTGCAGAAGTGGCGTCACTGGCTTCAGGGTGGCCGTGACTGGTTTATTGTCTGGACCGGTCAACAAAACCTCATCAGCATCCAGCAGGTGAAACAATTGAATCAATTGGGCGCTGTTCTTTGAACAGTTTAGGTTTACCATCTCCTACCGTCCGGGGTCGAAGAATCTCGGATCCACCAACAAGAGACGGCTTGGGTGGACCTCGCACCTATCATTCCAGCCAACCTCATGGTTTCGCCCCTCCGGTGGGAGCTGGAGGATTGAGCGTGCCAGGGTCAGGCCGCTTCTCAGCAGCCGTGCACCTGGTCACCCTCCCCGGACTCCCCTCAGCTAAACAAACCGCCGAATTAATTATAAAACATGTAGTCCGTTTGGATGCGTTCCCCAAGGACATCGTCTCGGACAGAGGGCCCCAGTTCATTGCCAGGTTCTGGAAGGCCTTCTGCTGTCTGGTCGAGGTCTCCTGCAGTCTATTTTCTGGATAGCATCCTCAGACCAACGTCCAGGCAGAGCGGACCAACCAACAGCTGAAGCGCTTCCTAAGATGTTTTGTCGCCGACCAACAGCGCTCCTGGGCCCGCTACCTCGTCTGGGCGGAACTTTCTCACAACCTCCACACCTCCACTGCCACTAGGATGAGCCCATTTGAGGTATGCTACAGATTCCAACCTCCCAACTTCACTCACCAGGAACCGGAGGTTGATGTACCGACGGCCCAACGGTTGGTCCGCAGGTGTCGACGGGGATGGGAACGGGTCATAATGCCATCAAACAGGCCAACTGAAGATACACCACGAATTCTTTCAATCGGCAACCACCGGGACGAATGTTCCACGTAGGTGACAGGGTTTATCTCTCCACTCAGCAACTCCATCTCCGCAATGATTAATGCAAGCTTTCACCCTGCTTCACTGGACCCTACAGGATCACCCAACGGATCAACCCTGTCATATTTCGACTTCAGCTGCCTGCCTCTTTCCAGATACATCCAGTATTACATCACTCCCAGTTCAAGCTCTTACGCACCTCTCCCTTATCACCTGTCGCCCCGGAGCCCCCCTTCGGCGGATCCTGGACTCGCGACGCCGTGGCACCCAATAGCTTGTGGACTGGGAAGGTTACGGTCCAGAGGACCGGTCCTGGGTTCCCGAACGGTTCATCCTGGACCCAGCATACATCCAGGACTACCGTCATCGGGTATCCTCCCAGCCTGGTCCGTCTGGAGCCGGTCCTGGATGGGGGGGTATTGACACATACACAGCCAAGTGACGCGTCAAGGTCAAGGGGAATTACGCGTCACAGTATATAAACCGGAAGTGGGAACTTCCTCAGTGCTCAGTCATTGAGTTCTGATGTCGGCATCCCCCTCTCTTGTTTCATCAAATTGTGAGTACTTAATCTTGCTGTGTCTGTATGTGAATGTGGAATCCTGGTGAGTTTCTTACTCTGTCGTTGCAGACCGTTCGCAGAATAAACCGCTTGAGTAAACCATTCTCTCGCATCTCTCCACGCTTGAGCTCTCCCCTCACGCTACGAAGGCATCACTATTCTCAGGTAAGCCACTTTCTGTGCACTGTCCATCAGTATATGACACTTTGTGACTGAGATGCTGGCAAGCCAGGCTTGTGGTACATCAAATTCATTAAAATAGGCTAGCCTACGTCATATGTGTGTGTGTATTCTACTCTTTTCATTTTAGTGGTTGAGCAACGAGTCGGGCAAAAAACTTTTCACAAGGACTCAGGTTTGAAATATTCTATAAATTCTCTCACATTCCAAACAAATTCAAGATGTAAGATGTAAGATCTATCGACCAGTGATTTCACATTTAAATTTAGCTATTTTATTATTAAATAATATTACAATTATCATAAATGCACTTTTGTTCATTTCACTTATTATCCCTTTAGGCTCCAGTTCCTCCTCTCTTGGCTCCGTTTAGTACAGCACTGTGGTGTGAGCAGATTAGAGGCCCATAGAGGTGTAATATATCAGCCCTTTGTGTCAGGCGCCAGATCCCAAATTTTGCCCGTACACTAAGCCTGTATGCACACTGACAGGAAACCACACACCCATGCACATACAAACACACATCTAATTCTAAACCTAACCTTAACCCAAATCCTAACCCTAGCTCACATTAAAATACATACAATTATAAAGTGTGGGGACACACACAGCTCAAAGTTTACTTAACCGACATCACAGATTACTGTCTTCCTTAGTATTAAGAGCAGAAAAAAAATTTCATTTTTTTACAGTTTTCTGATAATACTCATGTTGACAATACAGTAAACCCCCACCATAATGCAGAACAGCAGTCCCAGTTTCAGTCATCTTTAATATTTTTTGAGAACTGAACAATTAATTGTTTTCGGTGAACATGGAACCTCATCCTTGTGCCCCCCACCATGGCCACTCATCCTTGTGCTGGTTTGCTAAGAACTGCACCCAAACATAAACAACCCAGCATGGTGGACCATAATTGACTAATTTTGTAAAATAAATATAACTGTAAATTCATCTACATTTCCAAATAAAATGTAAATATCTATGTTTTGGCACTATCCAGAGAACACAAAGTAAAAATGTCTAGGGATGGTGAAATACTGCTGTATACCGAGGCGGGAGTAGAGGTAGGTGATATATTGATTTTATCGATTCATTCGAATTTACACTTAAGGGCAATGTGTTTTAATGATAATCGATTTTATTACACATTTTACACACGAGTGCCACAGTGACTACAGTGCTACAGTGCTACACTGACCACCAATCAGTAAACTCCAATATGTACACGTCATCATTTAGTATAGGTTCAGCATGCTTGGAAACTTGGCCAAGGCAGTACCAAGAATTGTACCAGGTACTAGGTACCAGATTTTGGTAATGAAAAAGCAAAAAAGCGAGTAGAGTCTAACTGAACTGAGCTGGTACCAGTCAGTGGAAAACTGCATTGTGTACATGGGCAGAGACTGCATTGTGTACACGAGTGCACACAGAGGAAAAAATCACATGACACGCCTCTTCTCTGGAAAATGTCAGGTTACAGAATTACTTCCCTACATCTAAATACCTTGCTTCACAGTAATTACTGAGTTTAAGTTTCCAAATATAAAATCTTTTATCCAATAACTCAATTAGCTTTAAATGGATCTTATGATGGTTACCACAAACCTGAAAAAATAAACACCCTCAATAACAAAAAATATTTTTAAAAATTTGCACAGTTAAAGTATACAGATGCTATTTAAGAGCCACTATTGATTCCCAAATAATGTAATGTGTTTTAAGCAATTGAATGTGTTAAAGCCACTTCCACTTTTCAATCACCTCGGTCTATGTTACAGTTATATTTTCCTTACAAAAGGCCTGCAAACCAAAGTCTCTTCCCTCAGCATTTCCTGCTAAAAGAGAGGTAAATGACCCATAAAAACTCCACATAATGCAAGACTGGAGGCATGATCGTATATTGCTCTTCCATCTCACTGATGTGACCAAAATTTTATTGCTCTTCAATCTCGATGAACTCTGTCACAGAGCTAAGTCAGGGTTGCCAAGTACAATTTAGATAATGAAATCCCTTAAGAGAAACCATAAAGCACAATATGTCTCTGTTTTGAGTTGACTTAGTGGGGAAAGTTAAACAGGCCTCAGATGATAGGGAGAGCTGGGCTTTATAAACTGATAATAAGCTACTGATTCTGGTAAGCAGAAGGGCAGGCGGACGAAGAAGAAGGTGGAGACAGTGGAATGTCCAAATTGCTCAATCTGTGTTGTCACTGCAGACATTTATGAATCTTTTGAATCTTTAGAGGGAGTGTCTTGGCCCTGGTTGACGCACAAGGGTGCTATCGACAAGTAATTAAAATAATCCATAAAATGTCTAAACATTGTAGAATTAGTATTACTCTGGTCTGCTAAATCAAAAGGAGGTATTATGTGACAAATTAGATCTTCTGAGAATTAGTGAAGTGGGAAATATTATGATAACTTTGGAAAAGAAGCCTCCCAAGGAAAGTCCTTCACTTTATTATTTATTCCGCTAATCAAATGAGATATTAAAAGTTAAATACTATAATAATAGTACAACTTAATTACTACAAAGGGTCTATCCATCCAATCTAAGTGATCTATGCTGAATATGCAGTTAAAATAATTGTTTTAACTTAAAAAAGTAAATAAGCATGTTGCCATAAACTTGTTAGTTCAAAAAACTTCAGATATGTTACAAATACACTAGTGTTTTGTTAACATTCCATCAGAATTTCAGGTAACTGTGTAATTTACAGTGTAAAATATAAAGTAGATCACAAAACTGGAAGTAAGGTATTCCTAACAAAGGGTTGTTAGGGACCTCCCTTTTTACCATTAATAATATGCTGAGAAACAGCTGCATTAACTTTGATGATATGAACAAGGAGGTAACAGAAGAGTGTGGGTAAGATCACTGCACATTCACACACATGCACGGACACAAGATCCTGATACTTACCAGCTGTTGGATGACGCGCTCCACCAGGGTGGAGAAGGACACAGAGTCATTCTCGCGGTTGTCATAAAGATACTTGATCAGCTTTGGGATGACCTCTGTGTCTGTCTCTGACTCAAACTCGTAGCCTTTGGAAACCTTACAATAGGGAGGGAACCAACAAGCCCATAGTTACTTAAGCAAACAACAGCAAAACAGAAGTTTTTTCTTTAATGAAGAAGGGAAACTCGTATTTCCACTACGCTTATTTCTTTCTATCTGTTCTTTATCTTTCTACCCATCCTGAGGCATTTGAGATCGTGCCAGCTCCAGCGAACTAAGACCAACCCTGTGAGGTCCTTGAAGCATCCAGAGAAGGACCAGCTCCAGCTAGACTCTGCTTCATGAGTGTCTTTCTTTCTGTCTTTTTCTCTCTGGGTCGACCTGGGGAGGACGGATTCCCCTTTTGAGTCTTGGCTCCTCCCGAGGTTTCTTCCTCCATTCCTCGTCTCTGTCGCCTTTGGCTTACTTACTAGGGGCTTGAACCTGGACTCTGTAAAGCTGCTTTGTGACAACTTGGTTGTAAATAGCGCTATATAAATCAAATTGAATTGAATTTATTTGAATTTAAAAGATTATACTATGAAGTTTACATTCACATTATTGCTCAGAAATGAGAAACCACACAATTGAGTAAAGTGTTCTCACTTTTATAAATACACTCTACTTGTATGAAGTAATTTTATCTGCCATTAAATACATGCTTGACTCAGAATGGAAAAAGAAACCATATTTTATGAGTGGGTGGAAAGACGAGCCACAAAACTAATTGCATTAGTCATCTGTCTCTGTTGGAGTTATCTGCATTATCTGCCATATAACGTCAGGAGAGTTTCCTCCATAGAAAATAAAATGAAACCATTTCCATTTTTTTCCAAAAAGCTACATCTTCTATATTTTAGATCAGAGATGTGTTTGTACTCATATTATAATCTGCTCGTTATACTTCAAATAATGGGCACTGTCTCGGGAATGAAAGGTGTATCTATTATCAAACTGAACAAACACCATAGAGCAAGCCTCAACACACTGCTCACAAATGCATTTATTGTTAGCAACTGGATGGTCATAATCAAAGTAATGTTGATATAGTCATTGTCATTTCTGACCAAACTGGTTTCAATTAGCTCCAAAAAAACACAGTCAAACCAAGCAATTTAAACCAGAAACTCCACGTTGTGACTCAAAACTCCACTTTCATTAGCTCAAACAGGATTTTAGCCAATTATACAAAAATCCTGCCCAACCTCATAACAGTACAAAAGAAGACATCAGTGGGTGGAGCAAGGTAGCTGATTAACTTCCCCAACATGGATACACTATGTACACTTAAATACATTGTCGCAAATCACTCACCAGGTACTTTTTTAGTTCTTTGTAATTGGTGATAATGCCATTGTGGATGACCACAAACTCTGCAAAGCAGGACAACAAGAGATATTATGCATAAACAAACAATGCATTGTGTCTGCTCATTATAAAATATCCTGTTCAAGAAAAATCAAGTCAGACAAGTCAGGCCAGACTAAGAAATTTTAAAATGTATTGCTCTTGACTTGTCTTCTACACGTTGCACGCCCTGAATACACCCATGGTAGCATGTGCTGTCTAAAACAGAATAAAATTGCTTGCCATTCTGTGTTAGCCTGCTGCATGAGGTCTTGCACTCAGAGTGAGCACCCTCTAAAAGCCAATATCCCAAATGAGGTTAGGTGCTCAGTGTTATATTTGAGAACTAGATTCAAAATATTCTCAGAAGTAAATGTAGCTATGACCAAACAGTTTTATGGTCTTATCCAAACCTGAATTTGGATAACCTAAGATAAATCTTTAGGTTAATATAAAGCAATGTAAAATTATATTTAAAGCAATCAAAACTCTAAATAGGACACTTCAGCTCTTTAAAATGGAACAGAGTTCAGTCAGCAGCCAAAGCTGATTTGTATTTTCACAAATATTTGCTTTATTCTGCAGCTTCAGACTACTTTTAAAATATGTTTCTACAGTCCTCTAAAATTCACATTAAAACTGCTATTTGTTCTCTATGTTTGTGATCCTAGCCAATGTCTTCCTGGAGATTATAGTGTGGCATATAAGAAATGTTTCTAGTAATAAATTGGTAACAAAAGCAGTTAAAGAGTCATGTAAAATTGGTATTGTGCAGTTTCTGAAACTGTTTAAGGCTTTAGACATGAGCATTACCATTGTAATTATCAGATCGCTGAGGGTGGCTGTTGACGGCACTGGGCTCCCCATGTGTTGCCCAGCGAGTGTGTGCAATGCCAAAATGTGTGTCCAGTTCCATGTCCAAATCAAGTGAATCATTTTCTGGGAATATAAAATTAATTTTAGAGTAAAGTCATAATTTGATGCATATAAATATTGAGTGAGTCAAAAAGGCAATAGACTAAGGGTCGAAAGAGATTGATAAAAATGACAGAGACTCAAGCGACTAAAGATGTGACATAATGTTTTGACCCACTGTGGAGCTCCTCATCCAGTGCTTTCACTTTGCCCTTCTTCTTGAAGAGGCAGATGTTGCCTTTGTCATTCTTCCCAAAGCCATCCACGGCAACACCTGGACAAGATACACACCAACAAAAACATGAAAGTCCTACTTGTTCTTAAGATGAGTAAATAGAGGAGCACCAGTGGCTACAATGACATATGCAATGCTTTCAGTTTAATTGATTTAATTGATTTCATCAATACAGTTGTATATTTGCTTGTACTTGCTTTTGACAGTAACATTTTATTCTTTGGAGCATACTTAAATCAGTTAACAACTGTGCATCAGCATTTTTGAGTGCTTTCAGTACAGCAGCCACAAAAACCATCTTACTTTTGCTGCCAAAATACATGAAACAGGCCCTCTGTTCAGACCTAAGCTGGATCTATTACAGGAGATCACGCTGACATTACATTCACATGGGCTGGATGGAGCTGCCTCACCTGCAGAGTCATAACCTCTGTACTCCAACCTCTGTAGTCCCTTTACTAGAGTCGTAAAGATGTCCTTCCTTGTCCGTGGCACTCTGTAGTTCAAGTAGGCGAAAATTCCTTGGTGGAGAAATTCAAAGATACAGAGAAAGATAACATAAAATGTGGATGGATATGAAAATAAAAATGATGATTTTTAAAAACGTTTACAGAAATGTACCATTGTGATGCGACAAAGTAAATGCAAGGATGTGTTTAGAATAAGAAAGGTTCATCCCTTTCCCAGCTGCCCACTAAAACACAAATCAGACCTCCTGAGGTGGTTTGAATAGTTTTACAGTGATGACTGTATAATAATAAATGGCTATTAAATGTGAAGTTAAATCTTAAATTTACGTGACAATGTGGAACTTATAAAGTAACAAGCCAGATAAGTTTTAACTGACCAATAGAGTGAGAGAGGTCTTACGAAGAAGGATGAAACTGAGATCAGAATAGGCCTCGTATAAAAATAAACATCTTGAGGTAGCCTTTTTCTCTCCCTAGCAACGCACACTAGAAAACAGTAGATGGAAAATTCCTAAGAGTTACTGTATAATCAGCTTTATGATTAATGATAGAATAATACGACATGGTTTAAGCAACTACCTCTTCAGATACAGAAGGTTTGTTATATGTTGGAAAGTGAAATAGAACAAAAGATGTAAGTGACAAGTTTTTGGAACCACGTAACCAGTTTTGCCTTGCCGGATAGAAACTGGAATGTCAACAATCTGGCACGCTGTCCTTACTGCCCTGAAACCGGATCTATGAGTGGCGGTGCGTTTACACAAGGCGGCTCTGGCAAAGCAGCCTACATGACTTATGTGCTGGTGACATTTACTTATTGTTATTATTTAGAACGGCATCTTTGAAATCTCTTTACTGCCCCTTTCCAGTAACCAAGCTATCCAGATGGCGGTTAGTCAACTGCACGCCAGATGGCGGTTATTTTACTGCACGTAAACTAAAGCATGTCTGAAAAAACGCGGATAGTCTGACTTACCACACATGGTTGTGATGTCTTCTTTCAAGTTTAGGCTGCCTTGAGCGTATTGAAAAAGGAGAACAATGCTAATGCAAGCAGTGTGGCCCAGAGACTTGTGGACAAAACTGCTGTTCTCTCTCATACATAAATACAGGCGCCTTGTCTTCAACTTATACGTGCGACGCTCCACCTCTGGTTTCCACGGAAACCCAAACCCGCCCACTGCGCCTCCTTAACATAGTTTTGCGTGAGGAAGCGCGAGGAGAATTACTGCATAATTATACACAAATAACTGAATCCACAAGACACTGCTTCCTTGATAATGACCCTGACTTTTGAAAAGACGGAAAGTTTCCGGGTATCAGGATTATAGTGTGCTCTAAAATTTATTGGAAAAAATATTGAAGTGTGCATTTGTCATTATGGTCATCAGTCCAAATAAGATAAGTGCCATTCTACCGAATCGGTGCCTTTTCCGTCCCCAGGAAATTACATGTATAAATGGGCACAAAAAATAACTGTAAAATACATTTTATTATCAAGCACAGTGTCTTGAACATTGACCTAATTGCAAATTTAAGAAACATAATTAAAAACATTAATAAAAACTACCTAGAACACTGAAATTTGTTACCTGTCCCCACCCTCTAACTTTACACTTTACATTGAAATATAATTATTAAAATCCTTAAGAGATAAATATTTTTTGCATTGTTGTGTGACTCAGAATCCCATCTATGCTTTGAAAATATTTTTTTCATAAAAAAGCATAATATTTAGGTATATGTATATATAAGGTATATGTGTGTGTGTGTGAGAGAGAGGGAGAGTCACAAATTAAAAGAATTTAGGAATAAAATAATTTCCCTGTTTTGAAAATTTCTATTTGACAATAAAATGATAACCACAAAAATGGCTAAACAACTGTAACCATAAAATTGTTTGAATAAAAATAAAAAAACAACAATGACCACAACTGGTAAATACAGTCTAGGAAATTCTGCTTGACTGATAAGATGCTTACTTTGCAGGTATTAAGAGATTTTCTGGAGAAAAAAGTGAAAGTGGTCTACATGAACACACCACTCTACACCGTTTGAACAGTGCGAAATTACTCCTCTGTATTTAAACCCGTTCCCCTAGTGAAGCAGCGGACCATCACTCGGCGCCCGGGAGGCAGCGTGTGCACTCAGTACCTCAGAGGCTGCTGTCGGGCTTGGGGATCGAAACCACACTTTTTGATCACAGGGCGAGTGCTCTAACCAATGAACCACTACCTGCCCGGCTGAGCTACGGGAGTGGACTGTTTTACTGCTTTCCTTGCGTGGTCGCGAGCAGTAGTGGCGACAGGAAAAGATTGATCAGCAAATTTTTCAATCAGTATCATATTTTTTTAACAAGAATTAATATTGATCGGTGAATCGATGTTTTGAACGCAGCCCTACTGCCAATCCACTACTAAGTGAGGAAGCAGTTGAGGAGGCAGTTTTGGAGACGCTCGATGATGTGCCACCATTTCCATCCACCATGAGGATACATCAGGCAGTGATCATAGGCCGAGGAGAACTGACATACAGGGACGTCAGCTGCTTGTGCACAACAAAACAATACCTGACCTGTGACTGCTTTAATGCAAAGTAATTTACGTTCAGTCATCAACAGAAGGCTCCCACAGCCATGGAAGTTCAGTGGCAAAGTCCTGAAATTGTTGGCAAATGGTGTATGGCAGGGGTGTGCAGAGCGGCCGCAATTCGTGTCTCTATTTGTATTTGTTAAAAGGGAAAATTATTCGTATTCGAGTGTGGGGAGTGTACCGGGGAGCAGTGTGTGGGGACGGTACCAGGGAGCAGTGTGTGGGGACGGTACCAGGGAGCGGTGTGTGGGGAGAGTACCGGGGAGCGGTGTGTGGCGAGCGGTTTGTGGGGAGTGTACCGGGAAGCGGTGAGTGAGGGAGTGTACAGGGGAGCGGTGTGTGGGCAGTGTACCGGGGAGCGGTGTGTGGGCAGTGTACCGGGGAGTGTTGTGTGGAAAGCGTACCGGGGAGCGGTGTGTGGGGAGTGTACCGGGGAGCGGTGTGTGGGCAGTGTACCGGG
>JBBKCR010000022.1:6174383-6187393 GCA_037577295.1 Ladigesia roloffi
TTTATTTTGAAAGGTCTGACACCCATCCACTTCCATTAAATGACTACCAGACTGCTATGGCTAAAGCTAATAATCTGTGTTTGTGTTCTGCTGAGTAAACAAAGTCACCATGCCCTGGGGGTAAGCAAATAAACATCAGATTTTCATTTTGGGGTGAACTATCCCTTTAAAGGGGTTGTGGGTGGCAGGCAAAGTGTGTGGCTGTGACAGAAATGAAAACAGCACAAAGAAAAAGGTCAAAATCAACAAAAACAAAAAGTCAAACTATAAGTTTTATATTTTACTCTTTTTTGAACTAAAAAACATCAGCTTACATGCACCTTAGTATTATAAGATTTATTGAAAACAAAGAAAATCAAAAGTATAATGGTCCCAAGTTTTTCCCCCAAAGAGTTTATGTATAACACCCAGTCTGAGCTTCTTTAAAACAGTCAAAAGCACTGCTTATGTGCAGCCCCAATCTTACACATGTGACTGGGCTTGTCACATCATGTTTTGAGTGATCAGAAATAATGTGGAAAGGATCCAAATTTCATGATGAGCCTAGATAAGAATCAGCACCATTTGGGATATTAAACAAATAATAAAAAAAACTAGAGGAAGCATGTCCATGAGGAAATGCAAAGTGTGGTTGCTATGGTAACTGGAATTGATGTAAAAAAAATCTAAAATATCAAGCCATGTATATTTTTTATGATTACAGGTAAGAATGTCTCAGTCAAAAGTGTTGCACATATTTTAGAAGGCTTAGGGTATCCGGTAGAAGATATTTGCTTTTAATGAAAACATGTATTTCTGATGGTTGTCCCATCTAGAAAAGCTGCGAGCAATGAGTGCATGTTAAACCGGGACTGGCTATCTGCACGTCTTAGTCACGCTTCTGAGGATAAACGAGGAAAAATGTGACTCAGAGGTTCTGGCAGGTTCCCAAGAAGTGCCGTTCTCTGGAGAAAAAAAAACGTCCTCTCTGTAAGCAGCGGCATAAGTGGTATTCACATCTTAAGTGTGTACCTAGTTAGCATTTTATCTCCAGGCGGCTAGCAATGCTAACCCACACGAGAGTTCATGGGGCGGTAGAGACCAAGGTATCACAGTGAAGTCCGTTGGAAAGTAAACAAATGAAAATTATCGACCTCATTTTAAATATTGTGCAATTAATTGATTTATTGTTTATCATGACAGGACTATCTGAGAGGTGGAGGGATATATTGCCTGACTGAAAAACACAACTTTGGTATGATGTAAATGAAAAGCTACAGATAAATAATTTAATATTAACAATGGCAGCAGATTATTGCACATGACATTATAATATATATATATATATATAGATTGCACGTAGATAATTAGGAGTTTTGTGGAGTAACACACAGATTTTATTGCTGCCCTGCTTAAATTGATATTTTTTTGCATGTCATAATCAAAACACAGGAGGGGGTGGAAGAGCAGAGGGTCCTCCATGCTGTGACTGGAGGGGCAATTGAAAGTACCCGCAATAAAGTATCGAACTTAAAACACTAGTATCGATCAATATAAACACCAACGTTGATATCGATATTATCAATATTTGGATTGATCCCCCCACCATTTCCTGAAACTGTATTCATTTCAGCGGGATGAAAAAGTGAATGGGGGAAAAGGGATGAGCGAATGACAAGGAAAAGGTCCAGGTCATCACCGACTGCATTTGTGTTGGGGGAGTTGACCTGATGTGTCACATGAAGTTTGGTGTATTTCAAACAAAACGTTTCCGAGCAGGACGACCCGTAATTTGAGCCCTATTCATTCTCTATGTTATTAGGGCCATTATGTGGGTGTGTAGCATCAGCATGGTACACTGGTGCTTGGACTCCTCATAATAATAATAATAAATTTTTTAAATCAGCATGGATACAATGGGGATCCTTTGCACTGTGTGCTTGGACTCCTCATAATAGTAATAATAATATTTTTTTAATCCGCAAATATACAATAGGGATCCTTTTCACTGCGTTCTTGGGCCAATAATAATAATAATAATAATACTAATAATAATAATAATAATCATCATCATCATCATCATCATCATCATCATCATCATCATCATCATCATCATACTAAATCATAAAAGACACGGTCAGTTAAAGACGCGGTGAGTCTTTTATTATGTTGGGATCAGCCCCACGTGTTCTCTTCGAGTGGAGTTTCCGCCCGTCAGCCCCTCGTTCTTCCTTTCGTGTTTAGGCCTCGGTCGGGACGCACAAATTTTAGAGGTAAGGAATTTAATCTGCTCGAATCTCACAATATTTCACCAAATAACTTCATTCTGACCGCGCGGTTTCGCTTTTAAGTGTAAAATCTTTCGGTGCTCGTCTATATTATGTTGTTGGGTTGTGTTCTGTGTAGATTGGAGGGATAATCGTTCAGTCCTCTGGGTTCCGTGTTTTTGACTATTCGTTTCGTGTGCAATTATATCAACCGCTGGGTTTTATATAGGTTTACTACGGTAGACTGGTCTTATTCCGATGTATGAACCGGTGTCGGTTGGCTTTTTTTTGCTAATGGTATTAACTCGGTGTTAACATCTTTTTTGTTAAACAGCAATGGCACCTCGTAAGGGCAAGGAAAAGAAGGAGGAGCAGGTCATCAGCCTGGGACCCCAGGTTGCTGAAGGCGAGAATGTTTTCGGAGTCTGCCACATATTCGCATCCTTCAATGACACCTTTGTGCATGTTACTGATCTCTCCGGCAAGTAGGTGACCGTCCGATTTCGACGATTTTACCTTGATCCATCATTTTGTTTGTGATAACTTAGAGCAGGCATTTGCCAAACTTTCTTTTCAGGGCCCACATGTAGATGTAGTGTTAACCTTTTTGCTTACTGTTCTTTCCATCAGCAACGTAGTATTCCATAGTGAAAGGGAACATTGCTTTGTAATTCCATGTGTAGCAGCAATGAATAGAAAATCAGAATGTCACAATCAAGAATGATTTTGTTAGGATATAAAGCCCCATTTAAATTGTTTAGAATTTCTCATGACACTTGTTCTGAAACTCTCAATGTTAGATTTCCTCACTGAATGATTCCTTCTGTTTCTAGAGAGACAATTTGCCGTGTGACTGGTGGTATGAAGGTGAAGGCTGACAGAGATGAGTCCTCTCCTTACGCTGCCATGTTGGCTGCTCAGGATGTGGCTCAGAGGTGCAAGGAACTGGGCATCACTGCATTGCACATCAAGCTGAGGGCCACTGGTGGTAACAGGTACAGCCAACACAGACATTTGTAATAAGGGTGCTTGTGTGCAATGCCGTTTTAGTCTGCAAAATGTTGTCCACATTAGTTTTGCCCTGGGCAATATTTGCTTTGAGGTATGCCACAATGTTCAAATGAGCATTGTAATTATTTGTGCTGTATTTGAGGTTTTATGTAATAGCTATTAGAGTGTAGATCGGGCCCAAAAAATGAGACAGATCCGACCCGAGCATGTGCACCTTGTACCCGAGCCCAGCCCGGCCCGACATATTAACTGTAATTATCGGCCCGAGTTAAACCCGACAGTTTTTTAATACGTGGGCCATTATAACACACGTTCTCAACTGTGGGTGTGTTCCTAAACACACACTCAGAGGTCCGAGCACACACTGGTCCTTTGAAACCGCTTGCAAATTCAGAGTGTGGATGGAATTGTCGTTCGGTTATTCACTTTCGGAGTGTTCAGAGCTCGGGGCGCTCCAGCTGAAGGGAGAAAGCCGAGCATGAGGTCAATCTAACTAAAAACAGCGGCAGACAGAGTTTATAGGAAATACACCAATCATATGTTGTCCCTGCCCATGACTTGCTGGAAATGGTTCCACACCTCTGACTTTCCTCCACACTTCCTCAAAGTTAATTCTCTCGTTTTTATTTTCTTCACATCTTCAAGCTCCATGTTGCACTTTAAGCTCTGCACAGTACAGCCCAGCAGGACCGGTGTAATGTGGCCAGTGGCAGGAGCTGGAGCGCTGCTGCGCATGTAATTTAACTATAATTTAACTAAAATATTCATATATTTATAAATTTGGCATAGCTCTTCAACCACACAAATGAGTGCTGGGCCAGGTTTGGCCTGTGTCTGGTTCGGGCAGAGAATCTAAACTCTAGTGGATATATGATGTGACTATATTAATCAGTACTATGCAAACTGCATGGCCAAATCATGACATGCAGTTACAGTAAAAAGCTTGGGTTAAATGCAGCCTTCAATATGGATGGTACTTGAGGTTGGACAATGTCTGTTTAATGGCAATGTCTACAGTAGAAAAATGTAATTGGAACAAAACTATTTCCTTCGGGATAAAGTTTTCTGACTACCACCTTCAGACACCAAATGTTTCATGGCTGATTGGGTTTGATGGTTAGGGAGGAATCACAAAAATATGTCTGACCTGTTACTCACTGGTGTTTTAATTATTGTGGTCTAAATTTTTTCAGAACAAAGACCCCAGGACCAGGTGCACAGTCTGCCCTCAGAGCTCTTGCACGTTCCGGTATGAAGATTGGCCGCATTGGTAAGTCGAAACCTGGATATATATGTGCTCTAGGAGAAACATTTAAATGGACCATTGCAGTTAGCATTCTGTTAACCAATTGATGTACTCTCCCAAGCTTTTGTACCAACTGACTCTAAAGGAATTCTTAATTTGTCAGTAAATAATAGCCTAAAGGTCACTGCTGCAATTCACTTAAGCATTTCCGTGAAGTTTAGATCACCAGGCTCTTCAGGAGTCTATTAGTAAAACAATGCATAAGCCAGTTAAATTTCTTCCCACTGCTGATCGATGTCTTAACATAGCCAGAAGGACTGTCAGCGATTTTTAATCCCATCATACTAAACATATTTGCAGGTTGTTTTGAGGCTTTTGTAACCATGAATCTAGGTACAATGATAAGTTGCTTTCTTTTCTTAAATGATTTACCTATGTTTTTATGGGAAAAACATTAACCATAAGCATAGTGTTTAGTAAGGTTAAATAAATGTATTACAAAACTAGCTGTGAATTGCTCTGATCACATTCTGAAAAATTTAAAATTCTAAAATATAAATAGGCTAATATAAAATTAATGCTTCCTTGTTGCCCAGTATTTTATTGCAGCTAGACGTCCTTTGCATCTGCATGTAAGGTCAGCCATGGTGTGAATGTGAAATTCACCTAAACATGGCTGACCTTACAAAAAATGTATACAGTTGACAGCAGTTTTAAGTCATGCTTGCTTTGACAGTAAGAGGTGGCACATTTTTATGATCATTTCCTGAACTTGGACTAAAAGCAAATTTAATTTACTCAAGTGTGTGACTGGGTTCAAATTTTCTGCTTAGCATTGTTAGTCATGTGGTTGTGTTCCTTGTTAAGCTGTAATATAGAGAAGCAGTATGTTGACCATGGCTTTTACTTTTCTTCTTCTACAGAGGATGTCACCCCTATTCCATCAGACAGCACCCGCAGAAAGGGAGGTCGCCGTGGGCGTCGTCTGTAAACTGTTGTGGATTTTTCAGAATAAAATGTTCCAATAGTCATTTTCACTTGTCTGTCTGCGTGTTGTCAGTGCTTTGTAAAATTGTATATGGAACTGTTGATCTCATTTTCAGTTCTAGTAGATGGGAGAATAATGTGTTACACCAGAACCACAGCTGTAATTGAGAACCATGTTCTCCGAAAACAGTTCTTGTTTAAGAATCAGTCAAAGGCAGACTCTGAGAAGACAGAAGAGAATTGTGTTAAAATTTACGAGGCATTTTTTACCTATGAGGAGTGAAAATGATTCCGGCATATCTAGTTGGGCAGGACTGAAAGGTATAATAGGCTTGAGAGTGCCCTGAGACACCGGTGCACCTCCACTCCATCACAAATTTGAGTGAACGTCAGGAGTGGTGACAACACAAGTTTGTCACAGTTTACTTGAAATATTTGTGCCCATGTGCATAAATCTCAGGGGGAATGGAGGGGACATGTTCTCTGCGAAAAGACACTATTCTGAAAAATCTGTGTTTGCCTGATGTGTCAGTAGAGCAAAAACAAATGCAAATACATTTAGTAGAGTTCCCCCTCCCTTTCCTCAGTGTTTTTTCTATCTCACCCACTCAACATACAAGTCTGTTGTGTGCCTGCGACTCTATTACTGTTGCTCCAGTAAGTATATTCACTATAAATAGTGATTCTTCATAATGTAGTTGATGCAGATTAATTGAAAAATAAGTTGTAGCGAAAATGCTGGTTGCCAATGTAATTTTCCATGAATCTGCTACAGTAGTGATTAAAATATTAGCTAATGTTATCCTGTTTACAATATGTAGTTGTATAGTGCTCTGCAACTAACATGCCTAAGCCATAGCACTGTGCTACGTCTAAATTGACCCCACTGTATTTTTTGTATAATCAATTTTTATTCTGTTCTTAAGTGTCTTAATTTCAGCCATCTACTACAACAGCTCTACAACTTCCATCTAACAAAAAAAATTAGCTACATAAAGCCTGACTAAACAAGTATGTTTTCAGCCTGGACATAAAAACAGACCGTGGTCAACGTAGTCGTTTGACTGCATGACCGTATATTCTTTCTTTGCATGCTTAGTGTGGCGAGCAATGGATGGTTGGAGTTTGGCCTGCAGGTGATCTCAGGCATGATAAACTTTCTTTTAGACAGTTACATGACGCAGTGTGTATTTACTAGGGATGTGTTTTGTTGCCGATTCCCTGAATCGATCCGATTCTGATTCACAAGGTCATGATCCGATTCAATTCTCCATCCAATTTGATATCGATTCATTTACAGATTGCTTTGTGTTAATACTAGTCTTTTCTTGATTATAAATGGACTTGAGTGGAAGATATTCCTAGGCTGACTGACTGTACTGCATTTTTTCCTGTGGAAAGTAAACTTTCCAATAAGTGTTCATTTTATAATTCATCCAATCCAACATTATAATATTGTATATTTAAATTAAAACAACTGCTACACATGGAGAACATTAATAACTAACAGGAACAGTGTGTGTGTGTGTGTGTGTATGAGGAACAAGCTTTCCAAAAGCGCGTTCGGCTCGAGAAGAAGCCCTTTGTAGGCGAGGGATGAGACGTCAACGCGGGAATCCATTCTGGTAAACTTTATTTACACTATGTATACAATACACTATGTATACAATAAACTACAATGAAACAACGAGAAGGTAAGGGAGGAAGGAAAAAGAGGAGGGAGTCTGAAAAGGAGAAAAATCAAGGTTAAAGACATTAAAGACCGCGTGCATAGTAACAGTCCGGGTCCTAAATAGTTTCCAGAATCAAGATGGGAATGCTTGCTGCTGCTTTCTGCATTGTAGTCCTGCAGCGCCCCCCAATGGTTGCTGCCAGAGCCATGACAAAAAGAGGAAAATGAATATTATATCAGAAGGCTTAACTAATATTCCACAACAGAAGCATGGTTTCAAACGTAATTTAAATCTCAACTGTAAACACTAGTGCCAATTATCTGATATATTAAATAAACCTATGAAGCAACAATTAATGCAATAAAATATGATGAACCCATTATGTAAAACAGTATGATTTGATACAGTTTGATTAAACACAGCAATTCAGTGCAATATGTCATGATGTTAAATAATATCATACTATGCAATTCAGTACGGTACAGACATCAAATAAACTAGAAATGGGACATTTTATCTTATTTATGCACTTACCATTTCACGGCTTCATGCGAGTACTTAAGTTGATCTTGCAGCCTCAATAGTTTAGTTCATCACGGCAAATTTTGCAAATTTGATGTGTCCTGTCAAATTGTTTGTCTCATATTTAACAAATTAAGGACATATTAATATTTTTTATTTGGCAAAAAACAATATTTTTTGTACATATTTTGAAAATTGTTTTTAAAAAAGCAGTTTAACCAAAGAATCTGGGTTATTTTCAACAATGATTTTCAAACCCCTGCTGAGGATGCTATCTTTCCCAATACTAGCTATTTGATTCCTTTTTCAAGAAATACATGTGGCCTGTGTAATTCAAATACAGTTCACAATACTTTAATTTCAATATTATGATATGTCAATTGTGTGGGTGTATGTGGTCATTCTACCTGTGTATATCCAGACTCCAACTCACTTTCCATATGATGCTGAATGTACTCCAACTGGCCTTTTAGCAAAGATAGATCCTTTAGCTACCTAAACGGATCCCTAAAACACAGAACAATGTGGGAAGGGTAAACAACAGGTGGCTTCAAAATGGCACTGTTCTTTTCTGAGATGCTGGTGTGCGGTCAAAACATGCTTACCATCAAGATATGCAACCATACGTTTCTGTTCATGTGCAGTTCCACAGTCTTGGGATTCAGCGTCACACCTATAAATCTGTGCTACCTATTGACAGGGAGGATCGTACATCTGCGCTGTCTTGCATTGGACACTGGTTTACCTGCGCTGTCTTGCATTGGACACTGGGTTATTTGTGTCATTTTGCTTTAGGATCACTGGTTTAAGATGATTAATATCTCTTCAGCTCTTTTAATTGTTACTTTCAACTTGTACTTGTTTGCTTCAACAAATTGTTTTCAGTGCACAATTTAAGGTTATATGAGTTTATGTTGCTATTCTGGGGTCTGTGTCTTTAGCAATTTCCTCTAAGATAAATTCAGATTTTGATTCTAAAATGCCTTTTTAGAATCTGATTTTTATCTAAAAACTCAATCTCTCTATATAGGCTTCTCTCATTAAAATAAAATAAAATGAATTTGATTATACATGTCATTTGTCTATTTCCCATCATTATCAGTGTTATAAACTGACTATTAACTATAAACTTTAAGGTAGCATTGTTCGATAGGTTAGCTGGAATAGATAGACCCTGCTGTCGATTTGCGCTACAGCAGCATTTTTTGACAGGGCAATATAAATCCCATTATGTAAAACAGTATGATTTGATACAGTTTGATTAAACACAGCAATTCAGTGCAATATGTCATGATGTTAAATAATATCATACTATGCAATTCAGTACGGTACAGACATCAAATAAACTAGAAATGGGACATTTTATCTTATTTATGCACTTACCATTTCACGGCTTCATGCGAGTACTTAAGTTGATCTTGCAGCCTCAATAGTTTAGTTCATCACGGCAAATTTTGCAAATTTGATGTGTCCTGTCAAATTGTTTGTCTCATATTTAACAAATTAAGGACATATTAATATTTTTTATTTGGCAAAAAACAATATTTTTTGTACATATTTTGAAAATTGTTTTTAAAAAAGCAGTTTAACCAAAGAATCTGGGTTATTTTCAACAATGATTTTCAAACCCCTGCTGAGGATGCTATCTTTCCCAATACTAGCTATTTGATTCCTTTTTCAAGAAATACATGTGGCCTGTGTAATTCAAATACAGTTCACAATACTTTAATTTCAATATTATGATATGTCAATTGTGTGGGTGTATGTGGTCATTCTACCTGTGTATATCCAGACTCCAACTCACTTTCCATATGATGCTGAATGTACTCCAACTGGCCTTTTAGCAAAGATAGATCCTTTAGCTACCTAAACGGATCCCTAAAACACAGAACAATGTGGGAAGGGTAAACAACAGGTGGCTTCAAAATGGCACTGTTCTTTTCTGAGATGCTGGTGTGCGGTCAAAACATGCTTACCATCAAGATATGCAACCATACGTTTCTGTTCATGTGCAGTTCCACAGTCTTGGGATTCAGCGTCACACCTATAAATCTGTGCTACCTATTGACAGGGAGGATCGTACATCTGCGCTGTCTTGCATTGGACACTGGTTTACCTGCGCTGTCTTGCATTGGACACTGGGTTATTTGTGTCATTTTGCTTTAGGATCACTGGTTTAAGATGATTAATATCTCTTCAGCTCTTTTAATTGTTACTTTCAACTTGTACTTGTTTGCTTCAACAAATTGTTTTCAGTGCACAATTTAAGGTTATATGAGTTTATGTTGCTATTCTGGGGTCTGTGTCTTTAGCAATTTCCTCTAAGATAAATTCAGATTTTGATTCTAAAATGCCTTTTTAGAATCTGATTTTTATCTAAAAACTCAATCTCTCTATATAGGCTTCTCTCATTAAAATAAAATAAAATGAATTTGATTATACATGTCATTTGTCTATTTCCCATCATTATCAGTGTTATAAACTGACTATTAACTATAAACTTTAAGGTAGCATTGTTCGATAGGTTAGCTGGAATAGATAGACCCTGCTGTCGATTTGCGCTACAGCAGCATTTTTTGACAGGGCAATATAAATCAAGTTTTATTTATCACACATATTCACAAGTAACAATTGGAAAGGTGGGTGTGTGCACTTTATCAGGGTAGAAATATAAGGCAACACACGTCTGCCGTAAAAAAAAAAGGAAAGAATGCCTTTAAACTGCAAGTCAGAACACAGTATGCCAAATCACCCAACATTTCTAGATAAAATACCAGGAGAAGTAAAACTGTTCCTGCATTCGAATGTCTACATCTTTAAACCTACTGTAATTACTACAGTGGTGTAAGTAATGTAGTGGAAAAAGAAAATAAAATCATTTAAGAAACTCATTTACCAAATATTCAGACAATAAAAAAAACTTCCTGTGAAAAAATGTTTTGATAAAATCTACGTAATTGTTGCTCCACACCTGACTACATTATTACAAACGCACATAAATGAACATGCAGCCACACACTTTGTTATCTGCAATGTCCACATGTGCAGCTGGTTAGGACTGTGATGGATGAAACATCCTGACAGGTGTGTGATCAGGTGTGGTTAAAATTACACGAGTAATTTCAGTGCTTGTTATGTTATTGAAAGTTGGTCCAGAGTGATCAGAGCACCCGAGTATTCATGCATTGCAAAACCATTATTTCTAAATTATAATGCAGTAACCTAAGACAATTTGTTTAAGGTGAGGAGAGTCGTGTCGTGATAAAATTTTTGGACATATACTAGGAAACCAGATCATTATTTGAGTGAAATTAATAAATATTTGTAGATTAGAAATAATGATTTCGACACAAGTTCAACTGCCATCTCTTGTAAATTGCAAGGACGGGATACACTCTTGTGCTCTTACAAAAAGAAAAAGATGGAGCGGGCGTTGCTGTGGAAACCTAAAGGCGAGAGGAGTGACGCAAGCGGAGGCTGGAACCTGATGAACTATGGACGAGATGAGAAGTTAAGGTGGACCAGTGAATACTCCCTTGCATACAAACACAAACACCATGGGCGCCAAAATCACATTTCAATATCATTCGTCCCCCATCCTTTGTGTGGGCTGATTGGAATTATTAATGCATACTGTATTGTGCATCCAATCAAATTGTTATTTGATTCAACTTTTTTAATGAAAGCTCAGGCGTCCTTAAGGTATCTCCATGGGTGCCGGGGAGAGTGAGATGGGGAGGGGTTGAGGGAGGATCGCGTTGCTGCAGGCATTACTGAATACAAACCCGTATTGATGGGAATTTCGGCTCTTTACAGAGAGCCGACTCTTGTGACTCGGCTCCCGGCTCCCAAATGGCTCTTGGGTTATAATAATCTGTAGCTCCATACTTTATCTTAACTTGGCAAATCTGAATGCTTTGTTTGTTGATATAAACCTTTTTGCATTTAGTGTTTTTATGAGAAGCCGTATAATTGCCTATTGTTGTGTATTTTTTCTGTTACAAAAGCAGGTATTCTTACTATTGCTTAATATTTTAATAAAACTTTTACCGGCAAAAATATCTACAAATACACAGAACAACACTGCAAACAAATCCATTGAATAGAATCACAACCAATATCAGTAAACAAAAAGTATGTTTCAGTTTAGGTTAACATTCAGAAAAAAATTTAATTGGATGGGCTGATGCGATTTTTCCTCTCTCAGACGGGACTGATGTTGCCACAGTGTAAGTTCTCCCCTCCATCACCTTCACAAGGTGTGGGAAAACTGAAGCCTTGACTTGCCACCAACTCAGTGGGACTTCTCCATTCTTGTATGAGGGACTATTCAAGATAACACCGCATCTCTAATATAACATCAGCTTGTTGTCTTTCTCTTTGCACCATGTCCTGTTGCTCTTTTATCAAAGACACTCCACACAGCAGAAGTTGGTGGCTCCTTCTCCCCTTGGCCCTCTAATGGTGGAGCTAGCTGGGTGCTGGGGGAGCATTTTGGGGCAGATATTCTCTGAAGTGGCTTGTCAAAAGCTCTGTTAATACTGAATGCAAGCTTTTTAAACCCAGGATCCAGAATTATGGATTCTGAGAGGACAGTGTTGAACTCCATATGCAGAAACTTTCGGCCCAGTTCCTTTACTTTCAGCATGTTTACTGTCAGTTGGTGTTGGGCAGTCACCTGTTGAAGATATTTGCAAAGCAGGAGCATTTTAGGGGCTGTGACATAGCTGAAGGTGAGAAAACATTAATATTGCTTTTAGTTTTGGGAATCATATGACTTAAAATATCAACAGGTGCTTTGATGAAGGCCAGGTTGGAGATGATGTGTTTCAAAATATGAAATGTTGAGATCCACCTGGTGGCACACTCTTGTTTGGGCCTCCATTTAGGCAATTCCATCTGGTGCTGTGTGCACTTCAGCCTCTCTGCAGCTACTGTGCTTCTTTGGAAAAACTCCACAAGATTGGAGCTTTATCACCCTGCTTTTCCAACAATGCACAATGCACATCTTCTCATTAATACTGTGCTGTTTGGTTGGGGTCACCTACCTTGGCATAAAATTACTTATTTTACTTATTTTGTTTTAACTTGCATTAAGAGGTTATACCAGCATGCTGCTGCAGAAGTTGTTGGTTTGGGACCAGACACACAGGGGCGTAGCACCAAATTCTGAGGCCTATGCACAAGCAGTGACCATGGGGCCCCTTAAGCTTGAGTTTCACAACTACATACAACCTTCTACATACAATCTTCTCCTTCTCCCACTCCCCTCGCACCACAGGCAGAGGAGGGGGTACAGGTTTGCTTCTCTCAAGTAGATGGCGT
>JBBKCR010000022.1:6187493-6221034 GCA_037577295.1 Ladigesia roloffi
TTCTAATCAGCAATAAATATAACAATTTCTGATCAACACATATCAACTGCATGCTTAAAATAACATACCAGTTAAAGACCCGCACATTTCAAGACAATCAGACCAACTTCCGGTTCAAACCCCGCCCACTTCCTGGATATGCCCCGCCCAGTCTGAGTACAGATACAGATAGAGATAACGCTGTACTCGCTCATCCCTAATAGCTATCACACATTACACATGCAGGATGTCCCACATTTTTGGGACATTAGAATTGATAAAATTAAGTTAATGACTTGATTCCTAATTAACTGGCTGAGGTCATATAACGCATTTTCGCCTTATAAGATCGCCACTTTTTCTTCCCCAAAACTGGGGGATATGTCTTATAAGACGAATATACATTTTGCCTGCATTAAAACTGCACATAACTTTGTGAGGTGCTTGCTCGCAGTCCTCTTTTAATGCTGTGTGTGCTGCGGGCTGGATTTGTGGTATGTAATGCGGGCTGTGGAGACCTCTGTCCCTCTTGACAAAAACGAGTCGAGACGACGTTAATGCTGTTCATGTGACGATAACGAAACGAAATCTATAATGTATTTTTGTTGACGAAAAAAACGAGACTAAATGTGGTTTACAATATACAAACTGCGCTAAAGTGTCTCTTCATTTTCGTTGACTAAAACGAGACGAGACGTTATGTATCTAGAGTGGACAAAAGTTTTGGGACAGGTTTTTTTTTCTAGATTTTCCTCCTTAAAAATTGGGTGCGTATTCCGGAGCGTGTTATAAGCCGAAAAATACGGCAATTTACCCATTAGACATACTGTTGATGTGTCATTCTCTATTCTCTAAGATGAAGCTATTTTTTTTTTACTCATTCTGCACTGCATGCTGGCTCTTTGCATCTGTGACTATGAGCAATGCATCAACTCTGAGCCATTTGCAGAAATAGCAGCACGTGAGCTACACTCTGACACTGGAGCTGCTAATGTTTAGGCTGGCCTCACGTTTCACTGGCAATTCTCTGTTCCAAAAACAAATGCTGGGTTTATCTTGTTCAGTTTTTTTCTCTCTCTCAGTTCTCCCCAAATGGTTGCCATGCCAACCCCAGCCATCACATGGCTTTTTGCCTTCAAAATTGGAATGCTGCAGCAAAGCTCCTAAAGCACATCTGCTTGTTAATGTCTTCCTCCAGCTCTCTTCATTCATAAATGGTAGAGCTGTACATGCTTTAGTGAGGGAGTTGTGCTCCCATGGCCTCTGTTTAACCAAAATCAATGCCTGTAGTCAAATAAAGGTCTCATTCGATGTCCTGAGGAGACCTTCCACTGTGCATTTTTGATATTCTCCCTTTGTCTCCCTTCTTAAGCAGGGCTTAACCGCATCAACTGATCAGCAAATTTGGTTGTGGAAAGACTTTTTGAGACAATAGAACATTTATGTAATAATAAAAAATAATAATAATAATAACAACAACAACAACAACAACAATAATTATTATTATTTAAAAAACAATAATAATAAAATGCTATGTAAATTGTCATACATTGTCATTCTGCATGACACTGCAGGAAGTGTAGGGGAAAATATCATATTCTAGAATTCCATCATTACTTGCATGGTAAAAGCAGAAATATCTTATTAACTTAATTGGAACAAAATAATCACACAGATTATTGGCTGCTACACTACCTGTGAATAACCACACAAACAGGCAGGAAACCTTCAAATGCTAAAGAATATTCTTAATTATAAAATAAGGATGACACAGAGCTTCACACCATTTTGAAAAAAGAAAAAATAGCATTAAGACTTTTGCTTCTTCACTGTTGCACATTGACTGTTTACACTGAATAAAACCAACTGTCTGAGGAAGATTTGTGCCAAAACACCAGAGTTTTTATGTTGATGTTTCAAGTGGAGACGTACTGAATTATAACACTACAAGTGGTGGCTGCCAATGTGACTTTGTGGACTGCTTAGCAGTGCTTGTTCATGGGAGGTGATGAGCATGAGCAAGATTTGGCACTGAATGATCACTGTAATTATTTAGTCACATGAACCAAACAAAAAGTATCTCCAAAATAGCAGACATTTGAGAGCAACGCAATTTGAACTCTAACATAGTGCTGTCAAATACATAGAGGGAAAGTATAAAACTCAAGTGACAAGCTTGTAAAAACAAACCATCAGTGAGAAAAACTGATTTGCACAACTGTCATACAAGTGTGAGATTTTTCAACCATGTCAGGCCTAAATACCTCTAGATCAGTCAAATATGTATTCACCATAACCATAATAGTCACTCTTTAAAAAAAGGAAAAAAGTAACAACAGACAATGTAATGCACGTCAAATGTAACTTCTATGAAGCTACAGCATATTTAGGCTGTCTTCGAGCATGTACCAACTGTGCACCCTTTAAATATAGGGGTAGTTTGCTCCATCTGGTGGACATATATGGAACTGCATTTGATGTCCAAATTGCAAACTAAATTAGAGGTCTGCATTGGGGCGGGAGGCCCCCACATTATACACATTTCTGCGGGAGCAGGAGCGTGACAGTCAAAATATATAATAGTAACTTTACAGATATTTCCTTCTGATATAAATAAATTATTTTATTCTTAGTCATTTTGTGGCCTAGACTGATTGATAAAATATATTTTCAGCATGAGAATCAGGGTAAAGCATGAGAGCATGAAATGACAGTCAGATGCATGTGTCTCATGCTCATAGCATAAGAGTTTGTAACACAGGAAAAATTAGGACAGGGGCATGCTGAATCACCTCTTCTTTATACAGGTGTTGAATCAACTCTGCCACCTCCAGCTCTACATCCAGTTTTTTGTCAGTGCCATTGTCTCCAAACCATACAATATAGCTGGTCTCACTACTGTCCTGTACACCTTCGCATTTACTCTTGCTGGTACCTGCCTGTCACAAATCTCTCCTGCCACCATCCTCAACAAATTCCACCCTGCCTGTATTCTCTTCTTCAACTTTCTAATGAACTCCTCCATAGCTGTACCCTTTGCTTTCTCACGATTCCACTGTCCTCCCTTTAATTCACACATAGGTATTCCCTCTTAGTCCCACTGACCTTCATTCCTCTCCTTTTTGAGCTCTCCAGGGTCTCCTTAACCTGCCCTCTACTCTCACTACAGATCACAATGCCATCTGCAAACACGATAGTCCACAGGGACTCCTGCCTTATCTGCCCACTGGTCTGTCATCTTGTCCATTACCATAGCAAACAAGAGAGGGCTCAGAGTTGATCCTTAGTGTAAATCCACCTCCACCTTGAGTACATTAGTCACTCCTAATGCAGACCACACATCTGATACTTCATGCATGTCCGGTACTACTCTCATATTCCTCTCTGTCACTCCTGGCTTCATCATACTATACCAAAGTATGGTACAAGTCCAACGTATCCACAAGTATGTCATGTAGACCAACAGTCTTTCCATTCTTCATCCTCCTCATATCTGTTCTCACTTCCTTCTTGCTAATCTTCAGCACTTCCTGATTTGCTATCTCCACATCATCCAGCCCTCTTTCTCGCTCATTTTCCTCATTCATTAGTCACTGAAAATACTCCATCCATCTGATCAACACACTCTCTTTTCCTACAATATCCATTGTTATCTTTTCCCACACTAACCTTCTGCACATCTCATTCAGCTCGGTCCTTCTGCCAAGGTTTCCTGCTCTTTGTGTTCGGTCTCTCATACAACTCGCTATGTACTTTAGCTTTAGTTTTTACCTCGCTTTACCTCGCTGTTTATCTTCTATTCGTCCTGTCTCATTTTTTCATCTTCCTAAATGCTTATACCCACACAATTTCTCTCCACGCAATGCCTGTTTTAACTCTTCCTTGAACTTTACATTATAGGTCTCCTTCTTCAACCCCCATCACTTAATCCTTGATCCTCCACACTGCTCAATTTCTTTCTTCCACAATGATCAGAAGAGTCACCTCCTCAGTTTTCCCCTTTCTTAATTTATTTCCCCACCACCCTCTGCATTTAACTTCTGTGTTTATTGTTTACTTCTACTGAATTTATCCTTTAGATTTACACATATATTTTTTATTTATATACCTGCCTAACGAGATCCAAGAGTACACTGCGATTTAAATACTAGATGGAGCATTGGTAGGACTGCTTTCTAACTGTTCACAATCTGGGTTGTGGACAGGGGACCCTGGATCTTTAGAATGCATCACGTTCATCCTCCACGTAAGTGAGCACGTGCTAGGTTACCAGTCTCCATGGATCTGTTCCTCCCTCTCTGTGTACAACTCCCCAGTCATTAACAGCTGGTGTAATTAGCCTCTACTGCCTCTCTGAAACACCAGCACAACTGATATCTGAGACCTATCTTTGTTGATGCTGCTAGAGCTTAAGGTTCTTCTCAGAAATCTGGAAAACCTGATATTATAAAATACTTCCTTTTCTTCTCTCTTTTGCACAACCACCAATTGTCATCATGACTCAGAAACAGATATTTATTCAAATGCTTGTCTAGACATGATTTCTGCTCTTACATCAGATATATAATTGTTTCCTCCACACTTTTTCTCCCCGTGTACCTTTTGATTGCAGACATTTATATTAACATTATGTGTAATATTATGCCAACATTATTGCCATTAACCATATTAGTTTTATATAATTTTTTCCTTAGGCTACCTGTATTGTTTTTAAATGTATTAATATTAAAGTTGACATGTATTATTGCTGTCTTATTGTCTAAAATATGACAATTAAACATTGTGAAATACGTGACTGAACTGAAGTAGCTAGACAGTTACAATAATGTTTTCAGTTCAAGTCAATGTAAATTATTTCTCTGTTTGTCCTTAATGAATGCATTGTTTTATTATTTAACAGAGCACATGCAAATGTCATGCATAGTCCTTCACTGTCACAAATAACATTTGGCTTTGATTAGGCTGCAGACATGAGCTGCGTGATCACAACAGCGATAGTATTCAACCTGCATTTGTTTTATTTAATATATAACCTATAATTTGTTTCATTGTTTTACATTTACAATAGGAAAAGGTTCACAACTACAGCAATGTAAAGTTCAGTTTTGCTTTTTTGGTTTTACGAGATTTATGTAAATGGTGTTCCAGCCCATCTGTATTGCATTTCACAGACTGGATATGTATTCTGTTTGTTTCTGGCAAAACATATAAAGTTAACATTAGGTTTGTTGAGAACAAATAAAATTTGTATTTGAACACACAAACTGTTTTTCTCATGCCTCCCTTTTCTGCAAAATTCACTGACTAGTGGAGCCGTGCTGTGTGTAGTTAGTTGAGAATGGTCTGATGATTTATGCATCATTGCTAAAGCCACACCCAGGAGTTTTACATTCCTTTTCTGTTCAGTATAAATTGTTAAACAGTTCAGGTATACATAAACCAACAATAACCCTACAGCCTATGTTCAAAAGTCCCACAAGCCCACCATAACACTCAGTATATAAACACTCTTCTTTCTGAGTTCTTTCTGAGACTCGATCCATTCTGTGTTTTGTATGTTTTTAGCACTAAACTCAATATTTGTTTTCCTATTAATTTGACAGTAATTATATAACAAAGTGCAATGGCAAATCAATGTTTTAATTGGAAATACAGTTCCTTGTGCCTACACCCTATCCTCACAAAGAAAAGATTTTCATATTTTGACACCTTGCTACCTTGAATTGGGCACTGTTTTATATGTGCTACCCTGCATTGGAGACTGGTTTATCTGCTTTGTTGAAAGTGCTACAGTCATGTAAATCAAAAGCAGAGTGTATCGATTCACGCTACCTTATGCCAATAGGTTACCTTGAGGATTATACAGTTTATACAGCTACCAGATTATACAGTAAAATAAAAGACTTTATTAATCAAGTGGGAAATGAACACTGATAACAATATGAAAAATAGAGAAAATGATATTTTATTTTAAACAGTCAGTTCATCATATCACTATGAAACACAATGTACTTAAAATATTCTTAATTCTACCCTAATTTATGCACCAAACACCTTAAGTGTGAAACCCCTTAATCCTAAACATATGGCATTTTCTTCAGGAGTTGGCAAATTAAAAAAATAAGGGGAAAATTCAGTAGTTTTACCCCTTAATTAGCCTTAATATGTGCCCTTTTCCACTTAATTTTCCTTACTTTCTTGGAAATTAAGGTAAAAATTAAGGTTATATTAAGGGGTAAATTTAAGGGGTTTGGTTTCGTAGTGTGTGGTAAAATGCTACCTTAAATGTTTAATTGTTTATATAGTCAGTAAACACATATATTTATAATACTCTAAACGTTTGCAATTAATACACTATAAAAACTGTACATAAAAAAGCACTTTTCCAAGAGGCCGCATGAATCTATAGACTGTAATGTCCATTTGAGCAAGGATAGCATTTTTAGACAAGGTAGCATTAATCGTCAGAACATCGGCTGTTCAATGTACCTGATTTGCACGGCTTGCTTTTCCACATGAGGGTGAGTGAGATCAACCTGCTCTCCTTACCTAACAGCACTGAACCTGGGCGTGGCCGCCCTGCTAACCTGAGCTGTTTTCCGTTCCGTGCACCGGGACATTTGAGACTACACACGGATGTGGATGTGATATCGCGTAAAAGCGTCCGACAGGACTAAAACTTACACGCAAGCAGACATTTACTCCCGTGGAGAGCCGCTACATGGAAATCCCGTCGGCTGTTTTCAGTATTTTGCTGTGTGTTAAATTAACGACTTTCTAACCTCTGTATAACGTCGATAGGAAGAGAGGCAATGCAGGTCATTGTCCTTACTTCCCATTCCTGTCTCAATGGTAAGTTTACTGATCACGTAAGGTACTCTAAGCAATATTGTACACTTTTCGTGTGTTATTTGTATATTGGAATAGTATTTCAGCGAGACAGAGGGTGTGCGTAATAGCTAGCGTGTGTGTGTGCTAGTGCGAGGGATTTTGGGGTTTGGGAATGTGAGAGATAATTTGGTACATTACACATGTATTTGAAAGATCTTTAGAAATACAACTTTAATACAAAATATTATGTCAGTATATCTTACCTTATGTAACTCTTTGTGTCACTAAAAATGAGTGTGTTGAGTGTTAAGTGCATCTCTGTTGACACAGCATACATGCATGACTAGTGTCCACAGAACCTGTGTGTTAACTCTTCACCCCCACCACACCTAGCTAATAAGCCCGCTTGCCCATCCACCTACAAGCTCAACAGCTGTACTAGTCTAACAGAGCAAGTCCATCATGTTTAACTTTATATGTTGCACTATTTTGAGTAGGCATAGTAATAACAGTATTGTCATAATATTTGTGATCTCTAGTAATTTCATTAAAAGTGTATGGCATTAATAATATGTTTGGACAAGAATAGAATATAGTTTACTTATATTTAATGATATAAAAATTTAGTCAGTGCTGTATTATCTTGCTAAATATGTTTCGGTTTTATTGGTTTCGTTTGTAAGCCTCTACAAATGAATGCTAAGGTTTTTGTAATACTTGTACAGGTGCATGTTTGGTAGAAAATATCTGATATTTGCATCAGACCAAAATTTCCTAATTTTAATTAGTTTCAGCATTAAGCATTTCATATTTTTGTTAGAGCTATAATCTCTAAATTAGGTGCTTGAACATTGCTGTGAGGGTCTGAATGCATTCAGTCCCTAGCGTGTACTGATTTTGACTGATCCTTCCCAGAACACTGGTCCTCTCAGCTAAAGTTCTGGTGAGAAAAACATACAACCATTCAGACAAGGCCTGTTCATTATCTGAGTCATGAGAAGCACAACCACAAGCACCAAACAGGTGCTAATGCAATGCCTTTGGGCAGCTCAGCAGTCTAGAATTTCATGTCTGTTACATCAGATGGCTTCCATGGTTTGCATTGCAATGGGTGATGGCATATCTAAATTTTTCAGGGTACAGATTTTAATTTGAATTTTTTTTTTTAAACTGCATATTTAGTTTAAGAGAACTTATCCAGATTTCTTTGTGCTGACCTATGTAAGCTTGTAGGTAAGCAGGAATGGGGTTAGGCGACTTGGTAAAAAAGAGCCAGTCCGGTGAGCACCATGTTTATGAACATTTCAGGAGAGTCACCCATAAGAATAAAGTGTCCTGTTATATTTATGTGCAAACACACCACACTGTGAACAATGTGAAATTTGTCTCTGTGTTTAACCCATTCACCAAGCAGTGGGCTACTGTGACCATAGGTTGGCACCTTGCTCAGTGGTATCGCTAGAAGTTCTGGGATTTGATCCCATGACCTTTGATCACAGGAGCAATTGCATAACCTTCAGGTCACCAGCTGCCCCAAAAGTTTCTTTTTGGGGTGAGGATAAAACACAGGACCGTCTGAGTGAACGTCCCCATTTTGCCCCAGTGTTATATGTATATAGTGTTATATATTTTCCCCTGACAGAGTCTAGAATATGATAACACATTGTGATGTGCATATTTACCCCATACCCTGTATGTTTGCATTTTAGCATTTTGTTGACAAAATAATTTTCACACTTCAAATAACAGTGCATTCCTCCATCTGCCTTAGGGACAGTGATCCGATTATTTTGTCCAGCATCCACTTCTGCCTGCTTTATTGACCCAGAAGGAGCTGTTAATTGGACTTACAACTCTGAAAACAATTCCACCATAACTGGGCAAGTTTCAGAAAAATGGAGCAAGTCCAGTTTCTGGATTGGCCTGGCTTTAGCCGTATGTTCAGCTTTTCTCATCGGAGGTAGTGTGATCCTGAAAAAGAAGGCACTGATTCGTTTGGCCACAAATGGTAACACCAGAGCAGGTTAGTGCCAGTTGTAGAGGAAGGATTACATTATTTTACATTCATTTGACACTTTTACCCAAAGTGACGTTTGTTTCAGGAAAGCTCAAGCAATACTGTTTAGATAGAAAGCTATTTAGGCTGACACATAAGAATATATAACAGCCTTCTTAATCAAGTAGATCAGTTGGAATATAACTAAATTCATATAACTGACACATTTATGTATTCAGCATTTTGTGAGAACAAGGGTACATTTTATTATATAAATTTGGGGTTGCATTAACTAGTCATGAAATACTTTAGGGTTCCTCATTTGCTTGCGTACATACAGCTTGACTGATTATTAAAAGCAGAAAAGCATAACCATTTTGAGTACAGCCACATTTTCTCTCTAAAAGGCTCATTACATGTGTAGGAAAATGGAGGTGTTAAAGCACTCCACAGAAGCCCAGAAGACCACATAAAGGAAAATTATGACGATACATAATATTATAATATTAAATAATGTCTTATGTGTGTAATTATACTCTCAAGTGTGTATTGTGTTACATTCATTTACATTTTTATCATAGGGTTTCATTATATCTTCTTGTGGGCTGCAGGAAATTTTTGTCTGACATTTCTTTTAATAACTTTAAAACCGGTTTAGGGGAAGGAGGCCATGGGTACCTGAAGGACTGGCTGTGGTGGGGTGGACTTCTGACCAGTAAGTTGGTAGAATGACTTACCATGTTCGAATGTAATTGAGTGTTACTTTGCATGGGTTGTGTCTCATCTGGTTGTGTGTGGTTTTTTTTCTCACAGTGGGAGGAGGTGAAGCAGCAAACTTTGCAGCATACATGTTTGCTCCAGCCACTGTGGTCACTCCCCTGGGAGCTCTTAGTGTCCTTTTCAGGTATTATGCTGTGTTTTTAGATATTACAATGCATTGTTTGTCTTGTGGTTCCATATTTCCTTGCAAATCTTCAACTGTTTGCACCGTGTAAATCACCTCAATGGTGTATAAACAAAAAGTGCCATGAACAAAGGTAGTCAAGACTATGCTAGCCATGAATATTTTGATACAGATGCTAACAAACAAAACTATGGAATCTCTGAGGGTTTTATTTTTAGCTGTGAAAATCTTGTCCAAACTGGGACATTTGTTTGAATGTTGGTGTAAGTCAAAGCAGCCATGTGAATATAAAACTGTCATCGCCAAAATAATGTACTTGCCAAATTTATTAACGCCAGGGTTCACCAGTGCACTTGGATTTAATTGCAAGACATATCATATTATGTAAAAATGTTGTCACTATGTGGAGCTTTAACAATATTATGCGGTCTTACCTGCTGTATGGATTGTTTAACTTTTAGTATTTGAGCTTTCACCTTCAGGAGGCATTTTTAACATGAAAAGAACTTAATATTTATTGAAACAATTTGGCAAAACTGTTTAGTAGTTAACTAACCAAAATCATTATAATCTACTGCAGTGGTTCTCTCCTTTCAAAATTAAGGTCAAACTGTCTCATATTAGATTGTATTAAATAACCAAATGTGGACCAAAGCCCCTGTATTGATTTTAGATTTGTGGCCCAATCAAAAGCCTTTGCAGCCCAGGAGTGTTCCATGGCCCAGTGGTTGGGGAACCCAGATCTACAGGATTGACAAAATGTAATTTTAAAACGAGGGAATCGTAGCTAGAGGATAATCTTTGCATAAATTGTAAAATTCTAATTTTTTTATTACAGTGCAGTACTTTCTTCTCACCTCTTTGGGGAGACATTGAACCTGCTGGGGAAGCTTGGCTGCACGCTCAGTCTTCTGGGAAGCACCATAATGGTCATACACGCCCCTGAAGAGGAAGCAGTGACAACTCTTGGTGAAATGACAGATAAACTGCTGGATCCAGGTTATCTTCTGTATAATTATTTAAGATTCGTTTTTATATGGTCAGAAATTAGTTTTGAGTTTTATTTGAAAATCAATGGACACAACATACTTTAATTAATTTAATTTATTTTTAGTACCTGAGGTGATATGGATCCAAGATATTGGATTAGTTAAGCCCTGTGCTAGGATTATGGATGTTTTGAACTGTCCCATGTGTTTAGTTTTGCTTGAGTGACATAGTAATATCTGCTATAAATAATATTTAGAATATTAGGACCATTGCTGGACAGTTCTTAGATATGTCTGGAGCATTGATCTGTTTTTATATATATCTAATGTAATTCTAAGCTTAGTGTACTAACGCACAAACATTTCATATTTTGTAGTAAGTGGAATAACGGGTTTAAATAACTGGGTGGAAGTGTGTGAACATATACATCCAAGGTAGTCTGTGTAAATCTGAAACATTGTTCTAATTTAAATTATGCATAATAATACAATAATGCAGATGCATCATCTAATGATACATCTTGCATTGAATCAACAACATTAATCCACAGGGGATGGAAAAACTAGCAGCAGTTTTATATTGGAATTGGTTTTGTCACATTTTAATAATAAGATTATGGCACCCAATGTCTTCCATTTAAATTAAACCTTACATTCATTGGGACCTAATTATACAGCGGTCTACATATATGTGATGAAGGTTAGTTTAGTTCAGGAAATATGCACATTTTATTCCATAATCAAACATCTCATAGAAATCATTTTGTTGCATGTCTCCACCCAAATATATCAAGAAATGGCATGTCACAACAGTTAGGCGCAAGATGTTATTCATTTTTTATATTTCAGCAAAAATGAAAGCTCAGAAGAGACAGAGGAGCACATCTATAATGCTTTTAATATTTCAAGATTCAAGATTCTTTATGTGCATAGATATACAATTACAACAAGTAGTAAAATTTATCCTGAACCACTCCATTAATGACAGTGCAACCATTATAATTAACATTAAACATAAATTTAAAAATGCCTAAAACAAATAAAAATAAAAGAATAAGTAGAAATAAGTATAAAAGTATGTACAATTTTACATTTAGAAACAATTCTAAAACCCATCGTAAAAGTCAAACAGCTTAATCAAGGCGCAGCACAGGTAAATTTTGAGGTATAATTTTTAAGCTAAATTTGAGATTTTGTTGTCATAAGTGTAGCAGCAAACTAAAAAATTCTACATGTGGCTTCAGGTGTTATTTACTTTTTTACTTCTCATGAATGAATTGCAGTTATTTATGAAATAACCTTTATTTATCTTTATAATCAGTTATAATGGACTTTTAAACTACAGAGATATGGGGCTAAAATTCAGCCTTTTTAACATTGCATAACGAATTTAAACCTGCAAACTGACTGAATGTTTTTTTCTCTGATCTGTTACTGAAGGTTTCCTAGTTTTTGCCAGCATCCTTCTCGTGGCCTGTTTGATTCTCATGTTGTACTTCTCTCCTCGCATTGGTCAGACGAACATATTAATCTACATAAGCATCTGCTCATTGCTTGGAGCTTTCACCGTGTCTTCAGTCAAGGGCCTAGGCATTGCCATCCGCACCATCTTCTCCGATCATTCTTTTCTCCGTCATCCTCTCATCTGGATCCTTCTGTTAACCTTAGTGTTGTCCGTTGTCATACAGATCAATTACCTGAACAAATCACTGGACACCTTTAACACTCTGCTGGTTTATCCTATTTACTATGTCTTCTTTACCTCTGTTGTACTGACCACATCCATCATTCTGTTCAAAGAATGGGGATCTATGTCAAGTGTAGATGTAGTAGGCACAATTGGGGGCTTCCTGGTCATTGTTCTGGGTGTAAGCATGCTGCACCTTTTCAGAGACCTACATGTGACTTTGGAAGACCTGAGGAATAACCTGTACCATCCCCAGAGACAGCACAGCCTAGCCAAGAGGGAAGACAAGCACATCCTTATTGAAAATGTGGAAGTTCTGCCACCAATGAGGGAGGAAGGCCCAAGAGTCTTCATCATCAGCTAAACAGCACATCACAAACACTTTAAAAGAGCAGATTAAACTGTAAGTATAGTGTAAAATGGATTGCTTTCAATGTTTCTTTTTGTGTATTTGTAATTCTCTTCTAAAGGCTGCTCGTGAAATTGTTTTGAAGCTGGTGTGAATAACTGTGATGAGACAAATGGAGGAGGATCTTCTTGTTCTTAATATTTTTTTTTTGTTTGTTTTTTTTTGTAAAATTTGCATGCCTAATGTTTTACATTTTCATGATTTCAAATAATGTAGTAGTAAGCCTTTGGCATTTGTACTGTTTTCTCAATTCATTGTTTTCAGGGTTCCTTGCAATTCATAGCTTGGAAAACTTCATAGCAAAGTACGTTTTAGCAAAAAAAGCATGTTTTTGATTAACAGTGAAACATTTCAAGTGATTAAAACCTTGAAACGAAATAGAATCTGATGCATTTGGTCTCTTTGAGCTTTGAAAATACTAAAATTGACTAACACTATTAGAATAAATACAAAAATATTAATACAACAATTATCAGTTTTATATATGGCAATGATTTCATGTAACCATTGCCAAACCCTTCCTCGTGGAGGCCCAGTATTCTGTGTGGCTAACATTCAGTACCTTGCTTTGCTAATCACTACAAATTTGTTTAATCAAGTGTGCTTCTGATGATAAACTTAAAGAAGTCTAGTGTGTTGAGGAGCACCAAATCTGTGTCTTTCTATACAACATATCAATGTTTATTTTTAAATTTTTTTTATTGTGTTGTTTGTTCTGATGTTACATAAAACAAACAGCTGTACACTTACTGCCCAAATAAACATTTAAATATTTACCTAGGTGCATTTTTACACAGTTCTGTACATAGCTACTTTATGGCAGTGTTTTTACAACAATGTTCTGACATTGTTGAATGTCAGTGATGCAGAAATTTATAAATCACAACTTTAATATAACTAAACATTATTGAATTGAAAGTTATCATTTCCCCCAATGTTTTAAGTTTTTTTTATTATTATTTTTCCAGTTTTGGAAAGCAATGACTGAGCTAGCTCTTTACACAGGTCTGTATTTGTGAAAGTCTAGCTCTCTACTAAAGTCGGGTTTGTTTATATCAAACATATCATTTATATTATATATGATAATGATAGTACATCATATACAATGTGCTTTACATGAATAAAATAAAAAATATATAAGTAGTAAAAGAAATGAATGAATACTGTTATGTCCCCCCCCTCCCCTTTTCTGACTGAAGCGAGGCCCTTTCCAGAATCTCCATTGTTAGTATTTCTTTATTTCAAGAAAAACAAAAGGCACAATGGCCCAAAACTCTGCCATACAAAAGGAAAGCTGTTTTATAACTTTACTAAAAACAAAACAATTTGAAGAGATGGCGGAGGCGGGGAGGCGAAGGCATAATGCAGTATGAATGAAAATTCATATTTGACCAATTGATAGTTATTTTAATACAGGGAGCCTAAGTCTCCTCCCCTTCTCGTCTGCTTATGGGTCCCTGAACAAAAGAAAAATTAATGGAAGTGAATAGACCTATAAAAGTTATATTCTGGTCTGCTTTGCCTTACATTCTGAAATCAGTTTAAATTATAAATAATGGTGTGTTTCAACTGTGTCTGTAATGTAATTTGAGATTTTTTAGCTTGTAAAAAGTCTCAAACACTTTTTTGGCATCAAAATGTGTTTATATACTTCACAGACATCATATTTTCAATCCATCAAACATAACTTAGGTTCCCTATTTCAATAGATTATGTAAGAATGACTTCATAAGTGTAGGACGTGTTTTTATAGGGCTCTTACTGAGACCATTTTATACTTGTTTCTCTTTATTTGAATTAGGCAACCACCACTTGACTTTTATTTTTATGTTCTGGTTGACTAGTATGGCATCTAAAAGTAGGATTGTACACGGTTTCACTGCCCCGCCGCAGCGGCTTGTCTCAGACACCTCTCCTGCATCTTGTAGTTCATATTTCAGCACACACTACCTACCGTGCCAGGGCTCAGCACTCAGAATTCAGATGGAGTTCAGGTCACCCAAAGATGCAGCTGCATTCATTGAGACACTACCTAAGTAAGGGTGTTGAAATGCAAGTCCAATTTAGGTATATTTTACCTAGCTTGTTTGTTTAATGAGTCTCTAACATTTTAGGTTTTTGTTATCCTACTATTTGCGTTTGTTGGTGTGGCCTTTCATATTGTCATCCTGTTGTCTTTTTCAGTTGTCTTCATATTGCTGTTTTGTGCCATGTTTGTTGAGTAATGTTCATTTTTTTGCAGGAGCCCAGATATGATCTTTTCCTTCCTTTTTTTTCCGGGTCACTAGTTTTTCATGTTTGATTTTATTCATTTTGGAGTCAGCACTGGTCTCTCCATCATTTGGGGATTGGGTTTTTCTATGTTTCTTGTTTTAGTTTAGTTTTTTCACTATTTACATTTAGGCTGGTGTGGGTAGGGTGCTACAGGTCTTCCTTTGGTCTTCATACAGTACACCACTTAAAATATGGCCACTAATCCTCATATTTTAGTGTCCCCTCATGGCAATTCAGCTGTGAGATTTGGGAGCTGGAATATGAATGGTATGAGTAACCCTATTAAAAGATCAAAATGTCACTCATTTGAAACATCTTAACAAAAACATTCACTGGGAACAAAGATTTTGGCTAATGCACTATATGCTATTAGCAAAATTCCCTGATAATTCCCTGATTCAGCACCCAAATTATTAACTACCCTGATTTTCCCTGTCTGGAAATGCCTTTACTGAAATTCCCTGGCCTGTGGGAACCTTGGGTTGATTAAAAGAAGCTTAGTATCAGAATCAGAAAACTTTATTGAGAGTATATTGCCTATGTTATGATGGCCCAGAGACCCAAAGACAGGAACAATACAAAATGTCATGAGTCAAATAAAAGTAAAAATAAATTCTCCAGAAATATGCAGAAAATGCTAAGTACTACGTTATCCATGTTATTTACAATGCTGTGGTAATAACTGACCTTAGTTAATGTCACCCCACATATATTTTGAAAGTTATTAAGATGGGCGATTGAATATATACTCTAAAGTTTTGATTATTATTATTATAATTATTATGGTTGTTGTTTTATTGAAACAAAAGTACAGTAAGTAAAAGATAAGATCCAGTTCCTCAGTCCAGCTTCTCTTCTTGGAAGTAATCTGCAGCATTCAGGTGTCCTTGAAACTCATCATATTGCTGCATGAAAAAGATGCAAGATAAGCTCTTGTCAGAAGGTAAAACACTGTTGAAAAATAAGAGATCATGCTGAAGGCATCATGAGGGCTATAGAACTGCATGGGTAGTGAAGGGAGAAAAATACAAATAAAAATTGTTGGTACCTGGTTGCAAGATCTTTATACTTTTTAGGTTTGTGAACCAAGTAGGGCCTAGTCATGTTATACAATCAGAGGCCAGTGATTATCAGAAATCACAAGTACACATTGCTCCCAGAATGCCTAGACAAATCAAAATACTGAACATCTGGCACAGGTGCACAAGTCTCTAAAAAGTGGAACTTGGCAGAACTTTTTTCCAATTAAAGTTTTATGAGCAAATATTGAGTTTTCATATTTGAAATTGGCAGTAATTTTTAGGCTGAATTAAAAATGTTCAATGTAAATGAAATCTGGTGGGTCCTCAGAACTTAGTGTATGCATATATGAAACCTGTTGGATGGTGTATCTGTGCATGTCATCGAGCATTTCTGTTTGCGGTACTAAAATTTTATATATGGTCCAGATGAACAATAGTATACTTGTTATCTATCACTCTAGTTAATCAGTTCAAATGATAAACAGATTAGTAATCAAAATATTAAGAGAAAGTTCATGTACTAAGAACTTTCAGAAAAGTAAACCTTACAGTACCCTGCACACTTTATTAGAAACCACTCATATGTAGGTGAAGGGAACAGGTGTGAAATATATTGGTTGCTGTCATTCCACCAGTTGGTTTTGTCAGATTAGACTGGAACTGAATTTAGAATTAAGATGACCAAATATGACAGTATACATCATATGTATTATGGGAGAATTTCTCTGTGATTTCTGGCATTTAAACTCTTCTTAAATACTGGATAAGAGAATTCATGTGTTTCTAAGCTTCTCTGACAATGTCTATAAGACATTTCAGTTTGCACTCCCATGGTGATCGGCGTGTGTTCACACTTGTGGTAAAGCTGATCAGCCCTGAGACAGAAGCACATTTTTCCAAAAGCTATAGTGATACTGGGAAAGAATATTACTTCACTTGTTGTTAAGACAAACTGGATTAAATGTCCAGTACCAACTAAATGTTTCATTTTAGGTGATGCTGCTTTCTCTTTTACTTGCTTGAAGTCTTGTGCCTAAGGTAACATACCCCTGCCATATGTTGGGAATTGGAAAAAGCTGTATACTTTATATTGCAAGAGTATCAAAGGAAAAGAGAAACAAACCTCTTGGATTCTATTCATATACCAACCTCAGTAATCCAGCCTGCCTCCTGGAGTTTACTGAACACCTTGTTGACAGTGTCCTTTACAGGCTCATCTTCTCCTTTCTCCTTTGGCTCCTCCACCTTTTGCTGAGCTTCCAGGGCAGTGCGGCAGCGCTCGGACAGATGGTACTTGAAATGCTTCAGAGTATGGTACACTTCTGTACGGCTGGCACACACTGAGCCGACAAAGAATCTCTACAGTTTCGAAAAATACGAATTATAAAGGACAGTGTTTTTATTATCTGTATCTTCAAGGTATGCATGTCATGAAAAAACAGATTTCTAACATCTAAAAAATAAAAATACATAAACACAGTTAAACAGTCCGTTTAGAATTCACTGTTTTGATGGTCAGATTTCCATTCCACTGCATACTATTGAAGCAGTTTATGCTGTCATGCACAATTAAGTTGTGAGGAACATCAGCCATTCACAATGAAGTTATAAGGCACAGTTAAAACCTCAGTATGATAAAGAGATGTTGCAAAATTTTTGAAATCCCTTTGGATGGCTCCTTTATCCTGGCGTCAGGATATGGAAATTTGCATAGAACCACCCCTCATCTGTCGAGTCCCCACCAAGTAGCTTAGATGAAGATCTGCCATTTTTGTCTGCTGGTTTTACAAGCATGCGTAAGATGCTGAGCACTATGGCTACAGGCAAGGGCAAGCCTTCACCTTGCTCTGGGTCCAATTCGGTGTTGGAAATAGGGCTGGATAATAATGCAATTTTCGCATGTGGTAAATGCTCAGCGTAAACATAAAAGTGCATAAAAGTGACAGAGCCCTTAAACTGATCAATTTGAGAGGGACTGAGCTGGTGAGATCTCTTCATGTGAGAGTGATTTTGTGCAAAGAACTTCATGAATATCTTGGAAAAAGGTATAATATGTCCCCTTTAAGGGATAAAAAATAAAATGTGAGAAAAATGCAAGATATTGACCATTAAAAAAATGGCTTGCAGCCAGTCATAACACATCTGTAGGTGCTACCTGTGAATCATCAGGCATGAATTGGTCCTCTTGCAGAGTGTTGCAGTGATACAACTGCCCAGAGAGACGCACACTGAAGCGGGCATGTCTGTGAAGCTCACAGGCTTCACAACCTTTGGAGGTGACATTCACTGAAGAAATCTGCACTTTGGGATAACACTCCACTCGCTCCTAATCAGAAACAGCCCACATTGCTGAAACGTATCGTTTGCTGAAACATTAAAATGGCAAACATCAAAACAGCCGGAGTCTTACTTTGTAGCGATCCTTCCAGCGGCTCCTCTGCTTCAGGTTCTCCAAGCGCGGGAGCACCAATCGCTCATCCATGTGGAGCAATGATAACTTCATCTCTTGTGCATAGCGCTTCGTCCGCTGCCCATCTGGAGTTACAAACATGCAAGTCAGTGAGCAACCCAAGTACGCAAAGCCATAATTCTAAACAATAGATAGATGTTTCCAACTTTTAATAAGAAAAATTGCATACTGTAAAGAGACTCGAGGAATGTATTGTCCAGTGCATTGATCAACAGGGCTTTAACCACCACCTGGAAGTGGGTGAGATGTGATCCAGTGATGACTACGAAAAACGAGAGAAGGAAATATTAAGAGGATACCTTTAAGATGAGGCTGGAAATGACCAGAGTCTGTCCTAAGGCATGTCACACAAAGTTGTTCAGTGATTTTCGAAAGTTTAACTGGCTAATGTCACAACAAGTCAACAGTAGACTTAAGCTTGTGTAACGGCGGGGAGAAAATCAGCAAACAGACAAAAGAAACAAATGCTTTTACTAAAAATAAACTCTGATGCAAAAGGTTGAAAAGGATTTAAGACTTGTAACAGATCAGTCCTGTGGCGCTGTCCCCTCAAATTCACAAAATGTCTTCCCAAATCAGAAATACTAGTATCCTTTACCTAGTGTAGAGCCAATGTGAGGCATGTCAGAGAGGCACTTCCAAGTTGCCAGCTAATGCAGGACAATATTCTGATGTTTTGACTATCAAACCTGGCTTCTCTGAACCGTCCCGATGACAAAGGCCTTGAGGTAGTTCAAAATACAGAGAAGTGCATTTTACTTAAAATCCCAATCCCAATGTGAACAGGTTCCTAACCCTAAATGCCTTCAAGACTGACCTCGACCAAAATGATTACATTTTCTCTATGCACACAAAAGTTAAAGTCTCTGTGGCCTAGCTTCACATAAGGACCACTCAAAATAAAGAGCAATCAAATACCTAATCATACACTGAATTTCCCTTTAGGACTCATTAATCACACCTATTATATTGATTACAATCAAGTATAGTTTAATTTCTGATTTGATTATATCAACTACTAGCAAGGACACATGTAATTTAAGCTACCAAAAAGCCTTACACTGGCGTGGAAGTTGAGAGAGAAAGTCCTTGTCCTTTTTTTCCTCCACATCCTTATCTTCCTCACTCCCTTTCTGTTCTTCTTCCTCCACAATGAAGTCTTTCAGACTGTCACTGTCTGTATGTTTCTCCTCCTCACTGCTGTCCATCGGAGGTTTGCCATCCTCCTCACTGGAACTGTCTTCAGAATCATCCGATTTCTTTTTGTCTTCTTCTCCTTTATCTTTTTCATCCTCCTCCTCCTCTTCTGAACCCTAAGTGAAATGTGGCATGTCAATCCAAACAATAAATAACAGCACTTGTACATGTACATCTGCCCCCTTTGTAAACTTGCATTAATCTTTTTTCAGATGGAATAAACAAAAACATCAAGACACTTGTTACCTTTGTAGCAGAAGTAATAAAGCTCTATACAAAAATTTCACTTTCCTATCATTTCCTAAGGCTGATGAAATTAATTCCACAATGCTAAGTGACATCTGCAACACAACAAATTATCAACCGAACGTGGCTTGTGCTGCGCTGATTGACAAAAAGAAGTCACATCAATGAGTTTCGACAGAGAATTTCACTGATTAAATGTTCGGCGAACCTGCCCAGACAATTTAACATTGCTGCATATTGTATATGCAGCAAATATAACAGTGACATGTGTACTCATGACTGGTTTATTTTAATATATACCGCTCACTCCTTAAATACTACTGTCAGTTCAATGCGGGACTATGGCAGAGGAGCGTTTATTTGGAACTAAAAAGGCTTACATGAACCACGTGAACGGAAACAGCGGCGAGATCAAAGAGGTTCGCAACTCACTCTCTTTACGGCTCTGTCCTACGCGATTTTTGTGCATTTATCCAATCAATGTCCAGCTTTTCTGTCGTGAAGAAAGCTTTTCTGTTCTTGGCCATAGTTTCCAGTGAAGCTGCGCCTTTAATGTGTTTAATGTGCTGTGCTGCACGGAAATGTAGGACAAGAAATCGTGTCAAACAATCTAGAGTATGTATTTGATTCTGAACGACCTAGTTCAGTTGAACTCGGTCTAAAAGCAATATAAACACGATATATTTGAGCATTTATTTTCAGACATATTAGATGAAGCGGACCTTCCCTTGTATTCTTAGAGAAGCCGCAACTACACTATAGTTAAAATGCAATAAAACCTTGGCAAGCGTGTAAAATGAGAAATATTAAGCTGTATTAGTTATCTAACTCTTACCAGGGTTCTGCGCCTGCGTCTATGAGCAACCGTCTTTCTCCTACGCGCCAGCTCCATGAGTTTAGTTTTTCGCTCCCTCCTCTTGGCAACGGCTTCTTTCAGCTCAGCCTTTCGTTTCTTCTCGTTCAGAGCCTCGTCTTCGGAGTCAGGGAGCTTCGGTCGCTTTTTCTGCTGCGGCTTAGGGGACTTCTCGCTTCCCACGTCACTGGAGTCGCTGTCCTGGAGAGCCGCGGTGCTGGCCGCTCTTTTGCTGGGGCGCCCGCGGGATGCGACCCTCCGCCCGCCTGCATCACTGCTGCTCCCATCGTCTGTGTCGCTGTTGCGTTTGGGTCTGTAGGAACTGTCCGAACAGTACGAGCCGTCTTCATCGGACTCGGAGGACTCACTCCCGGAGCTCACGCTGGTGGTGCTACGGCACGAACCCTCGTCGCTGTCGTCCAGCAGCTCGTCTAGCACGTTCACCCGAGTCTTCCTCCTGTCGATACGAGACTTCGGAGGTGCGGCTTTCCTCCGTATCACGAACAGCTTCCCAACACTCTTAAACATCTTTGCGCGGTGCCTGTTTACTCCTCTGTGCCTACTGTTCAGCGGGTCTGCGTCCTTTGCAGTGAGTGTGAACTCCGGGCGGGCTGCGAACTCTTAGCTGTTCCAGACACGCACCATCTCACCTGCGAGAAAACAAAACAGCGAGCAACAGTGACTGTACAGCTGTGCTGACGATTTATATTTACATAAGCGTCTTTCTCAGCCACAACTGTTAAACCATAAACCCCACGTTTTTTTAGGGGCGTGTGTCTGTTTTGCTTTCTCTGTTCCTCTCATTTCCTGTACAAACTGTCCATGCGCCTTGCAGCATGCGCCACCTAGCGCAGAGGATCGCAGATTCAAGTATTCCTGGATGCAGCAAGCAGGATGGGCGGTGAGTGGTCCGTTGGGTGAACCATGCCATATTTGGAATTGAACTCCGGAAACTATACCACATTTGGAATTGAACTCCGGAACTAGTGGGGGCGCTATTTAAAGTATACCTTTATTGATTCCGGACATACAAGCTGCAGTATCTCGCGTTGTTTTTTTGTTTTTTTACCTTTATTGTGTACGGTCATTTACATACTTACATAATTTGAATATTATGAAAAAAATATGAAATATAACAAACGATATATTTACTGTTAAACTATTGTAGTTTATTTATTTTACTATTTTACAATTAATCTTTCAGACTTTCTCTCAAAAACTTTCCACTAAATCTGTTTCATTGTGTCAGGATTTTGTCCTGTATATCAAGAACACTGGAAGCATTCAACATTCATTCAGAAGTCCAGAGGAGGAGTGATGTAATCAAAACTCCACACTTCAGGCTGCATGCAGTTCAAAGGATTTCAGGACTTATTGAAGAGTGGCATGTAAATTTGTTTAAATAAATAACTTTGGATTGGAATTGACATCCCATTCTTACCGGACAACCTGTGGTGATTTTTGTTTAATCCTTTGACTAAATCTACGTCTTGCTCTGCGAGGTCACAAGTTTGGGATTCAGAAAAGAACACCTCCACAGTACTACTGCTAAAGATCAGTTAATTGCTAATTGAGTTCAAAAGCATGATTTGTGTTTTGACTTTTACAAATGTGAGAAGATATTTTGCACATGGTGTCAGTTTTTGGAGTTTAGTGTTACATTAGACTTCAGTGTTAACAATTGGAAAAAACTGTGAACACAAGATTTTTCCAACATTATCAAACAAAATAATAATAAGAATATAAAAATATAATAACAACCAGATTTTGTTGGATGAACTCTTCTTTTTTTAATTAACAACTTTACTTCACCATATACTGAGTAGTGTGGAACTATTGTTATTTGTAGGAACAACATGTTAAATCATACTGCACAGAACTAAATGTTTTGGAATCGGTCAACTTAGCCAAGGAAAACAGTAAAACTGAAAATGTACATAAATAATATTAAAGAAAATTATGATTCAAGGTTAGTGTATTTCACAAAAAAACCCAATATATTTAAAATGATATTTAAAACATAGAACGTGTGACAGACAGAAATTCAAACAATTTTTTAAGTCTCAGTGTTCTCAATATTGACAGTTGGGGCAGTGTCCATGTATGCCATCACTGTAATAACAAAGGTACTCTCCTCTTCCCTGTGAAGCCCTCACAGTCAAAGGGAATGCAGTTTTCTGTCCTGAATGAGGCTGAAAATGTACTCCAATTTATCTCATCTGTTAAGGAATGACACATTTTATGTAGGTGAAATGTAATTTTAAATGCTTCAAGTGTCAGGTCAACACCATCCTGCCAAGCAAAGTGGGCAGGAAACTGGATCAGATACAATGGACTCAAATCGCTTGCAGGTCAATGCTAAAGACTTAAAAAATTGTTTGCCTTTCTGTCTGTCACACATTATGTTTTGGCTATAGGTCTGGAACTGTATGGGACAGCTTCTGGGTGCGGACCCGGACCGCAGTCTGCCTGTTAGTGACCGCTGGCCTACAGTCTCTAAGAGGACACTGAGTGGAATATAGATGCTTCTACTAAACTGGACAGCGAGTGTAGTGGTTAACAGGGCTTCTTCTTCCCTGCTTCCTTCCACATAAAGGTATATGCGAATCTGGATTTAATGCTGGAGGAGAACATGAATGAATATTAAATGAAAAAAATGTTTTCTAACAAACCTACAGATCATACTGCCGCTGTCCAAAAAAGGTATCTGCAAATAGTGAGTTTAAGTAGAGGTCCAAATCATTCTTCAGTTAACAATGTGAGGTTAAGGAAAGCCATAATGTTTATATGGTTAAAGTTATAATGAAGCATTTTTATTTTTTGATTCATCATTAAAGTTTCATACAATGTAATGAACATCAGCAGTATTAAAATATTGCAGAAAAAGAGTGTAACTTTTTACCTTTCACTCAAGTACACAACTGAATGAAATATTGATACAGCATTCACATGAAAGACTCCATAAAAATTAAGAATGTACAGAAGAGGAGCAAGAGTTTAAAGCTCTTTTATTGTCCACACCCAAACCACTAGGAGTGGAAAAGGGTTTGGTTCATCAGTGTGACAAAGACTAATCAGATTAATGTCAATAAGGATAAAAACAATAACAGCATTATAGATGACACCCTGTTTCTGTGCTAAATAAATGCAAATATATGAGAGATAATTTTACAGAGAGTATAAAGAGCTACATGACCAGTTTAGGACAGTGTCTTGACAATGCTTCTCAGTGAATGAATCTCTTACATGCTGAAGTGTTTTCCATTCCTACAGGTGTCTTAGCATTACAATGTAATTGTTTTTTTTTCCTAAGGGAAATAAGCAATTGCATATATTCCAGGTACGTTCCTTGTGATTGGTTTGATTTGCTACCTGAGGTGGCAATGTGTCAGAACAGTTTAAAATAACAGTGACGCTTTATAAATGCAGGGTGTCTGGCAGTAGCTCCTCTAATTAAACACAACTGGAGCCTAAACAGAAACTACCTAACCTCTAAAACATTTATCAAAACCCTGAGAACTGATTCTGGAGTACAAATTATTGCACAATATCCTTCTGCTCCCAGAATTTATGTTCTAGATCAGTGGGACCTATATGTTATCTGATGTACAGATACATTTCAACTATTTTTCAAACATCAGTGCATGTAGCTCCAATGCTGGAGTCACTTGATTTACACCAATATAATATCAGTCTCATGGCTTTTATTCTAATAGGATGATGTTATAAAATATATTCACACAAACACACATACACAGACACACACACACACACACACACATAAACACACACACTTGTAGTACTCGCAGGTAAGGTGAGCTTTTTCCATGTACTGTTAGGGTTGTCCTGGGGAGAGTGAGCAGGTTTGTTTGTTAAAATGAAACCAAAAAACTTTTGCAGGGATTGGGAAAATTCTGGTTGTTTTTCTAATTTCCTTTAGTAATCCCCATTCTCAAAAAATGCCATCATGCCCATTTTAACACTCGAGGGTGCCATTTTGGACGGCACCTGGCTTTGATTACAGGATGGAAAGGTGGAACCGTACATAGAGTTTGTACATTTGACTTTGGAACCAGCACGCCAAAATTTCCACCTCAAAGACGGGGTTTGTGCGACCAAGCACTTCTGATACTTGCAGTAGGGGTGCCAAACAAGAGTATGGCTTTGTTAAAAATTACTTACATGAAGGGCAGTGTAATTAATGCATAATATTTTATCCATTTTGTGCAGGAAACTCCGCACTTTTACATACAGTGTCTGACAAAAGTCTTGTCGCTTAATCAAGTTGTAGGAACAACAAATAATAACTTGACTTGTAATTAATCAGTTGGAATCAGAAATGGCTTGTGAGATAGGTAGAGCCATCTAGATCATTTGTATTATACCAAAATAAAGTTTTGCATCATTCATTGAGTTGTATCTTTTAATAAGGACAGAAAGGTCAAATTTTGCCTGGAAAAAAGTATTGTCATTTACAAAAATAATGTAGAAATTATACATATACATTATTTAGAATACACAATCATACAACAATAACATCAGAACATACATTAATGGGTCCTTGGAAAAAAGAATGAATAACTTATATTTCTTCTATAAGCTTGGAGGACCACATCTATACGTCTTGGCAATGACTGAAATAACTTGTTGAAGAAATCATTTGGAATGGCAAAGAAAGCAGTTTTACAGGACTCTCAGAGTTCATTCAGATTCTTAGGTTTCATCTTCCAAGCCTCGTCCTTTATCATACCCCAGACATGCTTAATAATTCAGGTGTTATGGACTTTAAACAAGTCCATTAAACAGGTGTTCTGGAATGTAACAAGCTGTGAACTACACAACACTTTTTGACTGTTTCATTTTGCACCCAGTTATTAATGTGAAAGCCCTTAGAATTAAATTGATATATTTATTGTAACAATTGATTGATTAGAAATAAAATGATGTGCCTTTTTATGTTCCTATGTCCTTATTTGACAAGATGTAACTCAAATTCATTTTTCCATTACCAAATTTGACTGTTTTCTGGGTGAATCTTGGGTCCCTGCAGGTTCCAAAAGGTCTCTTGCAGTTTCTGCAGTATTTGCAGTATTTCTGGCTAATAAAGTTACCAGTCATTGACAGCTGTCTTGTCACTTAAGGAACAGACAATATTTTGCCTATTTGTATTGCTGTTAAGCCTATGCGTGATCAGGTTTTGATCACGCATAGGCATAACAGTCTGCTAAGGTTAAGCAAAGCAAAAATGCTCCATTATAACTGTTTCAGTAATAATGGTGCATTTTTATTTGTTCATTCATCATGAATGTTTCCTAAAATGTAATGGACATCAGCTGTTTATAAATATTACAGAAAAAGTTGGAGATGTGCAAAATGGACAAGGTTTTCTTTGGACAGTGACAATATAGATGAACTGTTTGGAGTGTAACTTTTTAACTTTATACTCAAGTGCCCAACTGAATGAAATATTGATACACCATTCACATGAAAGACTCCATAAAAATTAAGAATGTACAGAAGCGGAGCAAGAGTTTTAAGTTCTTTTATTGTCCACACCCAAACCACTAGGAGTGGAAAAGGGTTTGGTTCATCAGTGTGAAAAAGACTAATTAGATTAATGTAAATAAGGATAAAAACAATAACAGTATTATAGATGACACCCTATTTCTGTGCTAAATAAATGCAAATATATAATGGATATATTTTACACAGAGTATAAAGAGCTACATGACCAGTTTATGACAATGCTTCTCAGTCAATGAATCTCTTACATGCTGAAGTTTTTTCCATTCCTACAGGTGTCTTAGCATTACAATGTAATTGTTTTTTTTTCCTAAGGGAAATAAGCAATTGCATATATTAGTTATCTCATCACATTAGATTTCCAATAAGCCACTCCAGTAAAATACTCTGATTACAAGCAGCCAATCTCAAATCAACATGCACAAAGTGCCCTCATAAAGCCTGTTTTATACATTCACTTTTTGGAGGCCAAGGCTTACTTCATCAGAGCACAGTAGTTGTTTTTGGTGTTTAATTTGCATCATAACTGCAGTTATTTTAATAAAGTGTTCAACTTGTGGCAGCTGTGCTTACTTCCTTTCATGTATTAAGTAAATCTATGACCAGAATTGATAAAGCCCTATGATAGTATTTCAGGGTTTCCCATTGCAATGGTTTGCATTCTTAAGCATGTGAGAAATCGTACAATGGTTTCAGGGACTGCATAGCATGAAAAATCTTATTAAATGATACAGCCTAATATCAGGTGTAATATCCATTTTCCCAATAGCTGTGTGCAAAACGGTTGTATGCAATATGCCCATTGCTGTTTACTCTGGAAATAACATATTGGCCCATACCATAGTTTTGGAAATTTTGCTTTGGTAGAACTTTTGACATGGTGTCAATCAACCCATTGTTGGTTAAGGGAGATCCAGGTACGTTCCTTGTGATTACCTGAGATGGCAATGTGTCAGAACAGTTTAAAATAACAGAGTGACGCTTTATAAAAGCAGGGTGACTGGCAGGAGCAAAAACTCCTCTGTTTAAACTCAACTGGTGCCTAAACAGAAAATGTCTAACCTCTAAAACATTAATCAAAACACATACTGAGTATTGATTCTGGTGTACTTGCACAATATCCTTTTGCTCCCAGAATTTATGTTCTAGAGCATTGGGACCTAGATAATGTTTGATGTACTGATACATTTCAACTATTTTCCTAACATCGGTGCAGGTCGTTCCAATGCTCGAGTCATTTGATTTACACCAATATAATATCAATCTCATGGTTTATATTCTAATAGGATTAGAACTTGCTTAGGGAAAACTGGTCCTAGGTCAATAAAAAAGAAACCCTTATGTGGGTTGGCTATCCCACGGCACATGAGTGGAATGTGCCAGCACAGCACCGCAATGTTCTCAGCTATTCTACCAACCTGTAACAGCATACACACTTGTAGTACTCGCTGCTGTTAGGGTTGTCCTGGGGATAATAAGCAGGTTTGTTTGTTAAAATGAAACCAAAAGACTTTTGCAGGTAACAGGAAAATTCTATTTGTTTTTCTAATTTTACCCATTCTTAATTCCTCCCAGTTATTTCATGCAACCCCCTCAAAATCCATCAAGCCCTCCCTAGAGCTCTGTTGCTAGGGTGCATGCACCACGGATGGTTTATTTCTGAACGTCTCAAAAAATGCTAGCATGCCCTTTTTAATGCTTGAAGATGCCATTTTGGTCGGCACCTGGCTTTGATGACATGATGGAAAGGTGGAACTGTCCATAGAGTTGGCACGTTTGACTTTGGATCCAGCACGCCACATTTTCGACCTCAAGGGTGGGGTTTGTGCGACCAAGCACTTCTGGTACTGGACCTGCAGTGGGTACCAAACAAGTGTATGGCTTTGTTAAAAAATTATTTAAATGAAAGATTTTTTAAATAATATTTCATCCATTTTGTGCAGGAGACTCAGAACTTTTACATATAGATTTTGCTGATACCATTTATTCTTGTGTGAGACAACCTATCCCTCTGTAGCTGTTGCATCTTTGCGGTAAGTATTACAAAAGCATTCAAATTCTTAAATTAAGTGCCTCTCACCATGCATGCAGCCTGCACTACTTCAGATATGACCCCAGCATCAGGTTCACACCAGAAGACGTGGCACTCAAAGCGCTGTGTGCCAGCATCCACTATCACTGCAAAGGTGTGTGTGTCATGGCCAACACCAAGAAATGTCAGGTAGCGCACCTGACACTCCCAGAAAGGATCCTCACCAACCTGAAGCAAATACAAGGAAATAACCATGAAGGGAAGACTAAAACACCTGAATAAGATATGATCCCATAACTCCCATAACACATGAGAACAAACACATATTAACGGAATCATTAAGAATACCTAGTATCTTCTTCCAGAGATTAAAATGCAGACTGATGGAGTTTACAGACTAATACACACTGGGTAAAGAGCCCACAAAAACAGTTGTAATTGACAGTATATACGATGTGTGTAATGACCAGTTTTTGAAAGCCTGAGCTGAGCTGTGGTCTCCCTACCTCTCCCCTCCAGAGAGAGAGCAATGTGTCGGACACATGGATGACAATTGGCTCCCACTCTTCCCTGTCTCTGGAGTGCATGATGCTCTCAATGGCTCTGTTCAACACCTCCATCCCTGTGAAGCAGAAAAAATATTTAGATTAACCTTAATAACCAATAGTCCTGTTCCACCCACCAACACTACAAAATACTTTCTTAGAGATCAAAAAGCATAACATATATGGTACCTTGTCAAGTTAAAACACCTAATACATTATAAGATTGCCCTAAAAATACAAGATTATTTCTAGATATTTTTGTTGGAAGTAAATAATTTAATCAAGATTGATCAACATTTGCTTTATTCAAGACACAATGCAGTCAATTTATCTAAGAGAAACAAATAGCATGAGTAATCTAAGCATGAAACAAATAGAGTAATCTAACCAAAACAAGACTCTTTCACTAAATTTTATTAGTTATTTATTTATTATTTATGTAGAATAAAATAGGCTTTCTGCAATTTAATCTAATATTGATAAAAGCACTTAAGGGTTATAAGTCCTCCTAAATTGATCCAGATACTAATCGTTAATCAGTTCAAACTAGCTCCAGGAACATGGAAAGCTATGAGATGCTTTCAACAGCCATGTCACGGAGCATATGTGTCATTATCCCCTGTTTGATCTGAATATGACTGTTCAGTGAGACACCATGAGACATTAAATCCTAAGCTAACCACAATGAACATGATGGATGGCCCTGTTTAGCAAATAAACACTCTGTTGTTCATTTTAAGTGCAACCCATGCTGAAGCAGTGCCCGGGGAATGGTACACTGACCCTGGCCAAAACAATTTTACTGTCTGACAATGCATTTTTACTTGGATAAAGGTTTTGGCCAATGTTTGTTTTCTCAGTACAGACTTTTTTGCAGGTCTGCTACATCGCTTTTATTAGCAATAGTAGTCTCCTAAAAGCAGCAGATTAAAAGTGACTTTGCATAGCCCAATAAACAATACGAGACATTCTCAAATGTGGATTAGAGGCCAACAGAATTTATTATAAAGTTGTCTGAATGTTAGAAGCCTAGACTCACCCATTGCTCTGGAGACGGGTAGATTTCCAATGTACATCGCATCAAATTTTTGAACCTTCTGTCTCACTGCATCAAGGAAGTTGACTTAAAAATATATAAAAAATAAGAGTGGGAAAAGTAGACCAACTACACAACATAAAAACAAACCAAAAACATACTTGGGACAATATTCTGTTCTCTGACGTTTGTACCTTGGTGTGGAAGATCCTCAGGAGAGACACACTCCATTGTAAATGAGCGGGCCATAGATGGGTGCATCACTGCTTTCTCTGCCATAATCTAAGGGTACACACACTTAATTAGTCCTAGAGTCAATCTCAAAAGCAACAACAATCATTACAATAATATGTTTTATTTAATCTTGACTGAAAAGAAGATGGTTATGCAATATACTACTTTCTCTTACACGGATGATTTTAGGATATATAGATGTCTTATATAGATGACTATTTGGTCATAAACAATGTCATGGTGGATTTTGGAGTATCTAAATTTCTATTTAGATGATATTTAGAGTTTTTTTTCTGCTTTTAATCATGTGAATTTCAAGTTTGGGCTCCATATTCAAAAATCTAACTCAAGTTGGTGCACAAGAACAAACAGCAATCCTTGACCTTTGAGCACATCTCGTGCAGGGCACTGGCAATGGTCTTGGCTGGTGCATTGCACCGGAACACATGACACTTCAGCATGCAGGTGTCCTTATCACTGGCCACGAAGGCAAAGTCCCTACAGTAGAACAAATGGGCAAAGCAGATACTCATCACTCTAAATACACACAGAAATTCATAAGACACCAGTGATGATTAAACCTACTCCTGAATATCTAATGCCCCAAAGAATATTCTGATCAAATCACTTTAAACGTCCATATTCTCTCACAAAAATGTACTGGACGGCTCTCAAAAAAGCCACTGCAGTGGTACATTCTTGGTCTGTAATAGTATATTTTGGATATTTATTTCTTATTAAGGCTAATCTGATGCCTCCTTTGTTAGATCTGTCTACTCTTTTTAGGCCCCTTTGACCTAAATTCAGGGTCACAATAAATGAATGCTAGACTATGTGCTATTTATGAGATTAATATGAAAGCTATTGCACTAACAGGGCAACACAGACTCTTGGTAAAAAATATAAAAGGGTCATTAGAATTGCTTTGTTTTTGCAGTGGTATCTAATTCAGGATCTCAGGACCATGGTGCTCTTATCACTATGCCTACATATGACGATCTGGGAGCATTATATACTATAAGAGATGAGCTGGATACTCGGCTGAAACGAGTATCCGGTACGGATAAAGCACTTTTGATGAGTACGAGTATCATACGAGTAATACGAGTCAATATCTGTGCTCGGATTGAATAAAAATTCTCTTTGGGTAGCGGACTGTGTATGCGTGCAGTGGCGTCTGTCAGCGCGCGTGTAGCGCTTTAAGTAGTCTGTCTAGAACACACGTAGCGTTAGTTTCGTTTTTCAAGCCAGCGCATGTCGAGATTAAAAAATATATATTTACATATTTGGCTGTTCAGAGTGGGGGGGCCATAAGGGGGGCCAGGAGCAATTCTAGGGGAGCTCTCTCTCCCTCACTCTCTCTCTCTCTCTTTCTCTCTCTCTCTCCCTCTCTTCCTCTCTCTCTCTCTCTCTCTCTCTCTGCCGGTCATCAAAGTTTTTTTTTTACTTCATGCCCTAAATGACACTTTCTTGCTGTATTTTATCAAAAATAATAAAGGTAGTTGGGTTATAAATAATACTACAAATTAAGCTACACACACACACACACACACTGACACATACCTGGTGTGGAAATAAATAAAGGACAAATAAATCACAATGATCATTAAAACATTTAAAGTTAAAAAGTTAAAGAGTTATGTTAAGATAAAATCTCTTGTTCATTACATTTTACTTCATAATTGCAACTGCATATGTTGTATTAATTGTTGCAATTAATTTTGTTATCATGATCAAAACCACTGATCTGAAGTTCAATGCTGATACTGTCATGTAAATCATTTTATATAACAATTTCTGATGAATAGATATTAATTGCATGCTTAAAATAACATACAGGTTAGAGCCCCGCCCATTTCAAGACAACCCGAACCACTTCCTGGTTAAACCACGCCCACTTAAGTAATAGGCCCTGCCCAGTCCGAGTACAGATACAGATACAGATAATTCATCTGGTTAACAGATACTGATACAGATACAGATAATGCTGTACTCGCTCATCCCTATATATTATATCCAACATTACTATGTGGAACACTATCTGTATTTTATATTTGCTCATCAGTCTTTCACAGCAGCCTTTCACAACTCCTCACATAAAATTGTTTAGGGGTTTTGGATGTCCCGTACCTTCTGTGGTATACACTACCTCCTACAGAGGTGCATTTTGAATTTCAATGCATTTGAGTGCAATGCATATTCAAATAAAATTGTATATCACTTGGTAGTGAATTCATTGGAGAATATGGCATTTATTAAGACATAGTTCATGTGTACTGTGACACAAAAATATAGTTCATTAGCACACTAAACAACTCCTGGAATCAAACCAAACAGCAAATAGAAACAAATAGAATAGCACATTAAGTCCTCCACTCAGCAGAGCAGGTAAAAGTGAATAAGTGAGAAAGAGAGACAGATAAGAGATAGAGAGAGAGAGAGAAATTCTCTATTCAAACAGACATTGAGTGGATGTGTTCAGATGTCAAAAATGCCTTAGCCTCTTTCTGCACTTATGCTCAAGCTAATTAGCAGGTTTTTATGTGTGATTGTAGCTCCAAAAGTTAAGGCAAAGATATGAAATGAATGCACTGCAGAGATGCTTTATTAAAATTCACTATTTTTAGACTTCTTTAACAGTGTATCAAACAAATACATCTAAGACTTCCAGGTTTGTCAGAAGGAGATTTCAGTCAGAAATTTGATAAAAGTTAACTTTTTGCTGAAATATTGGCCTGAATACCTTGCTTTTATTATGTATTTATTTTAAGAAGGATCCAAAATTGTCTAATGTTGTTTGTAATGTAATAAATTATGTCCACTACCTAGAAAATGTGCTGCTGCACCAGAATCACAAGGTCATTTAACAGACTAATTTTTACCAGAATTCATGAGCTAGTTAAATGAATTCTTCTTCTTCTTCCTCTTCTGGCTTTTCCCTTCAGGGGTCACCACAGAGAATCATCTGTCTCCACCTAGTCCTATCTTCTGCATCCTCTACCCATACACCAACTTACTTCATGTCCTCTTTCAGCACATCCATATATCTCCTTTTCGGTCTTCCTCTCATCCTGCCTAGTGGCCTTTCCTCTACCTGCACCCTGCTCTCACTTCAGATCACTATGTCATCTGCAAACATCATTGTCCATTGAGACTCCTGTCTAACATCCTCTGTTAGCCTGTCCATCACCAAGGCAAACAAGAAGGAGCTTAGAGCCGATCCTTGATGCAATCCCTCCTCTACCTTGAACTCCTCTGTCACTCCTACAGCACAACTCACTGCTGTCTCACAGCTCTCATACATGTCCTGCACC
>JBBKCR010000022.1:6221134-6234026 GCA_037577295.1 Ladigesia roloffi
TCTGCACGAACACACGAAAAGCCAGCAACGTCCACGGCAGAGTCAGGAATATGCTCATGCAGCCATGTTTCAGTAAAATTGTGTTATTGTGTTACTGTTATTTTTATATTTGTTTATTTTCTTTTTTTAATTAAAAAGTGTACAGTGGTGTGAAAAACTATTTGCCCCCTTTCTGATTTCTTATTCTTTTGCATGTTACTGATCATCAAAAACCGTTAACTATTAGTCAAAATAACATAATTGAACACAAAATGCAGTTTGTAAATTAAGGTTTACATTATTAAGGGAGAAAAAAAGCTCCAAATCTAAATTGCCCTGTGTGAAAAAGTGATTGCCCCCCTTGTTAAAAAATAACTGGTTGATCACACCTGAGTTCAATTTCTGTAGTCACCCCCCACGCCTGATTACTGCCACACCTGTTTCAATCAAGAAATCACTTAAATAGGAGCTACCTGAAACAGAAAAATAGACCAAAAGCACCTCAACAGCTAGACATCATGCCAAGATCCAAAGAAATTCAGGAACAAATGAGAACAAACTTTTGAGATCTATCAGTCTGGTAAAGGTTATAATTTAGCAGTGTGGTGACACGTGACAATATGGGTAGGTTGATGTCTAGTTGAGCTGCTGTGTTCTGAATCAGTGGTAATGGTCTTATTGTACCAGCTAGCAGATCCACCAGGAGAGCATTGCAGTAAAAGAGGCAAGAGAAAACTGAGGTTTGTACCAGGATTTGAGTCAGTTATGACCTAATTTTTCTGATGCTCTACCAGGCAAAGCAACATGACCCGAGGAATAGATGCAGTAGAATCAGAGAAGGATCACCAGAGATTGGGTAAAGAAGCTATTTTTATATTGATATTTTGGACATGTAGTAGGGTGTGCAGAGCGGCCGCTATTCGTAACTGTATTTGTATTTATTAAAAGGGAAAATTTTTTGTATTTGTATTTGTATTCGAGTAAAATTTAAATGCAGCGCGCACACTCCCCACCCCAAATCTACTCCTGAACTTCAGCCTGTGACGGGGAGAGGGAGCAGGGAAGTGGAATATCTAAAAGTGAAAGTGATCAATTGGTCATATGTGAAAACGCCACTGCACACAGCGTAAACAGCACAAAATTCCTCCTCTGCATTTAACCACTTCACCAAATGAAGCAGGGGCAGCCAGGAACACGGCGCCTGGGGAGCAGTGTGTGTGGACAGTTCTGTAGAGCAATGTGTGAGGGACGGTACAGCGCTCAGGGTACCCCAGAAGTACTTAGCGGTCTTGGGGATTGACCCAAGACTTTCTGATCGCAGGGCAAGTGCCCTAACCATGCGAGCATGTAACGGGGGGTGGGGTGGTGGGGTTCCCGAATACAAATACAATTTCAAGTATTTGTCCGGATACCGTATTTGTAAAAAACATGTTATTTGTGCCTTTCCGAATACCGTATTTGGATTCGGCCCCACCCTTAGTATGTACCCACCTTTTCAGTGAAGGAGGCAAAGTCATCTCGTAAGATTTCCTAGCAGAGGGGGAGGAGGAGAGCTGTTTTGAAAATAATAGGTTTTGAGTGTCTGTGGTGCTGTTCATTTTGTTAGAATGCGGCTTTGCCATCAGTAATGCTGGATGAGAAGGAGGACAGGTGTGAATTTTGTTCTTAAGATCAGCAAGGTTGCTGGGCTTATGCATTTTCTCTCAGCATCTCTGAGATTGGTCCATGGCCTTCAAATGTCAGGTTGCTGCTATTTTATAAGTCTCTGTGTTAGGAACTAATTGTCTCTGGAATGCTTTGCTACATAAACCATTTTGATGGTGTGGGGCCTGCCCTTGTTAATTAAATATATGTTACAATAATTGCAGTTTCCTTATCATAAACCTACTTACATTTTCCAATCTTTAATTTCAAGATAAAAATGGTAATATTAACAATTTTAGTTCTCAATGTTAATCTAGATTTTGGCATCAAACATTATTAGAAACATTATTAGAGTGAAATCAAGACACCTTGGACGCAGGGGCGGAGCGAGGGGGTGGCTTTGGGCACTGAAGCCCTGAATCTCACTTCAAAAGCCCCGAACCTTTTTAAACTTTTAAAAAATATGACAACCCTATCAAATACATTAAAACTCATTAACCCTCTGTGCGTCCTTGTTTTTGCTACCCTTTCAGCGTCCTCGTGGCCAAAAATGACCCAACAGATTAAGTCTATGATTTTTATTATATTTATGATTTTTTGCTATTCTTACTACATAAAGTGTTTAAATAACATCAGTATTTGTCATAAGTATAAAATTTGCATTCTTTTTAAATGTTTTAATCCTTCAAATACCAGTTTGTTTGCACTATGCACTTGTTAGAAAACAACCTCAAAAGTGTCAAATTTCTATATTCTCAATGCTACAGGATTTTCTTGTGCTATTAATAGTACAGTCTGAAATATGATTAACAACAACACTGATTATTATGCATTATTTATTTTTTACAGGGAAAGCAAAGTTTATAAAACTGACGCTCAGCGTCCTCGTGGCCAAAAATAGCCACCTCCTGTTTACACTCACAAAATGTTATAAAATTAATATATGTTAAAATATTTTTCAGCTTTCACCAACATGATTTCTTAAATTAGCATCAGTCCTTGTCATGAAAAGCAAAAATTCATTCAAATTAAGAATTTTAATGGGCACAACCCCCCGTTTCCCTCATTCTTAAAATGCTGTTATTTTAATGGGCTGAAACTACAAAAACAGAATTCCACCAACTGTCGTCTGTCAGAACTTGTCTCTGTCTTCAAGTAGCCTCAAATATTACCATGGACATAAGACATTTCTTTAAAAAAAAAAAAAAACAATTCATACATCAGAAGCAGCTGCCAGTAACTTGTCAGACATTTCAGGTCAGTGACATAAACACATCAGTACTTTGACATTTGATGCTAACCACAACTTGGCTGTATTGTACAGCACTACATCGGCTATGCTAATCTAGCTAGGCTAGACTGCAAAGAGTTGCTGCTATGACAAATCCTCCCCTCATACAAAACATAAAAGCTGCATTGTTTAAATGTCAGAAATGTCTGACAAGCTGCCATGTGACACTGCACTGCCAACAATTAGGGTGGAGGCTTCTTTCCATTAAATAGTATTGTCAAGCCATGCAACTGAGAATGTAGAATATGAATAAGAAGGGATTTAGGATTTAAAAAAATTTAAATGCAAAAATAAATCTACTGCTCTGCATCTAAACTTGTTTAGATTCTTCAAACATTAAAACATAAAACCATTCCCAGTTTTTTTTCAAAATATGCTACAATTTATTGTGCCCAGATAGTAAGAGTTAATTTCTGAATTTCAGTCCATCATCCTCACAGTTTCTCTGGATATTTTGAGGAAAATTTGGAGTAGGTATTCCATCCAGGTGCTGTTGGAAATCTTCCATGAAGGACTTGTCGTCTCACCAATTCTTAGGCCACAGCAATGCCTGTTACAAGTCTGACATCATTCTTGACTTGTTCCGACATTGATAAAACTTTAGCAAGATCTTTGTTTGGAACAAAGGCAAATTTCTTTGTCTTGCCAACAAAATGACCAGCTTTTTTAATGTTTAGGAAGGTCCTGCCTCAAGGGCCACAGTATCACTGGTGGGATACTTGCATAGGATTTCTGATGGTTTTACCACCGGTTCGACTGCATGCTACCTACAATGTTCCATGGTGTTGTGAAAGCCACTTATTTGGACACTCAGTCTGCTCTGTTTTAGACTTTCATTCATAATAATGTGTGTGAGCAAACAGCAACAGACATTTTTTTAAACAAAAAAAACGTTTTATTGATACTCTAGCAAATAATTGGCTACAGAACACTCACATTTTTATGCCTTTGGTTTTGAAAATGTGCGACTTTTTATGTATTTCAAATTTCTAAAAACAATATTTACATTTTTAATTGTGTAACGAAAGCTGAGCAAGACATTTTTCCTGTTGGTCAAAGATGAAAAGGTAGGGCTGCAGGAGTGTTGGTTATGTGAGAGAAAACTGAAATGGCTACTATTTAAAGAAGTAGGACTAAAAACCAGAATATTCTATACAGATGCGTCCTTAGCTAATTAAGTATAGCAAAAATTATTGTCCGACTTCTTTGTATAATTATGTAGTTACATGGCAAGTTACAAAAGTAGTAAAGAAATAACAACCCAAAAGTCATGATCTGTTTTACTTAAGCGCAAGGCTTAATCTTGGCCATGCCTCAAATGGAGTAATTGTGTCTTAACTTTCCCTGCAGCATATTCTGGCCTGTGCGGCAAAGTTGGATTTGACCAAAATCAATACATGAAATATTTCCTGGCTTTGTGGCAAAAGTCAGCAGAACTCCTAACAAACAATTAAGGATGTATGATCAGAATCGACCAGGACTACATATACAAAACAGGAGCCCAATAAATATTTTCAATGCAACTGAATTTCATTTTCAAATTTAAACTGATAGTTTGGCCTATTTAGCAGTAATTAATGCTATTTGTATTTTAGTTTCACCCAACATAAAGCACTGCTGTTAGAAGTTTCATGTGTCCTTTTAGACAAATAAAAATCGACCATCACACTATAACAGTTACTAGGTATTCACACTATTGAGTTGTTTTAATGTTAGCATCTGATGGCTTTATGTTGAAAAGTTGTTCAGTCAGCCTAAAAGAAACAGCAGTTACTTCACTATACACAGTGCCCTAGTATACTCTTGTATGTTCAGCGCTTGGAATATGCAGAGGTAAACTTATCATAATATTTTCCATGGCCATATACATTCAACTGCATCTTTGATTCCCAGTCTGCGTTCGTTTTTTTAAAGGTTTGCTTTCCCATGTATATGTGGGTCAGCATAAATCCAAAGCACTACAATTGGAAAACCTAGGTTCTGAAATTTTCATACGGTGGATCCCATTGAGAATGAATCTGACTGCATGTGACTAGTGACTGCAGGGGCAACTCAATAACATTCTTTAAGGGGACACATGAGTAGCATATGTGCTGTAAACTTCAGTCATCATTCTAGGTCTTTGGAAAGGTGCTGTAAAGCATAATTTGGAGCATTAGGATCTACCATGTTTATTAAAGGCTCAGTTAATGCTGAGGTGAATGCTACAATAAAATAATGTAAATATGAGTGCATCTATTAGGGGTTTGTGGGGAGTGGGCAGTGTGTGACCAAATGGGTCAGATAGTGCCGTTGGTGTACTTGGAGAGTTTATTCTCTAAGTCACAGATTCGCTTTTCTTGAGAAAGAACCGTGGCCTTCAGACTTTGAATTTCCTCCACAAGCTTCTCCAACAACTGAGGCTAGTGAGCAGAGTAGAGAGGAAAAGAGAAAGAAGGTATGAGGAACAGAGAGGAGAAAAAGGAAAAGGGATAGGTTTAGGAACAAAAATGGAAAATGAAAAGTTGCTGGTGGGAACAAGGAATTGAAGGCAAGTAAGGGATCGGATAAGTCAAGCTTGTGGAAGGGTCATCTGGCTCTGAAGCTCCGAACTTTCTTTATTTAAAAGGAATTTAAGAGATATATCGAGTATAAGATAACAGTGACTGATAAACACAGTACTCACTGGAAAACTGTTACCATCAACAGAAGACAAGCTCCTATGAGGTGCTGGCCTAGAGTCCAGGACATTTTTCTTGGCCACTTTCAGCTCTCTGCTCTTTGGAGGAACATAACCATCCCTTAAAGAGATCAAGACAGGGTCCTCATCTCGGCCATCCAGCCACTCTTCAGGTTCCAGAGCTGGCTCTGGACCTGCTGTATCTGGGTAGAGATCATCCTGGAACAGATCCGACTGGCAGAACAGGTGCATAAATCAGAATGAGGAGTAATCAGGGTTCAGTGAGTACTGGCTAAATGCAAAATTTATATGTAAATGTTTTTCTCACAAATCTGTGATTATTTCAAATGAAATATCTATTTGTAGGTGCATAAACTACTATTGATTTCGGGGTGCAAACAGGTTGTTACCTTTCTAGGGACTGTCATTATGATAGGCTCACACTTTCTTTCATGGAGTTTGTATAACCTGAAAAGAGAGAACAGGCTTAATCCTAAGAGAAATTGTGTCTGGCAATTAAATTTTGCTCTGCAAAACAATATTGAAAACTATGATTTATGCTATACTCAGAAATGTAACTGAAAAACACAGACACTGAATACCATTCCTTTAGTGTGCTACCTCTTCAGTGGGCCTAGGCATTCATGCTGGACTTGGTCAAGAGTGAAATTTAGAAAGTTTTCCCATGTGATCAGTAGGGCTGGTCCGAATGCCAGTAGTGAAAAACATCGAATAATCAAAGCTTCGGTGGGGGGGGGCTGAATGTAATTCTTATCTTGTATTCGCCATCTTAGATTCAGAAATCCATATATTCAAAGTAGAATTATAAATAAACAAACCACTAAACACAGCTTTACTTTTTCTGCCTCAATAGCCACATAGCCCATTTTGAATTTGCCGCGAGACCTGGCCGAGTATTAGCCAGTGGAAACCGGCTAGCCAGATAATATCTTTACAAAAAGCCACAAAACTCCACAAATCTTGCACAAACATCTCAAAGCCAACTCGAATGCATTTTTTCCATCACCAGCCAGCTGTAAACACTAGCGGCGAAAGTGCAAAATGAAACCTTTTTCTTTCTTTTTTCACAGTTCACCGCATGTCTCCTGGGTCTCTCTGGGACTCAAAGTGCGTTCATTTCAAATTTCTCCTATAAAATCCTCACTGCTGGTGTTTTTTATCCAAATTCAGGCTAAAAATACTTGTTTTTACAGGATAAACCATGGATTTCTTTTTGCTGTGCCACTAGTGAGCATTGAACATTGTATATTAGTATGCCTCCCATGAAAGCTATGTTTTTTACTGTAAAGTTTTAGTGGATATATGCGGTTCAGAAGCCCCGGATGTCAAAAATAATGGGACAGCTTGGTGAAGGTTAACGTGTAAGTTTCTTCAGTTCTGAGTGAAAGTGTGTATATTAATATGCCTCCTATGAAAGCTGTTTTTTCCGCAGCTGAGCTGTGGGGAGAAATGCACCGTAAGACCCGGAGTGCATTGGAAAGTTTCTCCGGTTCTGGGTGGAGGAGAACTCCGTGCTCGGGCTCATTGGAAAGGTCATATCGAGTTTTTAGTGTGTGCCGAATAAATGAACAAAAATAAATAACAAAATATTATTAATTATTGACATTAAATATGTGGTGTCAATATTATTTCCAACTGAAAAATGCTGTATTCCGAAGTTAACATATTTATCCACTAGTTTTATAACTGACGTCATGGGTTGCAAAGAGTGGAGGTCACGTGTTTCCTGTGGAGCTCCACTCTCCAAGAGTCTGCAGGTAGACCATCTTGCTTTTGCAGGGATTGATGTCATGTGTAAAGTTTATTTTTCTTTTTTAGAATATTCGAATCTCAAAATGAAAACTCGAATGCCATCCCACTGAACGAATTCTCGAATATTCGAGTGCAGCCCTAGTGATCAGAAGGTTGTGGTTTCGAATTTCAATACTGCCAGTTGCATCATGGATGTACCTTTGAGCAAGGTACCATCACAACAGTGCTCCTTTACACATACACAATGTTGTTCATATGTTTTTCCCCACATCATAACACTTCCCGCAATTGCCAGTGCTGCTGACACTATACAACATGTCTTCAAGATGGCTTCAAGGAATTTTGTTGCTTCAGTCTGTTTCTTGATTCTTCCTTCAGAGTAACCAAGCTATTTTATGTACTTTTCAATGGTCCATCCTTGATATTGCTTTTCTTTTATTGTACACAATTGAGACATTGTTTGATAAGCAGTGCACTGTGTGAGGACATTTTGCATTCCAAAAGATGTATTTTCATAGGATTTACCTGGAGTTTGCCTGATTATCACCATTTCTTATAGATCTGTCTGTTGCCTAAAGTAGTTAGCATAATGTGTCTAATATGTCATATTAATAGGTTGATGTCTACCTATCTATCTGTCTAAGATGATATTCATGATAGTCACAAGGGATGAGGCATGAGCTTAGAATAGTTTAATATTTAATATATATTCAAATATTGAATAGTTGTTTTGAATACCATTTTAGCCATACCTCACTTCAGGAACAGAATTGAAGACATTTCCTAACCAATATTTCACGTAATGCATTAGTACAGCCTAAAGGTGTCAACAGCAAAACTCCCAACAGGTATGGTAGACAAGGCCTACTGAGGCTAATCCAAAATAACAGAAGAAGAAAACTGAACTTTACTGTGCAGTGTGAACAATGTAGAGACCTAGGCCTAGCAAAAATTCCATATGAGATTTGTTTACGTTGTTAAATGATAATGAGTTTCAGAGCAAGCTCTGTCAGATGAAGCTAGCATACTATAGATCAACCACTACCATGCATAACCATTTGAGAAGAAAGCACCCTGATGGAGTGACTTCAGGCCAGCAGTCAGTTGCCAGGTTCATGGTGAGGCCAAATCATCGGTGAGTTGCTCAGTAAAGATGTTCATTTATTGTACTGTGTTTTGGAAGGTTCAGAATGAAAGCCATATACAAATAAAAAAAATCTAATAAAATATCAGTAAGTGCTCTGTTCAGAAAACTAAACGTTTATGGAAAATACTCTTTTCACCCACTCTGTCATCATGTGTTTTTGCGTGTGCTTGCGGGCAGGGGAGGGTAAAATGCTCAAATAGTTCTCAACAATTTTTGAACAGTGTTTTGCCAAAAATTCACATCCCTAATCATCACCTGTCCTATCCCGCATTATCTTTTCAGGACCTCATTTTTCCTCAGCTAAATGTAGCTCGCGATGATTTGTATGAGTAAATCACGTGCAATTTTTTTATAATAAATTTGATTTTTTTTAAATCACTTGACATGTGGTGTACCTAATAAACTGACAACTCACTTTATTAGATAGCTGGGGGCAGCTTTTGGCATAGTGGTTGGGGTGTTGCCCCTTCAAGCAGAAGTTTGAGGATTCAAACCCTAAATTTGCTAGTGTTATCAGTGAGGTACCCTTGAGCTAGGTATTTCACATTGTTCAGACTGTGTACTTTGCTGTGGTGGGTTGTGTTCATGCATGACTATAAGGGGCCATTTTACTTAACTTTAACTTAGTCAGTGTATCTGCTCTAGCATGCTGTAGTACCTCTGCCCAAAACACATACTCGTACATATTCACTCAAATCCAACTGACCTGGCAATCTCACACTTGCTCACATCCACTCCTCTCTTAGGCATAAAGCCCATTCCCCGCTGTGGCTCTTTGCTACTGAATGTGCTGAGGTAGTGCACATAGGGAGGCTCCTCTGTGATCTCAAAATATCGAATGCTGCTGTCCCCCTTAAGACAGAAATAGACAGGGAAATATTTCGGTCATCCCACAATTTGAATCCTGGACAGCATATTAATTTTTCGTACTAGATAACAACATGCTGACACTTACCTTCCCACACAGATATACCATGCTAGTGTCTGGATCATAAAATGGCAGTAAAACACCATTACTTGTATCCAGCTCCAAAAGCGAAATTGGCTCCTCAAAATTTGTCTGAAAGGAGGAAAAATGAAAATGGACTATTTTTTTGTAAAATAAATTTTATGAATTATTTAATCCAGATGTGTATTGTATGTTTTTCTAACTGGGTCCCAAAGGCCAAGCTCTCTCTGGCTCATCCTGGTGAAACCCGTGGTGAAGATATTGCCTTCTCTGGTGAAGATAGCTCTCATTGGTCTGATGCCTTCATGTGGAGATAGTCTCTCCTGTAGGTTTTACAAAACAAAAGAGCTCAGAGCCACTACCTGGCAGCATTCTACATTTTTTAGTAAAGAGTTTAGCATGTAAACACATTTGACTTCCCAGCCCCTGAGCAAAAACAACAAGCCAACAGATTTACAAATATCCACCAATTCCACCACATAAGTTTAGTCTGAAACATTCAAAGAATTACCATTTTAAAATGGCCCTTTTCACTTACAACAAAGAGCCATTTCCAGAGGTGGGCAAAGTAGATTTACCACTTTCTTTGCCAGGTTGATATTCTTCATAAGTTCAACTGCAGTGAAATTTTCCACTGCAGTGGGTGAATCTGATTCACAGTGTAGTTCTGGGTTGCAGTCAGGCTGGGGCATCTTAGAGTAGGGATGTGATGAGTGTGGGTGGGTACAGTTACATATAATGTACATTTTTTACAAAAATATCTCAGTTAAATGTATTTCTACATTCTCAAACTTTCGATATATTTTCACTGTGGGAACTCCAACTGGAACTCTATCTCAAGAGATAGTTGGGGTTTTTACTACCACTAAGTAATAACCCAGCATTTTCCCTTTAAATCACGCAAGACAGTAGAATCTAGAACAGATCAAGTCACTGAAGTCTGCATAAAGAAAATGATGCTCCACTTTCACTTGCTCTCCATACTCACCGCCACCACTTCTCTCTTCCGGGGGTCACAGACACGAAGACGGCGGTCTTTGCAAGTGGTGCAAAACAGACTTCCATTATGGTTCCAGCTTACATTGTAGATGAGGTCAGGGTGGTCATCCATTGAGATCAGAGCCTCTCCAGTGCCCACATTCCAGATTATGATCAGATTGTCACTACCTGGGTTACACACACACACACACACACACACACACACACACACACTTTTATCAGCCAAAATACTAGAGGTTCAAACAGTCAGTGATCAGAAAAAAGTCATGCTTTTAGAGAGCAAAAAATCTAAGATGAGCTGAGAATGTAAGAAAAATGTCCCACACCTGCAGTAAGGAGAATGTTACGGGCAGTTGGATGCCAGTTCACAATGCCCACACGTTTGGAGTGTCCCTCCAGCACAACAATGGGCTCACTAATGGGCCGGCATGGAGTATGGTCAGGGATTTGCCATACCTAATAAACAAGAACATTTTCAAAAATGGCACAAAGAAAACTTTCTGCAAGGCTTTAATCTCTGTAATGACAAATTAAGCATGAGAAAAAATGAGGTGGTGACTAGGCTAGCAGTTTGTCATTAATGAAAATAAATATACTAATCTCTCTACGTGCATTTAATATGTGTAAAATGAACACTTGTTTACTGCCTTGCCCAGAAACTCCGATTCGGGGGTGTGTGTGTGTGGGAAATTGGTAGGGATGTTGTTGCGTTTTGGGGGTTTGGGGGTTTGGGGGTGTTATGCAACCCCCCAGCACTGGTCACAAGACAGCAGTAAAAGCTTGATAAAAGTGTTTCAGCATAGTATTTTATATAAAATACAGTTACATTTGGGCACACTTTGTTAATTTGATTATAGTTTAAACAGCATCTTAATGGCACTAACTTAAATCTGACACATTTCTACAAATTCTACTCGATAGTTATCAACAGAGTTTAATATATTAAAAAGGCTACAAAAATGGTGGCATGTGCACAAGTTAGAAAAGCACCCTATTTTGTTCTTCCACATGTGTTACTATCCTGTCTGTAAACACATTTGTCGCATTCGACCTTAAATCAAGTTTGGTGTAGAAATGTCCAAATTTGAATATATTACGTCAACATTCAGACCTCTTAAGATGTTGTTCTCATTTAAAACCCCAAAACTAAACTGATTTTCGAGCAAGGAAGTGTAAACACTTCCTGTTTATAATTATTACTACCCAAGATGTAGAACAAGTTACCAATACACATTCCAAAACATACAAACATCAACTTTAAACTACTTCAACAAAAAACATTTTGAAAACAACTGGTAAATATCTCTATCCTAGAGGTATTCAAACTTAAAAGGAGACCATTGTCAACTGGCTATAAGAATCACTTTAATCAGAGTTCATCTTACTTAGTATTTACTGTAAAAGAACCCAAAGTCCAACACAGACTCCAAGAGACGCTTGTAGAATGCCAACAGTGTAAATATATTAACTTTTAAACAAGTGACATATTTACATTTGTACCAAAATGGAACAAAATGTAATTTGATCATATACTTAAATAATCTTGATGTTTTTCATTTTACTGCATCTTTTAATATATTTTAAAGTAATTAAAAATATATATTTTAAAGAAAAGAACTATTGCATCTGTATTAGTCAGCATTCAGTATCAATATCTGTGCATGATATCAAATCCCTCTTGTTAGCCAATATGTTTATGTTAGAAAAAACCCTCTTTTTAGCAAATATGTTTACAAAAACTGGCCACATAATATCTCCCTTAAATGTCTAGTCTCCCTTAAATGTTGATCTCTATAATTTTATTTCCCAATGTAAATTTGAATATACAGATATCCTTTCCTAGCTTTTTTAATGAAATTAACTTTAATAGCAAGAAATAGTTAAAATAAGAGCAGTTATATTCAAAATATGTATCCATATATATTTACAGTATGTATCATTGAGATCTTGGCCATTCAAAGATGATACCGCCATGGAGAAACAGCATAGCAACCTACCATTGCAGTAGTGTCTTCAGAGCCACTGGCCAGGATGTTGTCATTGTGGGGGCACCAGTCAATGTCTAGCACAGGTCCAGAATGTCCCACAACCAAGGGATAATTTTTATCCACACGTCCAACCTGATATTTACAACAATAAACATGTTCAACCGAGTAATCTGATTATTTCAGATTTTCTATAGCATTTATATTAAACAACACAGTTGATCTAGGTAAACCATAACCTAGATTATTTTTCTCTTTGGATGTGTAGAAGTGCAGAATCTCTGGGCCAGTAACAATGACAATTAACCTTGTGGTAATTATTACTTTTTTAAATGGTAACAATTTATAATTTTTTATAGACTTTAATTATACATATACAAAGTAAAGTGTATGTAGTAGGGATGAGCCGGATACTCGGCTGAAACGAGTATCCGGTACGGATAAAGCACTTTTGACGAGTACGAGT
>JBBKCR010000022.1:6235738-6253135 GCA_037577295.1 Ladigesia roloffi
CAGATACAGATAATTCATCTGGTTAACAGATACAGATACAGATACAGATAATGCTGTACTCGCTCATCCCTAGTATGTAGCATCCAATATGAAGCATATGTAGCAAGTTCATGCTATCATCCACATAAAATGTATGATTAGAGCTAGAAAAATAGAACTATATGACTCACTAATAAATTTAACCCAACCATAACTTAACTTAATCAGATTTGAATATTTTTTATTATTGTTTACATGAAATTATGTATAATAAACAGTGTGTGAACGTAATACTAGGAGATTTACCCAAGAATTTCTACTTTTATGGCAGTGGCATTCTTGCCTGTATGGGGACAGAACCTTCCTTTTCTCTATATTGGGTGGGGCTGTTATCCACTGTACAGTCTCTTTCAACTTATTTTCCAATTTATCAACAAATAATATATTTGCTGTGCTTCTTTATTCTAATTATTTAGTGTGATTCCAGAAGAAATCATGCTGTTGTTCTTCTTTATTAATGTGATTGCGGAAGCCATTGCCTTATTCGTCTTTATGGAAAAAATAGTGTTGTGTGCATTGTGACATCACACTTATGGTGTCTGAAAAGGGACAAAAACAGGAGTGGTGTGTAAACCCCTGAGCAAATCACACAGCACACTATCAAATGAAAATAATCAGCCCATGAATGCTGCTATGCGTTCAGCTGTTTTCACCCATAAATGGCTTGGTAAGAGCTGTTGAATTATTAATAATACAAAAACAGATGCCATCAAGATGTGTGTACATATATTGGCATATCTCTCTACTCAATAGTCGACCAATTCCTCTTCAGTCAGTGTAAACATGTGTGTATTCCTTCCCTCCCCCAGCTACTTGCACCACCCTATGTGTATTTATAACCCTGTGACGAGGTGATGAAAAGGGAGTTTTTCTTTTGACTTGCCTGGGGCTGCTTACAGTAGAGAAGGCCAGCAGGGTATTTATAGTGTGTCTGTTCAGCCCTGCTGATATATGCTTATGTCTCTATGTAATGAGTGTGCATTTGGGACCACTCTAACAAATTGTTAATACTAAGGATTTCTGTAAATGCGACAATCTGTATTTCCACTCAAAATAATAGCCTGTGACCATTCTTTCAAGATGACTGTCAAATATGGACACAAAGCTGCCATGAACTTCCATATATGGAATTGTATAATGTTTTACTCTGCATTGATAGAGAAAACATTTTAGAGTTAATTTTTGTAATTATTTTAAATGATTTAAATCGATTAATTGCAAATGCTGTTGCTAGAAAAATTTCCAAGGACCAGCACTCAACATCTAGGTGCAGCTAATCATTAACTTACTAAAGAGAAGGAAGCGTCAAAGCCAGTTTTAACAGTCCATTTAGGTGACTGTGATGTACAACAGGCTGCATGCTGACATACTGGTATTTAACATGTTATATTTTTATAAGTAGAAAGCACTTTCTTGCACCTGCACCATGTTGAGAAAGACTGAAAATGTACACTGCCATAAAAAATATTTTATATTTCCTAATATTGTGTTCTTGATGATAAAGTGTATATATTTTAGAAACCCACTGCTAATTCATTAAATATTAAAATTTCAACTTTTAACAAACTTTCTTTACTACAAGAAGTGGATGAGATATCATTCCTCAGTACAGATTACAGATGGAATTAAATTCTGTCATCCTATAAACCTCCATAACTAAAAATGAAGATTACAACATTTAACATCCAATAAAGCACTCAATACCCTAAAGTGTGTGGACACCTAGTCATTAAAAATTTGTTCTGAATTCAAGGACAGTAACTGACCACTTGTTCATGCTTTCCAGGAGTAACAGGTAATTCACGTAAACTGGGATGCTGGTGCTGCCGCCTTGCCACTCAGGTTTGTTGAAGAGAGCCTTGCCAGAGTCTCAACTTAATTCCTTACAGTTACCAACCATTTTTTATAAACTTAGCCAGAACTAACTCTATTATCTGTCTATGTCTCCAAGGGGAACTGCTGTATATTTGTCTAGCCAGACTGACCAACACTAGGGGGGGTGGGGGCAACCCAGGTCACCATATTCCTAGATCTGCAATTGCTGGAGCCCTGTGCCAAAATGTCCTTGACTGGTCTGGGTGCTTATGACTCCCTACATGCTCCTCCCCATTGTTGGTCAAAACACTATCAGCTTGCTTTTACTGTTCCTATTTTTATAGACTAGAAACTCACAGCTACTCTTCCAACAGAATTTAGATGTAGATGGCCAATCTGTTAATAAATTCATACATGAAGACCTTCTCTTAATTGTTATCTCAAAATAGACTCTCTTTTCTTTTTCTCTGGGTCTACCAGAGGAGAATGGTTTCCTATTTTGAGCCTTGGTTCCTCCTGAGGTTTCTCTCCCCAGATTTAGTCAGCTTTTCCTCACCTCTGTTGTCTTTTGCTTGCTCACTAGGAGCTCTGACCTGGACTCTGTAAAGCTGAATAGTGACCACTTGACAGTAAAAAGCTCTATATAAATATTTGAAATGTTGAAAATTGCTTTGAGGATTTTAATGCTTTCCGCCAAAAGAATTTTAGGTAGGTACTAATAATTTAGGATTTTATGTGGATCACAAGCCCATTTATCTCATCCTAGTATGGTCTCCATGTAATCCACAGCCCAGTACTGTGTCTCTTTAGTACCCTGAAGTCATTGTTTGGTACTACACATGGTGGCCCAAGGCCCAAGAGCATTTCACATTATAAAAACATAACATTTTAAAAGTTTATCAGCTTGTCAATCTTACAAAGTGAGGTAGAGTAATCCTAAAAATGGCTACAATTACACAGCTTTAATCTGAAAAAAAAACAATGTAAGTTTCTAAGCAAAACTAAAACAACTAAAATAATTTGTAATTATTTTAAAATTAAATATTACAATTATATTACAATTACATAGCAGACACTTTTATTCAAGACACTTGCAACACTCCAGTTTCAGGGCATTTTGAGAACCAGAGGAGAGTTCCAATTGCTAAAATATTTGTGTAGGAAGTAGTACAATAAGATTTGAGGTTGAGATGCTCGCTGAATAGATAAGTCTTCAGGAGTGGTTTGGATCAAGTTTTGAAGACTGCTCTTTCAATAATTTTGGAAAGGAATGGAACCAACAAGATTGGCCAGTAGTACTTAACGAGGCATTAACCACATGCATGATAGTAGGCGTGAGATGTTAAAGGTTAAAGAGATTGCTAGGAAGAGCCAGGTAGGGAGATAGCTCAGACCAACGGCATAGCACACGGGAGGGTGGGGGGGAATTCAACACCCCAACTTTTGCTAAAATGTTACCCCCCCCCCCACACACACACACTTTTGTCAGATTATATTGTATTAAATGGATTAAATTGTATTTATAACTTGGCATCCCTATATCAGAACCACCCCACTTTTGGAAAGCTTGATACACCCCTGGCTCAAACATGTAGTAGGACAGCTAGATGTCGATGGTAAGAGGAATGCAAAAGACAAGAAGTGATGCATATTCTATTCAGATTTACTTGAACTAAATTTAAAAACTCTCTAAGTGTGACTTACTACACATGAAACTACATTGCCTTGGCTGAGAATTTACCTACTGCACATTTAGGGTGGGAATTACCACAGAGCAGATTATGTGACACTATATAATTTAATTGCAATTCTTTACAATTTACGGAAATTCCTTACCAGTTTCCACTGTGATACAAGAACAAGGACTTGTACAATTGTGTGGACTTCAGACGGAATCTTTTCAAATATGTATTAGAAATCAAGGCATATAAAGCATAAAGCATAACAATTAATATATGAATATTAAATAAGAATGAGTACAACCTATATTAAATAACTATCAATATTTGACACCACCAATCTGTTTTATATCTTTGCTGTATTGTTTTTTCCTCCTAGTTCTACTGTACATTAATCTGTACTTCAAGCAATGTTCTCTTCCTACCTTTGACAGAGGAAGTACCAGAAAGGCCCCTCCTCCACTGGACTCCACTATAACTGCCAAAAACTTTGGGTTGACTGCACAGAAGGAGCTGTCCCACGTCACCTTGGAAACGCGAATATCATCATAACTCTGTTCTGCCTTCGCTGCCTGTCCAAAAACATGCCGGAACTTACTCTGGCGCACAATACTGCGACTCATCACTGCAGAAGAAAGAAATACAGCAGAGCTGTTAGAGAGGCTAAGATAAAATTTATAATGATCCTAACTAGTCATTAAAACGTCTAAACATTAAAATATATGTTGATTAAATCAATTTTGGCAGCCAAGTTCACTGCCAAAGAAAGTTACCATGCCATAATGCATCTAAAAACACCAGGTTGAGTATGATTTTGTTGTACTCCCCAGTTTAGCTTGATATATTTAAACTAGGGCTGGACATTTAATGCGTAAATTAGATAAATTAATCACAGAACAAAATAACGTGTTAAGCCCTACCACTAGTCTGCAGACCAAAAATACGTCATATTCCCAAATCTCTGCTGCGTGAGCAGCCAGAGAGCTTAGTTCGATTCACAGCACGTGAGTAAGCGTGTGAGATTTAGAAGAAAAAAAAAAGTTGTCTCGTGTCTTGTGAATGTTTTTTGCCAATTCTGACTCTAAGGGGGAATATTTGCCTTTTGGAAAGGACGCTTGCGTGTCTCCCGATTAAACTTTGGAGCGCAGCTGCGCCATAGCATTAGTAGCTTTAGCATTAGCTCTCTCCAGACCTCCAGAGGGGCAGAGTCTCAACGCTGTGGCCATATTGTGTGAGAGAGCCGGGAGAGGTAGGAGAGGCAGCAGGGCGATCTGGGTCTGAATAGGAGTGGAAATAGGGATGATAATGGTGGCTGGGTTTATTTGAGAAACGAGGAAGTGTATCAAAACTTACAACTGTCATAAACTGGAACCTAATTCATAGGTTTGGTTCAATCAGTGATAAAAATGTCATGACCATTGTAGCCTAAGTGATAGGCTTGTATTCAATAATAAATGGTAAAACAAAACTGCTTCTTTTGACGTCCATATGTATGTGTGATTAAATGTGATTAATTAGATTAATTAATCGCCACACTATTCAAGTTCAGGTTCAAGTTCAAGTTTATTATCCCACCAGAGGGGGGAAATTTGGTTACAGTGAGGCATTTAAAAAATTTTATTTATTAGATAAAAAATTGTAATTGCTTTACAGTATTAATTTAAACACATCTGTTTTCTTGTTATTCAGTGTCATACCAAATCCAAGGTAACCAGTGTCAAATGCTAACTGAACTGCCAACTTAATCAGGTCCTGGCTGGAACAACCAAAGAATGAAAATTACAATTGTAACCCTCAAAGACCCCTATGTGGGTATTCAAGTGGTACAGTAAAAGAGCACTGGATATATTGTTATTGTTTCTTTGTCAAAGGCTCTGCCTGTATGAACTGTTAAGTTGTTTGTATTCCAGTGATTTACATTCAAACTTTTTCCACTCCCAGCAGTAACACACTTCTTCACCCTTCCATAATCCAGAACTGGGCCTGCTGGAGGCTGATCCGGTTTGTAAAACCGAACCTGCTCGAAGTCAGACTGTCCATTCTGTGAGGAGCCCCTCTCTTATGTCTCTAGACAGAATGACATGGTAATTTTCCTAATATAGTCATGCAAAACTGCCTCTCATTCCCCCAACCCCCTATCCCCCTTACAGGACATGACCAGCCTCTTACTATCTGGTCAGTTTAAGAATGAGATCCACATTTTCCCACTTTGGAATAGCAGAAGATTCCAGAGTCACAAAATAACCTTCTCTCTCGCGCGCACACACACAAACACACACCTGCCCAACAGCCATAAATAACCCCCTCAGACCTTGCCTGAATGCACAGTGCGCTCCATTACAATAGTCCGTTTATGTGACATCCTAAAAACAACTGCGCAGCCACTGTGCTTAAGGGGCTCGTGAACGTGCATGCCGCAAAGAGGCAGCATAAAAAACTAAAAAACAAATATTCCTTTATCAGACCAACAACTATAAAGTCGGTGTTCTTGCCTCAGTACTTCGGATGAATAGCCAGCAGGACTCGCTTCTAAATAGTCCCTCTCCCTTTTCTCCGGTTCGTGTTCCTCGACTCGTTCGTTCCTCCTTCGAGACTTGGAGAGAATCGCTGGTCTGTTGGGTGAGTTTCACCTACGTACGACAGAAAAGAGAGGAAAAACGTGTTGGGGACTGGAGAGGAGAGGAGGGGAGGGCAGAGTTAGGGAGGAGAACAGGAGCGGGGTCAAGGCGGTCCTGTCTATTTTGGACCCGGGTCTGTTTCTCCCTTCGCCGCTGACAGGGCTTTAGATTGCAGCGGGAGCACACGGCCAGGTCAGGTGACGGCGTGCTAGAGCACGGCAATTACTTCTACTCGATTACCTGTACTTTTGTCTATACCTGTCTTATAAACATCTGTTTACTCTTATATCTATTTAATTCTATATTTATTGAAGCCTGTATATATATATTATTTTTTATTTAATCCTGTATTTATTCATACACCGAAATCTATTGATCCAATATCAATATCTAAATCAATTTAAACCTATATCTATGCCTCTATCTATATTCAATCATATTCCAAGTTCTTGTTTTTTTTTTAGGGGGGGGGGGCCATCCAAACAGTTCAGTGCATGTTTGTTCTTCTAGAAGGATGTTTAATGCCCCTTGCTCCTTAAAACGTCCCAATTCTTGTATTGATGGTAGAAAAGGGCATTTAAACTGTTTAACAATTTTTTTGCAGCTCAACAACATTTTGAGGCTCATCAATGTTGTATTCTCTTATTTATTATAGGGATGACTAAAAAAATTAGGCCTGTGTGTCACCTCATATTTATGCCCCAATTAAAAGGGAAGCAACTGATCAAGTTTTACTCATCTTGGTGGACATAAATAAATAAATAAATAAAATATACATACATGCATGTGTATAGTTGCTGAAAGAACAATGTTTATACAGTAAACCCCAATCACCTGCGTATTGTGAAAAACCTGTTGTGATTTGGTAAAAAACTTATATTTTTTTATTTGTACTGTGTAAACACTCAATATGTCCCAAATACGGTCCCATAACATTTAAATTTCATTTTAAACTAATTAATCATAGGTAAGCCATATCCATACTGTGCAGTGTACACTGAACTCCTGCATTGCTAGAATGTAAATACAGAGTATACCCCTGTACAAACTATACAGTATTTCATGCACTGTTTTTTATTTGTTATGTGCTATTTTATTTGGTATAAGCAGGTTGTAGTAAACACTATTACGTTATAACGTGAAAACAACACGTTAATACAAGAAATGATATCACATTTTAACGTGAAAATATTACATTATAATGTTAAAAGATCACATTTTCATGACAAATCCTATCACGTTATAGCGTGAAAATATCACGTTAAAACGTGATACTATTTTACATAATTATGTGATAATAGTTCTTATTGTAACGTGAGGAGTGCACGTCTGATAGTCCACGATGATACATTTAATAAAGTTTCTAGACCCCTGTGGTGTTGAGCATTGAAGGAGGAATCACCTGATGCAATGCGTGCTCATTTTTACTGGACCTAATTTTATGTGGCATATTGACTCTTATTTATTACCAATACGATAACAATTATTTGCATGTTTATGTGCCAGATAGACGACCGTCTCGAGCCCCCTGTGTATGCTCTTTGGCGTAGGTTGCGCAAACGCCGTAAGTGATCAGTTATGTGAATACATCACTCGTTTACACAGAGCACAGAGATTCCTTTGCGTATCCTAGCTCAAGACGGTCATCTTTCAGAGGTAAAAAATGATATAAACACTGTTCAGTTTCTCACAAAAAACGATCGTTTCGTGTCTTAGGACATCAATGTGTCGTCACGAGCCACGGGGTGTAATCTGGACATGTCTGTGCATGTTTTTTTTTTTTTTTAAAGGTCTGACGCCTATCCACTTCCATTAAATGACTACCAGACTGCTACGGCTAAAGCTAATAATCTGCGTTTGTGTTCTGCTGAGGAAACAAACTCACCTTCGACTTGGATGCCCTGGGGGTAAGTAAATAAACATAAATTTTTCATTTTGGGGTGAACTATCCCTTTAAGGCAGTTGTAATCAGATCTCTTTCTGCCTGACTTATTTACAGCAAAATATTTCAAACAACAAATCATCTGAGACTTTATTCTCACCAAAACTAAGCTCCACTGTGAAAGCAGGAGCAAGGTGCCAGGGAAAGTATGTTAAATGTATTTCAGGGGGTGTTTGAGAATTGCTGGGTCTTTGAACTGGTGAATCATATCCTCCAAGAGATTGACCATGTGAATCTTAAAAGTGACACACACAACATGACTTGAAGTTGTAGAAGTGCTTGCCTCATCACCTACAGATGCTGTATCGGGGGTAACGAGTATAGAGCTTGATGTGTGGGAGGGTGTGAAAGATGACCAACTCATTTTCATCAATCTGCAGGTTTGGGTGATATATCAAAGTGTCATCCAGTTGACCAACAGGTTCTCCAAGAACAAGGGCAAACGTTACCTCAAATGTATCGAATACATCTGTTTCATCCACCATCAAGTGTGTTTAATTCAATTATGTCTGTGCAACATTGACTACAGCTATTTTTTCTCCACCATATTCTTTATCATTCTCGTTTGACAGTATTTGTACTCAGGTAAAATCTCAACATTCCCATTCTTAATACAGTGTATAGTTCCCCAACTGAAACATCTTAATCCAATACAGATTCCTCCTGATAATCTAATATGTAATGACTCAATGTATCAAGTTTACAGTTTACTTTCTCCATTTGGGAAAACAGGTCTTTAGCATATTACAGAATGTCAGTTGTCAAGGGAATTCGCCACTTGAAGCCAGGGAGAATTTCCTTCAGGTGTCAGAGATTCACGGAAATGAACAACAGAGTCCCTTTTTGCTCAAAGATTCAGGAAAGGTTTATTTGGACATCTGCAGATGGAGACCAGGGAATAGAACACAGAGACAGCAGTCAAGCTGCCTCCCTGTCCTGACCTGTTCTCTCTGTCTCATACAAAAAACAAGATCTTATACCCCCTGTCCTGTGTAATCTTAGAAGACATCCCATCAGAAGGTGTCTGAAGCCAATTGGACCATACCTCAAAAAGTTATTGTATTACCCAGTCTCCATAGTAACCCAAAATCTCATATTTACCAAGAGACAGCCTTCAGAGAATGCGCAAGACACAGAGTCTCAGATAAACATTTGGACATTTTGACTCCAAGAACTTATCATATAACAACCCACAGGTCAACACGACCCTTAGGAAAGAAAACTCTCTAGCTTAGGAAACTAAGGATGAATCAATGAATACAAAATAAAACCGAATCATTCAAAAGAATAAATGCGGATTTTTCCACAACATCAGTCTTTTTTATTCTTTGGGGACATCAAGGCTCCTGGTCCCTCCTCCTCTCCTTTTTCTATCTTGCTTTCCCTCGTGAATCCATCCCAATTCAACTTTTCTGGTTGTTTTTTTAGTCCATTTGTTTATGTTCAGAAATTCTGCAGGAGAGGGCGGGAGCGGGATTGAAAAAATAGTTCCGAGTACACACATTCTGGAAGACACTTAGGACTTTGTGTTTGAGTGTATCACAGTGGGTTTAACCTCAAAAGCTAAACAAAATTTACTTTCATTGTTTAAATGAATTAAAATGAAATGAAGAAATGTTAAAATAACAATAAAGCATGTGATCCATGAACTGTGTTTGTATGATTATCTCACTCTTGATTTAACACATCATTAGGAAATATTTTAATATGACAAATATATAGAATATTAAAACTTAACCACAAAAAGACACAAAAGTAACTTCTTATGGCACAGTGTTAACCCGGATTTGCAAGGTAGCTCAGTTAGCTAATTGTGCTTGTCACATAAGATTTCATGTTCCATAAATGCAGCAAAATACAGGTACATACACTGGAGTAGTCAAAAATGTGCTTACATGTTATAAAATTATATATTCATGTTTTAATGTGATATGGTTTCAGGTTTTAACGTGATACAGTTTCATGTTATAATGAGATATGGTTTCACATTACAACGTGACACGGTTTCAGGTATTAACGCAATTTTTTTACTTTATAACAGAATACTTTCGCATTTTAATGTGATACGGTTACCAGATACCTGATGTTTTCACATTATAATATGATGATGACGTTTTTATTTTTATGATGTCCTGGCAGCAATACGCTTCCATAGTAAATACGGTCAGAAATGAATTACATTTACAGTAAAAAAATTACAGGGCTTTAAGGAGAACAAAACAAAAAACAGGGAAATGCTTGATGCTTCATGGGGAAATTCTGGACTGGAGCTGTGACGAAAGGGCAGCAGTGAATCAGCAGCAAGGAGAAATTAAGTGTTCTCGGACTGGCTACTTTCAAACATCCCGCCTCTAAGACGTGCAAGACATGCTTGCTTTGCGTTCTCTCCACAGTACAGAAAATGTTATAGTTATTTATATATGCTACTTCAACATTAGTATTTCAAGATGTGTAATTATAAAACTATAATTTTCCTCATAATTGACGTAATTTAAAGGAGATTAGCGACTGCACGGTGGTGGTAGGTGGGAGCGTTGCGAGACAGCATAGGATGGTGGTCTGTAGAATGAAACTGATGATGAGAAAGATGACCCAGCTGACATTCTAGCCACCTTAAACGTTTAAATGTGGTTGAAATAATGTCAGTTTACGAAAAAACATTAATTCAACATCAAAACAATATTGAATACCAAATGGTTGAAGTGGTGTTGTTAACTAACTATGGATTCAACATAGAAATATAAATAAAATTTGAGTTGACTACAACTTCAATTTTTCTTACGTTACTTTAAAAAAATCTAATTTAATTTAACTATAAAAGAAATATAAAACATTGTACACTAATCACCGACACAGAGACATTTTATTCATGGGCATTAGTTGCATGTCACGTAATTATTTTTGCCTTTTACCTCAGTGTACAGTTTGCAGAAGCTACTTTGACTGACCGTGTGTGGGCTTGTGTGTGAAGACACGCACTACTCTTTTGACACTTGACACTTTTTATGCACCTATATTATATTTGCAAACATGGGTCACAAATGACGCGCATTCATTTCATATTTAAAATTGAGCAAGAATCTGAATTTCTGTGCAGTATTGTTTGAAATCAGTTTAATTCATCCATCCATTTTCTACCCCTTTATCCCGCAATCGGGGTCAGGGGAGGACTCGGAGCCTATCCCAGCTGCTACGGGAGAAGCCAGGGTACACCCTGAACAGCCGCCAGCACGTCGCAGAGCCACACACTCACACACATTCACACTCACAGTCACACCTAGGTGCAATATAGTGTGCTCAATTAACCTATCCCTATTCACGCATGTGTTTAGTGGTGGGAGGAATCCGGAGCTCCCGGAGGAAACCCTTGCGGCCACAGGGAGAACATGCAAACTCCACACAGATAGACCCTGTGCCCAACCCGGGAGTCGAACCCAAGACCTTCTTGCTGTAAGGCAACAGCGCTAACCCCTGCGCCACCGTACCACCCGTTTAATCATTTAATTTCAAAATGTATAATTAATTTTTCAGCTTTTAACAACCAGCAATAATTATGTTCATTCCACTAAGGCTACTCCATAAATGGGAATACATTTGGTAAAACAATACCTTGGTTGAACACTCAAAGTGATTGTGACTAAAACAATGAATATTATTAGAACCATTTTAAACAAACAACAACATAAAAATAATTTCTAATACTAATCTGACTAAACCAGTAACTATAATGAGCCATGGAGAACTGGATTATTAACTTTCAAACTGTGAAGTATATATAGACAATAGAGAACATAGAGAAGCCTAGACAGCTGTCTCAGTGCTTACATGAATCACAAATGACCAGTCACGTAGCTTTAGCCTCTCTCACTCGTCAAAGTCAAGTTATGTTAATCTGTGTACATCTAGGTATCTGTGTACAATACTACACAATTATCTTCAATAATAACTATGTAATAATTCTGTAATATTATAAATTAATACTTACATGGAGTTTTGCAGAAGTAGCTCTGTAAACTTCTAAAATGTGTGTCAACAGTCAATGGTCAACAGTGGTTTGCATTGAATGTTTTCCTGACTGGAAACACTTGCAAATATTGTAGTTCCACAGAATTTCCATAGGGAATAAATATGGGTCACTTACAATACAACCTAATTAAGAAAACTTTATAACCTTACAAGTTAATAAAGGTATCAGAGAGAATACCATATCCATGCCTTGAAATACATTAGAAATGAATGTTGTTCACTTTCATCCTATGTCTGGAAAATAATGGAAATTATCCAAATCTATAATTATACATAAGATACAAAATTAAAAATATTTATTTGTGCTTAAAAGGCTATCTAACTTTTTAATTATTGATTTTAGAAGCTTTAAGGGAGAAAAACATATCTATGCTTGGAATGAATTTAGAAATGTATGAGGGTCACTTGGGAACCATGTCTGCAAATTAATGGAGAAATTTGAAATATATGTTTATAACATACAAAAGTAAAAATGATTTAAAAAAATGTTTTTTTGCTTTAAATCCTAACTAATTTATCAACTAATAAAATATTATAGGTTTAAATGTATTGCTTTTAGACGTTAGAGAAAACCATGTCCATGCTTGGAATTACATTGGAAATGAATGCGGGTCACTTCGGACCCATGTTGTGCATTAGAGGGGGTTCCAATAGCTTGTGCATTAAAGGATTGATATATCCCACCCCTTCACAGGTGACACTGTAAGGAGTGTCAGTGTTGAGTTTCACTTGTTTGTGGTTTTAATGTTTCCTGGTAATGATATGGTGTACATAAATATACTGTGATATTCATAATCTTCATTTTCTTTACATTACTTTAATGCTCACAGTTTAAGCACAGAATAAAAAAGTTTTCCAGTCTTACAATAAACAAAACAGATAAAAATTGCACTATACATCCACCATACAACTGACTTAACATACACACACAGCAAGTATGCTTTCAAAAACAAAAAAGATGTAAAGGTAAAGTGCATAATAAAAACTTCTGTTTATTAACTAAACAAAAACTGCATTAAGACTGGAAAAGAGAGAAGGTGCACACACATTAAAAATTGTCACACACATTCACTAAAAAGTAGGCTATACATACATTAAGCCCCATAGATCTACAGTCAAAGTACACAATATACCCCATTCAACTGACCACTAATCAGATATCCATAATAACTTTAGACTAAATTACATAACATTCTCTACAGAATGTATTTAACATTTACGTTCTTCTCACTGTCTTATTTTGCACGTACACATGCAACACGTGTGCAACACTGAGAGTGGTGACTTTACCAAAGAGCATTTGTAGAAGACATGTAGAGTTTTTTTAACTGTGTAATAAACTAGATGGCAGAAACGGCAAAGGCTCTTTCAGTCATAGCACTTCATTATATTTAGAGAACAGTTATTTTCTGCAATTGGGTTCAGCGGAAACCTGCCCAAGAATATATTCTTTGATATTCAGACTTTCATGTTTTGTAAGGCTTACTGAGGTAATTTACATATAACATATAACAAAAGCATCTTGGGTCACACTGTGTGGTAGGGGAAATTTAGGGTCCATTTTTTTAGCCTACTCAAGGGGTGTGTTCTCCCATATTGTTGCCGTGTTGCCACAGATATTAAGGCAGATGATGGCACAGGAGCATATGATGGATCCCATACATTCTCCCGCCTCGAGAACTGACTGGACAGTGGGGTGACAGGAAGTGGTGTGGTGACCACTATACTGTCTCTGCACCCTCCATCTCCAATCTGCTGGTCCTCCAACATTTCACTCTTGCATAAACCAGCAGAAGAAAGGTAAGATGCGCAAGACGAAGGGAGAGAGGTTGGGAAATGTTTATATTTTGAGGTATCATTGGTAAAAGGTTGAAGGCGTGACGTAACGGGTGGGAAGGCAGAGTCAGGATACAGCTCTAGCTCAGTCAGATCACTAGCAGAGAGTTTCAGGGAGCCTAGTTTTGCTAATGAAGCTGAACGCTTCATTAAATTAGGAGGGGTGAGGCCAGCTTGGCGGATTCTGGCTTCTACTTCTTTGGCCCGCTCTCGAACATTCTTCCCCTTTTTCTGTTCTATTACAGCACATGGCTGTCTGGGCCTCTTGTCTGATCTCTCACTAACTTGGCAGAGGAATGCCCCTAACTCTTTCAGTGTGTCCCACATCTCTTTCATGTCCATTACTAGACTAGGTTCTGAAGGGCAGTTACTCTCCTTCTCTGTGACTCCGTCTATCTGAAGAGCCACTGCTGGAGAAGAGCTAGACTGAGAGGAATGTCTTTGCTTTGAATGCAAGTGACTCATGTCCTTTTCAGAAATTCCAGTGTGTCCACACTCTTCTTCCCTGAGTCTTATTTTACCCTGTTTTTCTATCCCTGCGTTTAAAGGAGAAGGGTCCTCCTTCTCCATCTTCTCTTCCACGGTGCTCTTAGGTTGATGATGGTGGGCTGACACAGTGCTTGGATGTAATGTGAGGTTTGTAAGAAGTGTGGTGTCCTCCATTCTTCCTCTGATGCTTGTGTTCTGTCTCTGCTGCTTCTTCTGTTCTAGCTGCCTGGTAGTTTGCAACACTGTATTCTTTGGCCAAACATTTTGCAAATCACTTCCAAGCTCTTCTTTCAAAATTCTAGTTCCTTCTGTCGTGCTTTTGACTAACTTCTCCTCTTCCTTGAAGCTGCTGGAAACAGATTGGCTGGTTAGAGGTAGAGGAGGCAGCAGCTCTGAGAAGTCATCATAAACTAAGCCTCTGCAGCTTTCCTGAGAAGGACAAAAATAGATAAGGTGATGGACCTTAGACATCATTACTGTGTCAAGCAAAGCCAAAGCTCACGAATTGCACTTGGAGCAACATAATTATATTTATTTAATTCACTGTAACTGTGAAAAAAATGTTGCATGTCCTACCTTCATTACAAACACCAAATATGTTAACGATGTATAGCATGTTACAACATTTGGTTTTAAAATATGGTTGGCCCTTACTCTTAGCAACAATACTCCACTGCTGCAGAATGATGGAGTATTTCAAGGTCTATACTTTGGGACTCTGTGTGATTTGTACAGTTTTACCCAAAGGAAAACAGAATTTAATAAACAAAAATGAAGTTCAAACAAAGCAATCTTTTCTACTCAAATATAAATGTATAAATATATTGTTGAAATAAACTAAATTCACCCACAAATGTTCAGATAGTGACAAGCCAATACTCTGACAATAAAAATATAAAATTTTCTACACATGTTTACCTTTTCGTGGTCTTCATCCTCTCCATCAGGGCCCACATTAATCAACAATGTTGACTCCTGGTCTGGACCTTTGTTTCCGTGTGTCTGCTGCTCTGCCTGCTCAGAATTCACATGAGTTTGCCCCTCCTGAGAGAGGCCAAGGATTTTCTCTCTGGCACTAAAGAAGTCAATCCGGTCTGTGCTTAGAGCTGATAGAAGCAAGGTGGAAATACCGGATTCCTTTAATGAGGCACTAGAATGACGGTGGTTATCACTGGTGTGACCTAGATCTGTAGAGTCTAAGTCTGTGTCAGGCACTTGTTGGCTGAATTCTACCCTATCATTTTCAGGCACCTGTGTGGGAAGCCCTGTTGGTGAAGATGAGTTTGGGGCTTGCCTGCTTGGCTCTGGGATTTTATTCCTAATGGACTCTGTACGGGGCACCTGAGGACTACATGTCTCCTCAAGCATGACAGAGGAAGGCTGTGGCTGTTCACAGGTGGCCTGCTTAGCTTCTATGCCTGCAAGAATCCTGGGGAATGAGGCTAGATTATGAATAAAAGCAGGTGGATGAGGGCGGCCCACTGAGAATGTCTCTGCCACATCATGTCTGACCTCCAGTACCACCATAGCTGCCCAGGGCCTAGGAAGCTGTGGAGGGTCCTTGGCAGCAAGGCATTCTTTAACATCTTCTAAGCCATTAGAGAAAGGGACCTCCTGCTGTTCACACTCTTTCTTGTCGTTTGAACCTGCAGAGTTGGGAGAGGTAGGGGTGAGTGCCTGGAGTAGGTTATGAAGTGAGGATGAGGCCTGCGTGTCACTTTGGTTGCGAGCACTGGAGCGGCCCAATGTTTGTGCGGCAGGAGTCTTAACAAGAGGCTCATGGTGTTCAGAAAGGTTGCTGTCTGAATGAGAACGCCACAATTTGTTGTGCCTCTGCTTGCTGAGAGAGAAAAGGTAGTACAGGAGAGAACAAAATAATAGATTAGAAATTCTAAAATTCTTAAAACCAAAACTCTACAATTCTAAAAACCAAAACTCTACAATTCTAAAAACCAGAACTCTACAATTCTAAAAACCAAATATTGTGACTGAATATGATGACAATCACATTTTTTTGGACTCAAAATGTACAGCATTTTAATTGTGGCAAAATGCAGCTTGCCAAAAATAATTAAAAGCCATTATTGACTCCAACCTTTCAAAGCTGCGAATTAGCGAGAATTAGAACAAAATTAGTAGAAACCTAAAAGGCATCTCTCATCTTCTTTCTGCTTTTTCCTTCAGGGGTCGCCACTGTCAATCATCTATCTCCACCTAGTCCTATCTTCTGCATCCTCTACCCTTACACCAACTAACTTCATGTCCTCTTTCAGCACATCCATAAATCTCCTTTTCGATTTTCCTCTCAGCTTCCTGCCTGGTGGCTCCAACTGCAGCATCCTTCTACCTATGTAATCATTGTCTCTCCTTTGAATGTGTCTGAACCATCTCAGTCTAGCCCCTCTGTCTTTATTTCCAAAACATCTAACATAAGCTTTCCCTCTGATGAACTCATTCCTGATCCTATCTATCCTCGTCACTCCCAAAGACAACCTCAACATCTTGAGCTCTGCCACCTCCAGTTCTGCCTCCTGTCTTTTCCTTATCGCCACCGTCTCCAAACCATACATCATCACTGGTCTCACTACTGTCTTGTACACCATTCTCGCTGAAACCTTTTTGTCACACATCACACAACTCTTTTCTCCACCCATTCCAACCTGCCTGCACACGCTTCTTTACTTCTTTTCCAGTTTCTCCATTGCTTTGTACTGTAGACCCTAAGTCCTCTACCTTCTTTACTTCTACTCCCTGTAACTTCACTGTTCCACTTGTGTCCCTCTCATTCACACACGTTTTCTGTCTTGCTGCGACTAATCTTAATTCCTCTTTTCTCCAGTGCATATCTCCACCTCTCCAGCCTTTCCACTACCTGAACCCTGCTCTCACTGCAGATCACAATGTCATCTGCAAACATCATTGTCCATGGAGACTCCTGTCTAACGTCATCTGT
>JBBKCR010000022.1:6255364-6270263 GCA_037577295.1 Ladigesia roloffi
ATGCTGTGATATTATTTGAAGAGCTGAATATATTATTTAGGCACAGAAAAACCTGCAGTGTCTGAAATGACAGAGAACCTGTGCTTTGGAAAAGAGCTGACAGCTACTACTTAAAATTGGTATGTTCATTTCCAGGGCTTATTTAAAATTGGTAATTTTCCTTCATTTGATGATAATGACAGGTGAGATATGAGAGGAGATTTTTGCATTTGAAAAGGGTTTAACATAAGACTCGACAACCCACATCAAAGCAGAGAATATGTAAAGGGTAGTCACAGAGCTATCCATGTATTCATAAGCATCATATAAAACAGTGTCATCTTTTGTTTGGAAGGATTTCTAGAAAATGATTGTCAATGTAGTATTAAATAATGCAGGTCTGCCCGAGGGACCAGTATTTCATGTGGCCTACACAATCAAACTGATTCAAATACATTCGGATGTGTTGTATATTGATTCATTTAGATTAAATTGTATTTATGTATCTTTTACAAAAAGAAAGAAAGAACAGAGCTCAAGATTTTATTGAAACAAATTTTTACTTGCAGAATCCAGAACAGATTCCAAGTAATGGTGCATTGCTTTACAAATAAAACAAATCTATTCTACATTCTAAAGCTCCCGCTCCACCTAAAGGGTCACTTGATTCAACTCTTACTGATTACCAATCACACCGAGAGAAGAAACTAAAATGATCTGAACAGCATGATTGGAGAAAAACTTAAAGTCCATGTTGAAGTGGTGAATAATGCATGTGACTCCTAGGACCACATGGGGGGGCTGTCTTAATGTAGATGTAATATGGAGTAAATGATCTGAAAGACACATCAATTGAGATACTAAGAACCCAGATGAGTGGTGTGCAGTAGTTTTATTGAAGCTTCAGGCTTCAAGCTAAAAGAACACCATGAAGATAAACAAGATAAAAAGGTACAACATATGAATAAAGAGTCTTAGTTGTTCTGCAATTATATTTGAGTTTATTTACACATTTGTCTATTTTAATTACACAAACCAAATAAAAGTGAGAAATACACAAAAATGTGCAAAGCATTTTTTGTGTCTATCCAGAGACAGTGCTGTTAAGATTCAATTTCATGAGAAACATAACAAGGAGATAGATTTTTTTAACCAAATTTGACATTCATTCTGAAGAGCATTTCAGACACGAATGTTGGATGTATAGCTCTGGCTTGCAATCTCTGCTCCAATTAATTTCAAAGCTGTCGGATGGGGTTGAGGTCAGGGCTCTGTGTGGGCAGTCAAGTTCTTTCACACTGAACTCAGTCATGTCTTTGTGAAGGTTGCTTTGTGCACAATCTTGACACAATCTTGCTTGAAAAAGCTTTCTTCCCCAAACTGTGTCCACAAAGTTGGAAGCATGGCATTGACCAAAATGTCTTGGTCTGCTGAAGCATTAAAATTGTCCTATACGGAAGTAATGGCCTTACAGGCTGACTTCAATAATTAGGGCCTGTACCCTAATACTGTTGTCCATAGTGTAAATATGTACTTACTTTGCACTCACCTGTTTGATTGAACGAACTCTAAATCTACACAGTCTCTTATTCGACATAGTTTAACTAGGGAATTTGTATTGGTACCTCAATTTCATTCAGTAGCTCATAATTTTCAAGGTGGAGCATAAAAACCTAAGAAGGAGCAAAAAAAGTTAGCTGCCAGTCAGTTCTGTCACAGGGACTCCGCCCCGTTTTGTAATCGCATTTAGGCACCTAGACCAGGGCAAACACGTCCAGGCTGTGGAGGAGAGAGATTTAACGGTGTTTTGTCTGTTTTAGAAGCAGGTTGGATGAACTTGGGAACAGCCTCCTCCGGGGCTCACTCCGCTTTATTTCAGTTTCTCACAGAGCAGAGGCGGAGAGAAATAGAGTTTTTGCGACAGCTGCTGTTATACGTCTGGGCTGCGTTCTCTAAGATATACATTAGGGAGCAAGCCTGGACGTCAAGTAAGTTATTAACAAACAATTAAATCAAGATATCGTTAGACTGTAGGTCGTTATTACAAGCTGTACTTCACTAATCTCAGCGCCCTGTTCTGTAAGCTGATTTCTGCTCGACCCTCATCCCACGCACGGCTGTGTAGTTCGTGTTTCCTCCACAGGCTCCCGGCACATTGTGTTTGACTGAGGGAAAAACTGGAGTGAGGGACGTTGGAGACTATTTTTTTAAATATTCCGACGGTGACAGAACTTCTCCCGATAAATGGGAATTTGGACTATACCTCAGTTTAGGACTGAACTTGAAATTACCCTCTACTACTTCTACTACAGCCTCCATCCACCACTCTAAACACCTCTCACTGTAGGAACGAGAGGCTATGAAGACTCTGGCGCTAGGCATCGCTCTGCTGACCTCCCTCCTGTTGCCAGGTAAGTGCCATGTAGTTGGTATTTTGTTAAACAGGGGTAAAGCAGTCTTTATACGAGGCTGTTTATTTCATGAAACAGGCTGTTTAGTACAAACATAAGGTAATCAGTTGTCCCACTAAATGAAAACCCCAGGCTGGAGAAAACTGGGGCTGCACAATATGGAAATATAATCAGATGGCAGAAGGGACAGCTGGTGGTCTGATGGTTAGGGAGTTGCCCCTGTGATCATAATCTTGTGGGTTTGAATCCCAGGACTGCCAGTGGCACCACTGAGGTTCCCTTGAGAACTGTAGGGTCCCTACACACCGCTCATTAGTTGCCCTGTGTTGGTCACAGCCCACTGCTTCGCTTTGTGAATGGGTTAAATACAGAGAGGGAATTTCATTTTGTTCACACTGTGTGCTGTGCTATGTGTTCACATGCGACTGAAAGGGGCCACTTTATTTTTCTCGTATTGTTAATGTATATACCTCTTCATGCGGATGCATTAACATTTATAAACAAATATTGGTGGTGACACAGCCATCTTTGACCTAAAGCCCAAGAGCCCAGTTGGCATAGCTCTTTCATAAGGTGGGTTTAATGGGTTTAATCATTTTTACATGCAGTTTATATCTGGCATTTACATCCAGATTTAACCTGAAATCATTGTCCATTTGTATTAGGAAAAATGTGTATGCAATCTTCTCCATGTATTTTAACCACATTTTTCAACTTTTACAAGAATGTCAGAAAAAGGAATGGAAAGGAAATGGTATGGGTATGTTACTATGTAAAATAATGAAAGTGTAATAACTGTTATTTTGGGAAGTAAGTATGATGATTTAGCAAAGCTTGGGTTAATTATGTTAAAGTGTGATTCTTTAAGTTGCCTTTGTTATACAGCTGTACCTTTTGCAAAACAAATACAAGCTTACCTTTGATTGATTTTTGAAGACCAGGAGAAATCTGGTGTTTTTTTATCCATTTGTTTATAGACATACAGAAATGGAGCAATCATTACAAGTGAGAAAATAAAGCAACAGCTCTCACAGCACCATGTGCACATATTGTTTGACAGGATTTAGATGTCAGGATTTTTTCTGCAATTATTTGTATGTGCTTTTTATCCTGCGCATCCAATGTGTCTTGCTTCGGTACATGGGATTATGGCATGTCATTTAATGAATTGTTCTTGTGGAAGTCATCTGTTGAGCATGAGTATTTTCCCAAGCCACATGTTACAAGGGTTTAGGACTGAAAGCACAAATGCAATGTTATGCTCTCATAGTGACACAGTCATTTCAGGGTTGTAAAATTTAGGGGTTCTTAAGCACCAATTTTATTGAAGGTACAAACAGCTTATGGCGAACATTATTAAATCACCATTGCTGTCGAAACAAAACCTCACATCACCAACAAAAGCAAGAGAAAGTAAATAAACAACATTTATTTTAAATCAACAATTTAAATCATTTTATTCATAGAGTTCGTTTAGGACCATATGTTTTTCTTGAAAGTTTGACACAACATAACAGCAGCAGTGTAAAACCAATTAAACCATTCAGATAATGATTAACCCATGCAGTTATCAAAATAATCCCAAGGGGTCCACAAACTCTTCTCACAATTGTATAATTTGCTAAAAAACATAGCGGAGTGATTTTAGGTTTGAAACCACCAACCCTCAAGGATAATGTGTGTGTATGTATGTCTGTGTATTTGAATGTGCTGTCTGCCTGTGAGATATTGGCCCCACTGAGTGCTTTGGGTGTTTTTATGCCATAAATCCCCATTTTGGTAGGATTATGCTTCACAAGCTGGTGGACAAGCCCCAACTGTGAAAATGTAGTTACTCATAGCAGGAATTAAGTCTTATTCATACTTCCACGTGTAATCCCCAGGGCTAATAATATAGCAATATGTTAACATTACAAAAATAGTAGCCCATAGCCATCTTATTTTTCTTTTTTTCCTTTATGTTTTTTTTTAAATCATGCATTGTTTTGTGTCCTACTGTTGCAAACCACTTTCCTAAAATGACATTCTGCTCTCTCAGAATCATTGCAAGCCTACCATGAAACATGCAACTGAGGGATCCAAAATAATAATATACCAATAGTATCTTTCATGTGACTGTTAACTCCCCTCCCCATCCAAAGGGGAAGAAGGAGGGTCATTTACACAAATATGTCAACAAAAAGATGCAAAATCTTTATGGATTAATTGGTATCATTTTCTATCATCTTCAATGTGCTGTGAAGAAAACACAGCAATGTCCGTTACCCTTTGACTCATGTCTTGCCTCTTGTACTCTCCACTCAGGTTTGATTACGGTTTGAGGGCTAATGTTTTCGGTTCGGTGCGATTCTTGTTATTTTTTTCTTGATACAGCAAGAAGGAGTACATTGATGATTTCAACATGCTTTTCATTTATTTGGCAAAAAGGGGAATTTATTTTGCCATCTAAAGGAACTCTTTTGCCTTTTAGTACACAAAGATATAAATATTACACAATTTCAACTAAGCTTAACACTCAAAATTTTGAGTAAGTCAGAATGATTTAAAAATAATTTCATATAACAGGGTCATAACAATATCAAAGGCCATAAACAAAAAGTGGATCAAATTCATTTAGCTCAACACAAAAACAGTAAAAACCATGCTTCTATGGACCTTTTTCACAAAAACCACAAGTACATAATCGCATGGTAAACTTGGTTCCGGTCAAGTGTGAATGTATTAGGAATCTAGAGAACAGAGAAAATTGAGGAGAGTGTGCACACAACTTCTCCAACAAACTAAGGAATTATAAAGCAGAGCTTACCTAAAATTAATTTCCAGTGAGTCCAACCTTTTTAGATTCGGGTTAGGATTAGGGTTAAAATGTTATTCTGTTCTCAAAGTGTTTTTAATAAAAAAAATCCACAATAAAATAACTGAGAAGAGTACCAATAAAGTACTAAATCGATAAGCGGTATTGATAAAGTAGTAAAACCGTTAAAACCTTAACGATACCTACGTAGGACTGAGAGAACTGAAGGTCCCTTAAAAATTCTGGTACTCTTAAAGACCAACCACTTTTGGATAGAGGCGGAAGTAAAGAAAAATACGGAAGTTGTGAAAAAGGTCCATTGCGCATGTCAAGCACGGCGGAACTAGGCCACACAAACATGACAAGCGAACTGAACAGTTTTTATTTTTCATGAACTGTACCACCGCTTATATATATATGTGTGTGTGTGTGTGTGTGTGTGTATGTGTGTGTGGATAGTGTCTATTTTTTACTGTACTGTTTATAGTGTACGGTTATATTTTTTATTCTAGTCTATCATATTCTATTTTATTTTATTCTATTCTATTTTATCCAATTCTATTATTTTCTTAATTTTTGCTGCTCCTAAATTTTTAATGTCTGTTTTTTTGCCAGACAGGCACTAAAAAGGAAAAATATATCCAGGCACAAAAAAATCATTGTATAAAAATCTGTTATTTTTGGAATATCTTGAATGGCAAAGAAAACAAAAACTAATTATATTTGACCATATAAAGCCCAGATACCTAAACTTATCATTAAGGTATCAGTTTTCAAATGAAGGTGCTCTCATGGCGTCTCACAGGGAAGGAGAACACAGATACAGGAATAAAAGAATACAAAAGCTTTAATCTTACAAAGCATGTAACAGTCACTTGAAAACAAGAAGCTTGTTTGAACTGAAACCTCAATAAACACGAATGGAGACACCTGGAGACTTGAGGGAATGTCTAAGCAGATAATCACATTTTTCTAATTTTTGCCAACTTCTTTTGGACTGATCTAGCGGCTGAGAAATAAGCTCAGTAATGTGAAACTGACAACTCTCAGCTTTTGCCTATCTCCCACATGGGAGCAAAGGACATTATGGATGTATACCAGAGGCTCAGATAAAGTTTTCGAGTTTATAAGGATGTCATCAAAATTTCTTTATCATGTCTCGGAATACATTGTTCATGAATGATTGGAAGAAAAATAGTTTTTACTAATTTATAGTGGTGGTGCTAAAGGCAGTTTTCCAATCATTGCCTGCTCAGATCTGCACAATTTTATAGGCACTTTGCAGTTTGAGGCACATGGAGCTGTGTGATGTCTGATAGAACTGGTGGAAAAGGGTGTACAAGTCTCCAGACAAAAAGAATCCTTAGTACCCACAGGCTTCTAAGCACAAAATATTTGTTACATAGATTTTTAGGTACCATAATATCTGTCAAATGTGATAAAAATGGCATTCAGATCAAACTCAGTCTGTGAACACTGCTCTCTGTATAGATGTGTCTGATGCAAACAAGTTGGTCCTTTGACTAAATTTGGTTAAAAGAAGAACCTTTTTGGAGCCAAAAGAGCCAGATTTTCTTGATCCAAATGATCAGACTCATGAAAAGGAGACACAATTCCTGCCATTGGCTCTTGATCAAGCCTCGCTTTAATCATGTGATAGTGTAGCCTTGAGTTGAGCTTAACTGCTTATAAATATAAGATGGCTTTTTTCTTGTATTTTTGGTAATTTTAATTTCACTTTGTTGTGAGAAACAACTGGCAACTAAACTGAAAAAAAAAATGTTGCAAATTGAAGAAAATAGTTGCATTGGAGACCTGGTGAGGATACCTCAGAGTAACCACATTTAGCCCCCAGTAATCAATACAGTCTGCCATTATTCTTCTCAATGAAAAATAACTCAGCCAATTCAGGGGACATGGAACAACCAATAAATACCTGCCTGTGGTGGTGTAAAGCCTGGCAGCAGATTTGTCACAGTCACACGAGCTGTGCAGACAGGTAGACCCAATTGATGTTCTGCAGACACATGACTGTGATCATGTGACCGCTCCATATTTGACGGCAAAAGTTTCATTTAGTGAGAGTGGATGGACAGAAATGGACTAGTGACAAATAATTTTCATTTGTTGTGACTTTTTCATGTGTTCACAGCTGTTTAAATATGTCAGTTCCGTTATCAGTGAAAGTTGGCTACCTGGACATTGTCCACAAACATCAATAATTTGAAAAGCTTTCTATAGAGGACTTAAAAACCGAGCCGTATGCTCTCCCCCTGGTCTTCACTTCACACAATATGTCTATATACCAGAGATATCACATTTGAATATAAATATTATTTAAAGATTTAAATATTTATAAATGCAATTTTGTTTATTTCACGTATTATCCCTTTAAGCTCCTGTTTAAATGAAAGTATTCATTAAATATTGGATTTTGACATAACATTTCTAAAGTGTGTGTCTTGAACGGGGCTACTGTAAATTAGAAACATTTTAGGCATTTTGAAGTTTGAAGTTCAGCTGGAAATGTCTGGGTGCACCGCAGAGGCTTGCTGCTCGGAAGGTCTGTAGTGGTAAAAAGTAATGGGACACCACGGCAAATTTAACAGCTTTTGGCTAAAATACTGGTGATATTATGGCAAACGAGGGGTCTTTGGAAAGGTCTCACTGAGCCCTCTCTAACTCTGAAATTTGACGGGGATTGGTGCTTGTTCATTGGTGCTCGTTCATTCTTTCAACCAGGAATTGTACATTTCTGTAGTGGACATTGTCAATTGAGTCAGAGTCATGAATTGTATGGATGTGATGGAGATGACAGAATTGACTGAGAAATGAAGTTGATAGCCAGTCCAGATACTAAAAGCGCAGAGAGGCTGTGGTATTGGTTGGATATGTGCATGGCTTCTGATACACAACACTGAACAGCTTGATAGATCTGAAATGGAGATACATTTTAATGGCTTTCCTTTTCCCTTGCTTCATCTTACACAAAGCCAGGAGGTGCCATTCCCCTCTGCAGTAGAAGCAGAGGAGGCCCCTTCGGTGATATGTCACGTACGTTGAACACCAACTGTGAAACCACCCTGGTGAAATTATCCAACTTTGTTTGGTGTTCTACCATGCGTTGCAGCAGCTGGGGATCCTCCTTTGAGGGCAACAGGATTCCTGCTGCATCCATGTAGATGGTGCAGTCATCTATCATGGTGTTTCACACGAAAGGAGAATGCAGCACTTGAGAATGTCACTTGAAAACAAGGAGCTTGGTCTGGGTCATGCAGAAGGGACACGTTCAGAAGAGGTTAGAGTTCTTCTGTTCTGTTACAGGTTAATACAATATAGAGGAGCTCTGCAACATGCAGAAGCCACAAGGTGTAGTTCCATTCTGAGAGCTCTTCTGTCTTGCTGGTCAATGACAATGAAACATGAGAGATAAAGAAACCAAATCAGAGTCCACTGGAATATATCAATGAGGAGAACCTCTTACAACCAAGAAGAACGGGTTCCTCTGTAGTCCACAGAGCCAATACACGGACAAACATGAGAGAAGCTTGAAGCTTCTAAGAAGGAACCCTATCTGAAAAAATGTTTAAGAGGCTTTTGTTTAGAAGGGTAGATGTGTTCTTCTGGGGTGTATTAGTGAATTTTTTTTGTGTTTGGATATTGGGTGGTAGGGTTTCATGTTTTGTATTTAAGGTCAGTTTGGGGGAACCAGGGTTGTCTGTCCACTGTCTGAATATCTCAATTCTTATGTGTCTCCTGACTCTTTTTTGATTTTGAGTAAGTTCAAGAGTTTGTTTTGTGGGCCCTCGCACCTTTTATGTTTTCTGAGTTTCAAATAGAGTGAAAATGGTAGTCTGTAAATGCGCCTGCTCTAAGTATTCCAGTGTAATGGACTGCGACCACTGCGGATGTGGCAAAAACAGCACAGATATGACAGGTGTCTGTATTGGTATTGATGTTGATCTGTGTTTTAATGACACTCAGTCCTTATGATAAACCTCTAGACATTAAAGGTGACATATTATGGAAACTTACTTTATTTGTAATAGGTCTATACAAAGCATGTTCATTGCACAAAATAACTTTCAAATAAAGAGATGCGAACAGCTCTATACTTTACAGTTTCAAGCACTTTCAAAATGAGCCCTTTGGACAGAGGGCCCAGTAGGGCATCCCTCGGGGCCAATTTGCATAGAACCCCCCTCATCTGTCGAGACCCCATTCACTACATTAGTTGAAGATCTGCCTGTTTGTCTGCTAGTGTCATAAACCTGGATAAGCTAAGTGCTAATGCTTCTTGTGTTGTTGGCTGCAAGGAATAACCCAAATCCCTACATTTTCTCCCAGACATAGAACACCAAAATACTGTGTGGCTTCATTTCATTTTCAGTGGCCTAGTAAAAACTGGTTTCGTTCCACCTTACAAATGTCCATATTACGTATTTAAGGTGGATTGGGAAATTCAAATAAAGAGCTGACTTCAGCATCGTGGGGGGTTTGTTGCTACTGTCCGTGACAAGTGAGCAGATGAGGGAACTATAAGTACCTTAAAATAATGACTTTTGTGTTTCTATTGCAGTTAAGTATGAACTAGCTTGTGTGATACTTTTCATTTTGTAATGGGGTGAGGGGCGTGGCCAGAAACAGCTTATTTGCATGAAAGTTGACAGAGCCTGGGAACAGCTCGATTTAAATGGGAAGGAAAACTGTGAGGAATAAAGCTGCTGAGATCTCTTTATTTGAGAGTGTTCAAAGAACTTCATGAACATGTTTTGTATAGCCCATAGACTTACTGAAACCTACTTGTTTTTAAGAAGTGACTTTTGCATAATATGCCCCCTTAAAATGTATTAAAATCTAATACCCTCAATACCTGTTTCACGATATAGGCATTTGCCTGTACTTTTTTTTTTTGTACATACTGATACGTGTCACTTTTTTACAAACTGATACATATGTCAGTTTTACTATTTCAGACTTTCTTTTCTTAGCAATAGTTATGGCCAGAATTTTATGAATTATGTAACATGCTTTTAGGTTAATCTCCAAGACAAAAAAGCTCTTTTCACTGTTATATGAAAAGCAGAGGGATAATGCTCTCTGTATACCCAAATGCACATTCTTTCCTGAGAGTGTGTGTGCGCATGTGTGTGTGGTGGGTACACGGCACAGTCTGGTGTCTAACATAATGTTGCTGTGTTCAGGCTGATCCTGACCCACTTTTCCCTTTTGGTCTCAGGACTGCCTCTTTAACTGCTGCAGAGAACGCTCCTGCCATCTGTTACACTCTAGCCTGTTGCTATGGTGATACTATGAGTCTTGTCCCAACAGATGCGATGCAGCAAGTCATAGGTCATGGACTAAAGGGTTCAGGACTGGCCACAGGTCACACTGCTGAAACACTCAATGTTAAACCCTGTCCTGGACACAAAGCTCTGGGGTGCAGGGGTTAGTAGAAAGAGGCAGTAATCACAGCATGCAGTCCAATCACTGGCAGCAAGTTGGCAGGGGTCAAAATCAATCAAAAATGTTCATGAAAAGCTGGATTACAAATATCCAATCAAGATTCATTCTAATCAGTGAATGGAAAGAGTCTCTGAAATGTGTGGAAAGAGAGGGGTCTCTTTCTCTCCACAAGAAAAACAGAGTGTCAAGCACATGCAATCAGTGTACACAGAAGACTAAGTGTTGAGTATCTCTGACGGGTGCCATAGCATGCAATGCAAGTTACACTGTCAAGTGTGGATAACCCTGCCTAAAAGTATTACTCAAAGTCATAGCTCTCGGGTTGACTTGCGTGGCTTCCTGGCACATCATATTAAGTGTAATAGCTTGCTTGAGGCTGCATTCTGCAGTGGTGCTCCACTTTATTTAAAAAGACCAGAACATGCTGTGAAGTTATAAATGAAATGCGGGCAAGGTCATATTGAGATATCCTACCTCTTTCCTGCATTTGTTTGCTAACACCACAGGATATGAATGTGGTATGGGGGGGATGGTGACCTTTTTCTAATCTCTAACCCTGTAAACATGACTCAGTTGCTATTTTAATTGAATGAAAGTGCAGTGGCTTTTGTTTTTGCTGAAGCTTGTGGGTATGTTGTTTTCTTTTCACTGTGTATTTGAGTTTGGTTCAGTTTAATTCTAGTTTAACTGGGGTTTATTCTAACATTGTCTTCAAGTAGCTTTACAGAAATGCAGAGCGGAACCAGGACTCAAAGGAGCACCTGTCCTTTACTGGGCTGCACCAGATAGTGGTTATGTTACAAAATACATATCCAGATATACAAAACACTTTGCAACTTACAATACCAAAGACATCTGATTGTAGAGGAATTGTGCTAAAAACACTTCATTTGAACATTTATGTTTATAGTTTTCTTTAATGTAACAGGTTTATACCATTTAGGGTGTTCTCATTTTAATTGTTTTAAATCCTCACAATGGAGTTTCCATAAACAGGCTCTTGAAAGGCTGTCGTCTGGATCAAATTTGTCTGTGTTTGTGAATGGTGAGAAGAGATTATTGGCATTTGGTTCATGGCTTTTGCATGTGCCTTTTGGGCCTTTTTTGATGATGAGAGTGAGAGTTTTCTGAACGTCTGCCCTCATTTCACAGTGGTGGGGCTTAAGGTCTCTTTGCCTCGCTCATTGGAAGTTCTTTAAAAGGATCAGAATCATGAGATTTTCTGTCTTACAAAGATAGCTTTAAAAGGAAATAGCCTCATTTCAGCCCTTTCTTTCTTAATATCTGAAGTAACAGACCTTAGTATAAGAAGTTCTGAATTTGCTAAAGATATTTTCATCCATTAAAAATTAAGTCTGGATGAGTATGAGTATGATTCAGCTGACACTGGAACTGGGCTCATCAGTCTATAAACATATCTAAAGATAGTTGATTCATTTGAATGGCCACTCAGTATTACGCTTGAAAAGGGGCTGAACAAATGAGCTTCTGAATTCTATATCTCATGAAATTATCCTGGAAGCAGAACTCGTAATCTATATCAAAAATGTGTTGGCTTCCATTTTGGAAGTCAAAGAACATAAAACAGTTCAGCACTGATTCTGGTGACTTAGGGAGAAGTAAGGCACCGAATTATTGACCTTCCCTTGGTGCTCCTTCAGAGTAGAGTTGTGGATGTGTAATCAAATGTTCTGTTTATCATTCCAGATGTCTGTATTCAAATACTGAAACCAAAATGTATACGTTTCTTGGGTTATGCTGGATGCTAATATATGACATCTAACAAGAAGAGTCAAGTTAGTGCTTTAGTGTAGTCAGTTGTCATTGTGTGCAAGTTACACAACAAACCTGCCTGCAGCATTTGAACCAGCCTGATCCTGACTTCACAAATGCTACATGCAGCAGAACATAGGCCCAAGCAAATGTCAATAAAAGTGTTCGCTGTCTCAGCTTGCAAAACGTTTTAGTCAGAATGCGTACCCAGTTCTCCTGTCAAATCTCGCAGAAATTGCTTTTATCAGGCTCAGGCTAAACATACTTATAATGTGAGTTTGCATACAGTTTCCTTGTGGCTTGTTAGGAGCATGTGTAAAGATTAGGGACGCACAGAAAATTCGGCCAGACACTCAGCAAGACGTTTTTCTCAACAAGGGGATTAAATTATCCCGAGCTCCATGCAGAGTATGAAGCATAGAAAAGCCCATTTGAATGCCATGAACCCATTAGGAGCTGTTGGTCTTACGGTTAGTGCGCTCGCCTCTGATCGGGACGGTTTGGGTTCAATTCCCTCTGAAGTAGAACTTGATAGCACTTAGAGCGGTGGTGTGGTCACATATGACAGAATGTTCATTTTCTGTCTGTGTTTCTGAAGGGGAAAGACAGTTTTCCAGTGATTACATTTAATTTATGTCAGTCTGTTTTGTTACGCTATTTTGTTAAAAACCTACAAAGAATGTTGTTTATTTTTCACCAGTTTTTAAAGCATTGGTTATAATTAAAGCTGGTTATAAATGGGGCCAAGGAAATATTTTATTTCAAATGTTATTATATATTGTGCGTTGTCTAAATGCTAAATAAATATCTTCAACGGTTTGTACAGATTTATTCTTTTAGTAATTTAATAATTATAATTGTTTTAGGTTTCAGTTTTGGTTTTCGGCCAGTGTGTTTTCTTATTTTCGGTTTCAGCCCAAAAAAAGGCTGACAGGCTCCATGAGATATTTTCCAGTGAGCCCTGGTTCTCTCATTTGTTGGAGAAGTTGTGTGCACACTCTCCTTAATTTTCTAATACATTGACACTTGACTGGAACCAAGTTTACCATGCGATTACGTGGTTTATGTGGTTTTCGTGAAAACGGTCCATAGAAGCATGGTTTTTACTGTTTTTGTGTTGAGCTAGTTGAATTTGTTCCACTTTTTGTTTATGGCATTTGATATTTTTATGACACTGTTATTGGTCATTATTCTTAAAAAAAATCTGACTTACTCAAAATTTGGAGTGTTATGCTTATTTGAAATTGTGTAATATTTAAATCTTTGTGTGCTAAAAGGCAAAAGAGTTCCTTTAGATGGCAAAATACATTCCCCTTTTTGCCAAATAAATGAAAAGCATGTTGAAATCATCAATGTACTCCTTCTTGCTGTATCAAAAAAAAAAAAAAACAAGAATCATACTGAACTAAAAAACATCACCCTCAAACCGTAATCCAAACCAAATCATAGTTTTTGTGAACCTATGTAGTGTAATTTTTTTCCTAGTAGAGTGCTCCCACTCTCACTGGCTGGTATGTGTTTTTCTTTCACATATATAGAAATATTTTAGGATGTATTCACTTGACAAACATCCAACATGAAATTTGGCCAAAACCCGATATGATATTTGATACCCAACCTTTGTGGCATATTATATTGTCCTTGTTGTCGTAATGTGTGATGTCTGATTGAATAATGATTACTTTAGGAATATTAGAAATGGGAGAGTGTGGTGGATATGATTAGAAACACTTTAAGCGCATTTGTTTATACAAATTGAGCACAATGTTATCCATTTTCTCTTTGAGTGTTTGTTTTTACAAAAGCATTGCTGCTTCCAAATCTTTGGCCTGTAGAGTACAGAGAAAAAGGCTGAGAGTTACACCATAGTTGTCATCTGTGGCCCTGTTCACAACTTGCAGATAGGTGTTCCAGACTGAATAGCCTGCCCACAGAGTCCCAAAGCTTTTAATCAGCTCAGCCCCAGAGCTCATCACTCCACAGGCAGAGGGGATGAAGATGAGGTCATATGTATATGACATGTTCATCTCTTGAGTGGACATGTGTGTTAGACAAAGGAGCCATGAGACCACTGGTAGATTCAAAAGCCTTGTTGAATACTTGGCTGCAGTTCAATGAAATGTAAAGGACTACACATTCCCTTTCCTTTGCCAACATAAATTATACACTAATTTAAATGAATGATTAGTGCTACACATATTATATATCAAATAAAAAAACACTGCATAACATGTCTTATGATTAATGATTGAATAACAAGGCTAGTGTTCAAAAAGTTAAAATACTATTCTTTTTGCTTGGGCCTCCACCCACATGATAGAAGACTAGTTAATTACATTCTGAAAATAAAACGTCACTCATGATATTTCTTTATTTTTTATTCTGTAACATGTCTGTTTAGTCCACAGTGTCTATCTGGGCTTGTTCTGTGGTGTGGAAAGGTGAGTGTCTTGTTGAGTCAAAGATAAAGTGAAAG
>JBBKCR010000022.1:6270363-6288051 GCA_037577295.1 Ladigesia roloffi
GTCCTCACCAACATGACAACTGTCTTACGAAGCACAGCCTTCCCTGCCCCTGCCAAGACAATATGACTGGATGACAAATCCACTCTTTGCGCCTGTCAAATTTAAAAGTCGTCATGAAAATGGTGATGGTAGGATTTCCTCCTCAAGGATTTCTTTAAAACCACTTTTTTGTCATTTACTTTCTTCATGGAATTAAAGTTGGTGTAAATATCATTGTAGCTAGTGGTTGTGAGGTAAAAAATCAACAACTGTAGCTGGTCGGGCTTGAAATATTTAAGAGGAGGGAATACAATACCGTTCAAGTGCTCTTTAGATTATTTAAATCAAAGCAGAATGTCTTCATAAAATAGACAACTCTTTCTCATTTGAACTCTACTTTTGTATTTTATGAACAGATCACAACTTGTTGCTTTGATATGAAAAACCTTTGATAACATTCATATAGAATGTAAGCTGTGGTTTCAAACTTCAAATCAAAGGGGTTGGAAAGAGTAGCACTTCTATAAGGGGATTTTATTGTTTGTTTGCTAGTTTTTATTAGGGAAGGGTGTTTAAATAATTTGAAAACATACAAAAAACAATGTCTCCATCTTTACATCCCAAGTGACTGGTAAACTTTATCAGCCAGCTGAATCGCTTGCTGGTTTGCTGGGTAGAGGTGCTTGCTGTGCTCAGCTGTGTCAGTGTTGACTGCATACTCTTATGCTGAACAGACCAGGCAGGTTTTGGGGTTGAATACAATGTCAAAGATTGGTAGTTTTAGACATATCATAAAGCTGAAAATTCAAGGACCTTGGCCACACCATATTGTGGGCTGTGGACAAGTTCTATGCTTCGTTTCAGTGGGCCAAGTCAGTAAACAGTTTACTGGTTAAATGATTAGCAATCACTGCTCTTTTTGTTACTGACTGGTGAACTAATGCCAAAGTCCAGGACTAGAACTAGAAATAGAAGCAGGATAAATCTCCTTTGGAAAGACTTGCAAGCTATGTATATTTTTGTGTGGCAGTAGGTATTTATAGGAATGAATCTTCACCTGAATTTCCCTGAAATGTTAGACATGGTCTGTCATCTTTCAGATCAGGTTTTATGTGTACATATTTCTACATGAATGAAATAAATGGGATGAATTAAAAAAATGAATTGAGTTGGCTTGAAATTGCATGCTCTCTATTAGCTCAATATTAAATGTAATTTCATACTAGCCTTCTCCAATAAAGTTTTGTTGTACTTACAGTCTATACAATCTTTGTAATGGCTTGCGTTTTACTGCACCAGTAAGCAGAGGGCAAAAGCCTGATGTCATCTCCCACGCAGTTGGATGCCATCCTGGCCTTTAATATCCTGACTGAGTGCTGTAATCTGCTGCAGTGGCCAACACCCTCAAGCCTATATTTGTGAGGTGGTGGGTGCTCCTGTTTCAACTCAGCTTTACTGTATTTACATGTTCAGTGAGATGTGGCCTGGAAAATCCAGCTTGCACCCCATTGTCTGATCTAATGTAGGGCAGCCTCTTTATGCTCTATAGTTTGTCCATTTTATGTTGTGGGTCTGCTTGTAGCCCCATCACATTTTAGAATATCATTTAACATGATCAAATAGCTGTCCCAGATAGACTTGAGTGTTATTAAAGAACACTATTTGAAGGGTTATTCATTTGCTAATAACTCTGCATAACCTATTCTCTGTTTCCGTGTTTTTTGTATTGTGTCATATCTTATTCACGTTTTTTGCTGTATTACTTGAAATTGAATTAATGTAAACAATTAATTCAGGCATTTAATGTCATATTTAACTTACTTTATTACTAATTAAAAAAAATATGTTAATAATAAGTGTTGCCATTTTATTTAATAACAACAGAAAGGTGTTAACCTGATGATTTTTTGGGATCAGTGGTTCAAGAAAATATTCAATAATATACTTCAATTATTTAATGTACAGTAATTTACTGAAACATTATCATTCTGAGATTTGTTTTCTAATTTTCAGTAGAAGTGACTTGTTCTTTGTTCAAATATCTATTGTTTAAAAGTAAAATTCAATTTGTTTGCTTTACTTTTGCAGTACAAGAGGCAAACCACAAAATGTGTATAAAATGTTAAAATGAAAGTCTTTTACTCCGTATGTCATTACTTAAGACAGACAAATAGAGTATGGCATATGGACTTTCTCAGCTTTTCCAACTGTGGTAGAGAGAGAGGAAGAGAGAGACAGAGGAACAGAGGGAGAAAACTATCTAGTGTTGGGTTATGTAAGAGACTTCAGCACAGTCTCAACAAAGTCTTATTTTTGGTTAGAGATTGGCTCTGGTTTTTAAGTTGTGTACTTACTAATCAGTATCTCCCAGTAGCACAATCACATAGGTAAACACATTACTGTGTTTTCACTCACCCGTCACAGGTCTCGACAGGAGCTTATAGGCAGGGGGAGTCCCTTTCAGTGTCTTATTGGGCAAAGAGTTCTTAAACCTTCCTATTTTTAGACCAATTGACAGTATAGTATCTACAAGTAAATAACATTTCACTGAGTACCTGTATAATGAGAGCAATGGCTTTGAGAGTGCAAGTGTAATAACAGATATTAATTTCCACTTAGCAATCACTAACCATTTCATATACAAACTGTATTGAACAGTATAGTTGAAGTAGTTGATAGTTCTTTAGTCACAGTACATCTACAAGCAACAGGCTACATTGTTTCCTATGTTCTCTGAAGCCTACAAGGTCACACCAAAAAGTAAATAGTTGTGTTTGTAGAGACAAATATTACTATTTAAAGCATTTAAAAGTTTACCACATGGATCAGATTTGTCTGTTTACCATCAACATCATGTCAGTTTACAGATTGCTCTAGGAAGAGCATTAAATCTCTCGAAAAATGTCCAGTTGAGAGAGATTAATACTCATCAAGTGTGGTTGTACCTCACATTGAAGCTATGAAAGACAATACAATGTAAGAATAATTTTTTAACAATAGCACAGCTCATAGAAGAATGGGACAAGGATCTGAGGGAGTCAATGTAAATGTTACTTGAATGTTTGTTTCAAGTTTCAAATATTGCAATTAACTAAATGGTAACATAGCATACATAATTATTACATAACATAGCAGAACATGGATAATAAGATGAATAAGAAATATGATTCTGGACCTTGATTCTCAAAAAGTCTGGTATCTTTATTGAAAGCGCTTCTTCAGTTATTTTTTCATTTTAAATACAACTTATATTATCAGACAATTTATAAAACAAAATGAGTGACAAGAAGAGTATTTGAAGGATTTACATTTTCAGAATCGTTTATTTTTCACTTTTCACTTAATGACGCTGATGAGTAAATCAGAAGTCCTTAACATGGCCAGTGATCAGTCATATTCCTTTTTTTTTTTTTCATTTTTTTATTCTTAAACTTTGTTGTTGACTTCTAGGTAAAAAATTTTTTAAATAGTCACTGTTTTGGCTGCCGTTTTGGCCACCCCTATATGTATATATTTATCATTTATGCAACATTACTACACAAAGTACATCATTTCACATATGTGTCTTCTACAAAACTGGTTTGGAATTGAATTCTTAACTTTTGAACCATAGAGTACATTTTAACAAACCTCAAATTTTGATTGAAAGACTGACTGTCAACTTTACATTTGCTCCTCAGGTGGTAATGGTCAAATGGTGCAGATGGACAGTGACAGGTCTGGATATGTGGGCTCACAGGTGGAGCTACGTTGCGAGTTTGTCAACAGTAACCCGCCTGTAAAGATCTCTCAGGTCACCTGGCAGAAGTTCTTAAACGGAACCAAGCAGAATGTTGCGATTGCCAACCCTGCCCTGGGAGTGTCTGTGCTGCAACCCTTCAAAGAACGTGTGAGATTTAAGAATCCAGCAGTGCGCCAAAGGACACCTTCCCTGGAAGACACCACCATAATCTTCAATAACCTTAGACTGTCCGATGAGGCTGCTTACATCTGTGAATACACCACCTTTCCTGCTGGTAACAGAGAGAGTATGGTCAACCTCACTGTTTATGGTATGCTACATTTGGGTGCACTCCTTAACCTACTATATCTTTAATATGAATCTGTTTGGATTTACCTCTTAGTGGCTGTTCTGCGGAACAGAGAAAAGCATATAAACCTCAAAGGCTGGACCCCAGTTCGTATCCGGACCAACCAGCAAGTCATTCCGGACCCAGTCCACACATCATATCAGTAAATTATTGGCGCAGTACAATTAAGTGTATGTTTCAACAAATTATTAATTTTTTAAAATATAACATGTTTTAGAATTTTATACAGATCTTGGTCTGAGATTAACCTAAGCTATGGAGGCTCACTTCATTTTTCAGGCTTCTCATACATATAAGCAAGTCCACTAATGCTAAAGTTCAGCATTCATGTTCAGTCCTGCAAGCACAAGAGAGCTAAATATTCGAGTCATTATAATCAAGGTTTTTGTTAAATCTCTTCATAAAACTACAGTGCACATTAGGTTTACAAGGTTACAATTCTAGGCAAACATCGCCATTTCTTTTGATTGTAAGGTGTAAGCAAATGGACAAAAGGGATTTGCTTATCACTTTTCGTCTCTTTGACCTTATCCAGAAATTTGATTTGGATCTTGAATATAAAATTTGAGAACCCCTGATCTAATTTATTGGGGAGACACCTCAGGCAGTGGTTATGAAGAAGACACTTGATGTTAGTTAGAAAAATGTCTAAAATGTTGGAGGGTAACCCACCCTCCAACATTTCAGACATTTTTCCAACTAACATTGTCTAATAAAAGAGTTAGAATTGAATAAAAGTGTCCTATATTTGAAATTGAGCATCTTATATTTGAATTTGACTATTATTTGGGGATGAGCAATTAATGTTGTTAACATTAATTATCCTAATAATAACTAATTCAGTGATTGACAGCCACCCCATAATTTAATGTTCCAAAGTCAGTTTTAATCAGAGTCAGGTTACAGATTTACGAGCTGTCACTTACAGATTTACAAACTGATTTTTGTGGAGATAAGTATGTGGAATTTCAACAGTTTAGCCATAAGTAATCTGGATACATTTCTGAACTGGTGACATGGCTGACCTAACTTCATGATGTTTTGCTTACAACACATATTTGGAACACAGACCGCAGTCTGTTTCTTCGCCAAGTGTTGACATTTGGGGATTAAAGGAGCCAAGATTAAACTGATGGGAGGAGATATTACTGGAAATATAGCACACTTAGAAGACAATCTTCTATTTGTTGATTAGTTCTGGAAAACACATTTTTCAGGAAATGATGCCTTTTAATACACTGCTACTCATCTTCGAACCAGTCATATTTCAAAAGCAATAAAAAACTTGAATTACTTGAAGAACTTGTTATATGACCATCATGTGAGTTTTTACAGTTCATTGCTACCTGTTATGTCTTTAATGAAAGATATCTTATACTGGTGTTGTTTCATTCTTAATTTCTTTATTGCAGCTCGTCCTATGGTCCAGATGAGCCTGTCCACACCCACCATAGTGGCAGGAACCAAAGATCTGAAGATGACTGTGGCCACATGTATCTCAGCCAATGGGAAGCCACCCAGTGTGATCACATGGGACACTGAATTAGATGGGGAAGCAAACACAGAGGAGATCAAAAACACTGATGGAACAATCACAGTGCGCAGTGACTACATAGTGGTGCCTAGTCGAGAAACACATCAGCAGCAACTCACCTGTATCTCCACCTACAATGACGAACAGTACACAGACAGTGTCACCCTCAACATCCAGTGTAAGCAGACATTTCCGCATTTTGCAGATGAATAAAATAGTTGCTCAGGTTTAGTGCTTTATTAACCATGTATGTCCACACACAAGTTTTACTAATCTAAGATTTTTTTTTTTTGATTCTGCTTTTACCTAGTACAATACAAATGCTGAAAATATCATATAAAACTTATGTCCACAGATGAGCCAGAGGTAATCATTGATGGCTTTGATGGAAACTGGTATATAAATCGAGATAATGTTCAGCTCACCTGCCTTGCTGATGCTAACCCAGCCATCTCTTTGTTTCAGTGGAGATAGTAAGTATACAAAGATAATATAACTTATAGTTAAAAATGCAGCTTGTGTACATACACAGGCTTTTCAAAGTATAACACATTTGGCCATCTCAGCCTTAAAATTAGTAAATGAACAGTAATCTAATACAAAGCTAATACAAATAATTTAACACAATGAAATTCGATAATTATTCCCATGTAGTCTAAATGGATCTATGCCGAATACCGTGGAGCTCCGTGATGACACACTGATCTTCAAAGGTCCTGTAACCTATGAGATAGCAGGCACATATGTCTGTGATGCCACAAACAGCATTGGAACAGGCTCAGCATCAGTAGAGGTCACTGTCTCAGGTAAGTACTGGCATTTTCAGTGCTAAATGCATGTGCCAAGCTGCTTAGCATGCTAAGTCTAGTGAATGTTTTTAAGAGAATCCTACTGATTCTACACTAACTCTTCACAAACCTATAATGTGCTTCTCATTGACTGCCTCTGAAACATCACCTGATACACACTAATATTTAGTGCTCATGTTTTAATATTTTTTTCTTTAATAGTTTCTCATTCATTGTTGTTTCTCTCTATTGTTTGTCATTGCTGTATGGTTTGCTGCATGAACGATTGTGGTTGATGTGATCTGTCTTGTCTGTTCTCAAAGCTGAATCGGCTTTTGCTTGATTTCACATTTACATCCATGCGTGGTCCAAATGCTGCATGAGCTCTGCAGAAACTGGAATGTCTGCAATGATGCTTGATGCCACCTGTCTGCTGCTTAGTTGAGTACGAGTTTTCCAGTTAGATGCCTGACAGAAAATGTGTGGTCATGTTTATTTTTCCTCTTTTACTTCTTTATTAGTACTATAACTATGCAAAGGGATGGGACAGCTAATCAGTATTGATCATTCCAATTTATTAAAATTAAATATTAAAATTATTTAAAATATTTAAAAAGTCTTGGCTAAAGGAACTTTATTTAAATATAGTGCAACATTTCAGAATGATACCTGTACAGCTTCTCCATTTCTAATAAAAAATATATTATATGTTTATGTAGTTATATAGTTTTATATCACAATAATACCAAAAAGCCATGGTCATTTTGAGCCTTGATACTTGTTTTATTCCTGGAGGGAGGGGTGGGACTGTTAGAAGAATGCTTATACCCTTTTCCCTTCCATCTCTCTCCCTACCCAGAATTCCCTAGTTCCTCCCATGAAGTGTCTCAGGAGCAGCGTGCAGGCGCTGCCATTGGTGGAGCTGTTGCATGTGGCACAGTTCTCCTGGCAGCTGTCACACTACTTGCGGCATTCTTCCATTGCCAAAGACACACTTTTAAAGGAGATTACAATACAAAGAAACAGGCCTTAGGAAATGGATTTGGCAAAGTGTGCAGCCTTCCACCATGTCCCTCTCTGCCTCAGATCTTGACCTATCCTGAAGACTCACACAATGAGAAGAAGTCAGAAATCTATGGTGGTGAAGGTGTTCAGGAGTTCCATGGTTACTCGGACAACAGGATGACAGCCTATAGCACCGTGGAAGACAATAAAATATGTAGATATGTTGAACAGAATTATTTATTTGATTATGGATCTGAAGTGGAAATCTCAGTAGATATGGTTCCTCAAATGGATGGCTCTGTCATCTCCAAAGAAGAGTGGTATGTGTGAGAAGAACATACTGAAGATCTATTTACCATCTTCAACACATTCCTTAATCCCTCAAATCCCCTGGTGTCTATTACTGTAAATCCCATCCAATCTGAATTATATTTATCTATGTCATTTGCTGCAGTTTGAGTTCACCTATAAATATGGAATCAATACCTTTGACTGGCAGATAAGGGGGAAATTTGGATCGGCATGCAGTTTGCGAAGATCAGGCAGACACAAATGTTTAACGAAATTATGCTGTTTTTAAGGACATGATAACATGTTGTTGGTATTTAATAGAGAGGATTGTGGGTAGACTTTAAAAATGGTTTATATACTGTGAAAATCTTGCACTGGTGCTTGTATTGTGTAAATGAATTTTAAATGTCTTACTAGATAATGGTGGCGTTTATAAAACAGCTGAGTAAGGTATTGAATCATGAAGGGGAAATCTTATTTAAAGGAGACAGAGAAGCAGCTCTACTTCAGATATAAACACGTAGCTAACAGTGGCGGAGTTAGAATTTTTTACATGGGGTGGCCAGGGGGTGGCCATTGCTATTTTAGGGGACCACACACGCACACGCACTGTACTCAAAGGTGACATAATAAATTAAGGAATTCAAATGTTTAATTTGGAAAAACAATGCTGAGTTCATCAACAAAAACATCAGCATAAAGTAAAAGCAATCTAACAAAAATATTGCAATTAGACACAGCAGACATCAAAAAGGGAAGGTCGACACTGTTCTGTGCTCACACACACACACACACACACACACACACACACACACAGTGCAGCTTAAAGGCAGACAATTATCAGGCCGGGGGGTGCACGGCTCTTAAGCATCTGAGAGGCGGACCACCGGAGAAGGGGACAGGTGACGTCACCGAGACCATTGAAGCGGCACTCCGGCCAAATTCAGATTCAGAGTTTTATTTGTCACATACAGTGTCATACATGGTACAACATGTCGGAAAAGTTTTACTGCAGTCCAACCATAGAAAACTAAAGAAAACCAATAGAAAGCCAGCAGCATCAGGAACTGCCGGTAGCAAATATAATTTTTACTGATTGGCACACAGGGTGGCCAATCAGAAATCAGGGGCCACCCCGGACACCCCTCTGGCTCCGCTACTGGAAGCTAATAAACAACATTACGCTTAAGAACAAAAAAGGGACCACTGGTAGAATGTGCATAAGCTATGTTAGGGTGAACGTTCATGTTTATAGATAATTATTACCAAATACCTTACCAAGATACAAATGTTTTACATTTTATCTGTGATGGAGAGCACCATAACAGCTAATGTGTATGTGATCCAAGGAAAAGGCCAAATGGGGCAAATACTGCACTCCTGTAGAATAAACCTGTATTTGATTCTGTGTTGCCCTTTTAAAAATATTTAGTGGCAGATAGATACCATTCGCATAAGCTTTTTGCATCAGGTACCTAAATGGTAAGAAGCCCAAAAGTGGGTAATTAATGCAACTGCATCACAGTGTAAAGTATAGCTTACTCTACTTTGTTAAGCCACATCCAAACACAGAAACAAAAAGAGAAACATTTTTTGTGACTAAAGAATAAAGTAGTAGTGACCACATATTTGGCTGATTTCATAAACTGCAGTGATTCATCAGAGTGCTCCTAGAACACTCACAAGTAATAAATGAGATTCTGTGAAGCACAACGTAGAAAATTCTGCAAGCTTTTGTAATATTGTTATACCTAGAAAAGGATTATTTTTATGCGTATATGCCCCTAAATGCAACGAATTAAAGCAGAACATTTTGGGAAATTGCTGAGACTAATATTATAGTAACAATCAAAATACAAGTAGATTGTTTATCTTATTGACATGTGTTTGAGCAGTTAACAGACATTTAATTAAAGGGTTAATTTTTGAGAATATCAAAAGCATCTTGAAACTGTCAGGGATTAAGTGCATATGTTACCACATTCAGTGAAAGAAACATTGGCCTAATTATGGACCAAGTTCCAGGTCATTCTAAATGTAGAAAAGTAGGGCATTTGAGGTAAAACACTGGAGAGTATATTAATATATAAACACTTAAACACATTTCTATGTAAGAATGAGAGGCAGACAGCCAATGGCATGACTGTTAAATCCAGTTTTCAATCCTTTTTGAGTGAATGTGATTGAGTGCTTTAAAAGTGAACAGTCTGGCACAATGTTTTCGAACCATTTGGTAAATTTTTTCCACAGGCACTGTCAATACCGAAATTATTTTTTAACTCCAGACTCACTTGAGTGTCACTGTATGTATGATTATCTAGTGTAGCTGGACCTGTTGTATTAGTCTTAATATATGAGAGTTGTCAATCTTTATACCACAGATAAGTGCAGATAAAACAACATAAAAACAGTGTAAACCCAGAGTAAATTAATTAGCTGAATGACTGAGTCAGGGATGTTTCAGTCATCAAAATCTCGATTAATTGAACATTTTAAATCTATTATGATTAATGAACAATTAATTTATTTTATTTTTTATTTTTTTGCCTTCATAGTTCACTGACAAGTTTTGTAAAGTAAATATGTTGACATGAAAGATTTTCTTGATTACTTGATTTAAAAATAATTTAAGGAAACTCACTATCTACTATCTATGATTATTTATCGAACATCAATGTTGAACAACTGAAATTAAAGCACACACTGCCTAAAACCAACCTTCACTTTGTTCTTATAAAAAAAAGTACAAATAAATAACTTGCACTTTTGGAAACAAAATAAATGATCTTCAATGTTTTTCTTATTAAAAATAGTGACTGCACCCCCGGTAGTGTTTTTAAAGGGAAAGTAATTGAAATAATCGATCTGGAAAATTTTGATCGATTATAGGTTCTGATTGTCGATTTCAATTATGTTTCGATTAATTACCGCCCTAGTCTAAGGCTAACCATCTGAAGTTCAAAGTTAAGGGATATTTGTTACGAACGCGAGGTTTAACCCGCATTTGCAATTTACCTCTAGTGAGGGAAAGGGATCCAGACGACAATGGGAGTTCCATACTGGGGTTTTATTAACTCAAAACAAGGAATACAAACTTAAACTGGCTCGAGGGCCGTAAATAGGAAACACAGAAACAGGAATACACACCAGGATGAGACGAAAGGAAGTGAGGCGATGGTCACATAAGGAAGGACTGAAACAGGACAGACTTATATACAACAACTAACGAGACCTAATTAAATACAAACACTGAACAGGTGGACATAACAGACAAAGTGCTCAGGCCAACAGGGACACGGAAAAAGTGAACACACAACAACCCAAACAAGACACACTGTCAAAATAAAAGCCCCTTCACTATAAGTAAACCAAAACCAAAAACAAGAAACCAAAAGACAGAAACTGAAAACCAGAGTAATCTAAAACCAGAACACAAAAGACGGTGGCCAAAAGTAGCCACCGTTACAATATTCTGGGATCCTTGCTAAGCATATGCCTACTTTTTGCCGGGATATACATCTAAACCGTAGCACAATTTAGTAAAACCAAGAATTTTTTGTAATATGGGACAAAATACTGATATCAAGTATATTTAATGTACATATCCATCAGTGCTGGTGGCAATGGTAATCCATACACTGATCAAATTGGTAAACTGACACCAAACCCAACTGAGATAGCTTTGGCAAGTAGTTCTGTTCATCCCAATGTCAGTTTGAAATGTTCATCAAATAATCATCATCAAATAATTTTCTATGTGTGTATGGTTTATTTGTAATTTAAATCACTGTTTGCTGCCAAAAGAGTGACCTATTCATTCACTTTGAGTGCAAAACATCAAAACATTCGTATAGCAAATAAAAAAATATTATGGCAAATTAAAAGTTTTATTGCATCTACACAAATATATATGTATGTAGATGTAAACTTTGTAAAGATCTATGCTCTTTATTAAGCTTTTATGTAGTTTTGAAATGGGTTTGACATGAAAAGAATTTGTACTGTATCAGTGCATAAATGAATGAATCTAATGAGTAAGATAATGGATACATATGGACTTGTTACTGAGTGTTTTAGGTTTTGCTTATGACACCTGATAAATGTAAAAAGTAATTCCTCAGCATTTACAGTTTTACCAAAAAAGTACAAAATGTCTTTTTAAAAGGCTGTGGTTGAATGTGGTTTGGGGTGTATTAGTATAGCCATATCAGCTTTATGATCTGGTCAATATTTTAGAGTATTTTTTTGCTGCCCAATCTGTGGTCCAATATTATTTAGGTTTTCCCGAAAGATAGTAAAAGCTCCATTATCATGAATTCATTTAAAATGACATTCTATTCAAGGTGTAATTTTAGTGAACAAAAACATTCCTGTACTTATATATGAATTAAATATTTGTATGGTTATATGTATTACAGTGTTCTGTAGAACAGTGTTATATTTAAACAAAAGGAACAGTTTTTTATGGTTTTAAAGTTGTATAAACAACAATTGATATGCATATGGTTATTATATAGTTTTTGGTCATTCATGTAGTTGATGGTGTCAGTATTGTGAAACAAATTATGTAAATTCAAATTTTCTGTAAATGTCATATTATGTATAGCAGTATATTTTAATTCCAGTCCCAGGGACACAATGATCTGCACAGTTTCAGTCTCTGCCAACAAATGTGATCCAGGTCATTAAGAGCTTGATAATTCACTGATGAGCTGGATCAGGTGTGAAGGGGCAGAGAAGATTTGAAAATCTGCAGGTCTGGGGTGTCCTAACTACACTGTTATTTAATGATAGTTGTTACTGCACTGCCTCTTTTTTCTTTGTATATGCACTGTGTTGTGTGCTCACATTGAGTCTGCATATGATTTTGTGATACTCAAGAACATATAAAACAAATAAATTATTGGAAAATTTGTTTGCAGTCATGTGTGGAGGGAATAAACTTTTTGTGTTTCAGCTGTTTTCAGTTAGTTTGTTGAGAATGCTACTGGAAAGTGAGTGAGGTTGCAGGTGTGGAAAATTGCAAAGAAAATTTTAAGTGAGAATGTAACTTCAGAAGTAGAAACTTGGAAGCTAAATATGTTTCAGTGAATTATATATATATATGGCATATGAGATTTTCAACTTTGCAAATTTAAACAAAAGTGTAAGCATGTTAAGTAAGTTTGTGTAAGTGATATGATTATACATTACCTTGAAAATGTAGTTGAGAGAGAAGTCATATTTAGGTCTTTCAAAATATACTTATGTACAGTGAAAATATACATAAGTGACACACTCTCACATAAGTATTTTTGTGAGAAATATTATGTTTATAATTTACTATTGACAGTTGCAAAAACCAATAAAGGCAAACAGCAATTATTTGATTGAGACAAATATTCTTTGCTGCAGGCATTTAGTATTTGGTCTGGCATTGTCCTTCGTGAAAACACTATACTGCTAACCATTGTCTTTCTACATCCATTAAAGCATTCCATACAGGCTTTTCACTGGTTAGGAGTGACATCATGGTTGTTTTATGTACACTGTGATCTAAGGGAAATGCCATTCATAGCAGGCCAGATTTCTCAGGGGTGAGTTGGCACAAAGTAAATTCACATATACCAGCAGGAAGTGCATGTTTTCATTGTTCTGTCTATTTAAGCACAATGCAGAGCATGTACAATATTCTGTAGAGTACAACATTGGGTAAAACGATGTTTCAGAGGCATTTCATTGCAAGTCTTTTATTTTGATTTACAAAAATGTGATAAAACACTGCTTTACACTTAATTGTTGCTTGGCATATATTGTGTATTGTGTATGTTAAATTTGGTCAGCAAACACAAAGCTTCTGTATTTTCTCACAGAGAATCCACTGCCACTGAGTGCAGCAGAGAGGGTGATGGGAGTCCTCGGATGGGTGGTTGCCCTAGGCGTAATCCTCAGTATAGCAGGGATTGCATTCTTGGTCAACAAACAGCAGAGAAACAAGCAAAGTGAAAATGACAATGACTCGTAGGTACCCTGCAACTGGAAGACTACACCAAGTATACATATGGTCATATGCACACAGTCCTGATCCTGGTAGACTCCAGGACAAGTGGGGAAAACACTGCATATTTTGAAAGTCTTCACAATGTCATACAAAAAACATTACAAAGGATAAAATGTATTGCCATATATTTTAATATCATAATGCATTAATACTTAATATTTGAGGGAATACATCGGGGAAGATAAGTACTTCAGCATCAGTAAATATATTTCCAATGAGGCTAATGTTCACCACAAATATCAAATAAACAAAGCTATGTGTAATATAGTGGAATGACAAAACATTTTTTGAACCCAAAGAAAATGCAGTACAGCAAGGCAAGGTAAGACAAGAAACCAACTGAAATCTAAAAGCATTCGGAAAATAATTGTACCTCCTATTTGCATAAATTCATATTGACTTGTCACAGATGCATTTCAAAACTTCTGTAAAGAAAAAAAATTCCAGTAAGAACCACTAAGGCCATTATCTGGAAGTGGACAGAACATCACTACACCATCAATCAGTCACATATAAGAAGCCACTCAAAAAGCTCCAAATAGACAGAAAAAAGCACTTCACACCACCTGAAAAACACCATACCAAGAGTGAAGTTTGGAGGTGAAAGCATTATAGTCTGCCGCTGTTTCGCCTCTCATGATACTGACAAAAGCATCTTGAAGTTGTCATTATGAACAAAGGCTTTTCCAGTAGGGATCAATGTTCAATATTTTTCCCGTTTTGTTTCACTTTAGTACACATAACTTTAAGGTAGGTTCTAAATTATTTGAATATCAGTGAAAATGTCATGTGAATAGCCTCATTGGAAATACATTTATTGAAATAAATATTTAACCCATTCAGTACCCTTACTGTATTCGAATTGCAGATGAATATACAACCTAAAATTTTTCTTCTTTATTTTATGTTCTTTTTAACAGGGACAACTCTTCTCCAGGCCATAAAAAGCCTTCTTCTAAAAAGAAACCAGCTGATGACTTCCAGGCAAGACAGCACTCACTTGCTGAGAGTTTCTTTTTTCTGAAGAAAAGATGCACTGGTGTATTAGCCTGCTCTCTAAAGTGAATAGGGGCACTGGAGCTTTAGAAAAGGCTTTAATTGCTTGTGGCTGCAGTACATGTGTGTGCAGATGGTGCCTTCCTCTGGTTAAGAGACTAGTCTGTTTAGCTGAACATGTTTCCCCTTCAGTTCTTTTATTGTAGTATAAAGAAAGCGCTGATCACATAACCTCATCTACTACACAGCAGCAGAGTGATGAGATTCTGTTCCTTCATATTACATATTATCTCTGGCAAACTATATTGAAGTGAGAGAGCAGAGAATGTCTGTATTGGCATTATATCTGAGAAACGAACTATGTATCATATTTAATTTGCAATAATTAGATACAGTATTTTCTCTCTCAGAAGTGTAGGATTATAAGCATTAACAGTAGCATGAGTGAGTAATAGAGAATATCTTAAAGTATAATGCTTAAATACATAAAAAATGTCAAAATTTTTTAAGGATTTGTTCACCCTTGGGTTTGTGAAAGGCGCTATATAAATGTAACCTATTATTATTATTATTATTATTATTATTATTATTATTATAACTATGGTAAAACAAAAATAAGATAAAAACATAGCTACTTCATCCTGGCAAGGAACATTTTAGAACAAACACAGAGCTCTCTTCTCTGGGTGTAATAGCTTACATAGGGCCATCATGAAGATTTTGAAGAAGACTGATACCCAGGATGTCCACCAAACGACAGTTCTTATGTATCTATCTACTGTAGATCTCACTCTAATCTAGAGTGTCTTTTTTCTACAGAGCCAAGGGAGGTTATATGATGAGCTCCCGAACACAGCTGATTATGTGAGTTATCGTCTGGCGTGTAACAAAGACGACTATTTGGAACAGCACTCTCCCCCTATCCAACCACCGCTCACCTTTCTGCCCCAAAACCCCTACACCCATCATGGCGCTCAGAGTACATTCACTTACCCCACATTGCCCGCGCCCATTTCCGGGCCCATCTCCTCATACACCTTCCCTAAAGAGCAGTACGTATAAACATGCAGACATCTTTCTTTAGCTTCTGCTTTCCCTCTCTGCTGTGTACGCATTTGTTGCTACCTTTTATGTTTCTTTTTTACTCACTGTGAACACATGAATTATATGAAATACAACTGATAGCATCTTGTGTATGAATGGACTGTTTTGGACATTAATATTGTTTAGTGACATTTACTCTCAATAGTACAATATTCCATGTATTTATTTACTTTAAGAGATGGCCATCTTCACAGTGCATTCAAGTTGTAAACCGTTTTGCGTATTAGATTTATGCCAGTTTTTTACTGTAATTTATGTAATTTAGATTATTCTGGTTTTGTACCTCATCTTATTCACCACTTCCAAAATAATGCAAATGGTTTAAATGGCATTTTAAACAAGCTGCATCTCTGCGCTATTGCTGAAAACACCTGTATGTATTACAGTGTATTACAATTTTTATCATTGAAATGTCTTGCCATATTTTCTCTGAATGTGTTTTTTTTATATGCACAGCTCAAAATATCCTCTTTTAAACTGTTGTTGGTATTAATTGTTTACACTATGCTTTAATACAAGCAAAAAGGCATATTATATTTCACTGTAACAAAATCTGTTTTGGAAAATAATTCATTTTGCAGCATGGACAAATGCATTTCAGAGGACAAAGTACATTTAATAGCACAGAATAAAATATTACAATTTCCTCCTGAGAAATAATTAGTTCTGTATAAAATAGCTTGTTTCAGATACACAGTTTTTTTTATCTGAAAAGCTATACATTTAAAAGCAAATCCTGATCAAAATCTTATAATTCTGAAGTTTGTTATCTTAGCAGTGTAGTGGGAGTGCTCAGCATATACTGGTACTGTTTCATTTTAAATGTTTGTGTTAATTATGAATGTATTCTTGTGTCTTTATAAATAAATTATACTCTCTTGTAGAATTCAAGCAGAACCATTTTTATGAATAGTGTAAACCTATGTTATATAGCATAGCGCAGATCATACCAGGTGTAATTATACATTAACTATGCTGTGTGATTACACAGTTTATTATTAAGCTTGTTTTCAGCAGTCACATAATGTACATTTCCCAGAAACACTGAAGCTCAAAGAATGTCAGGACTGAATGACCTACTGTACGCTAGCCTGTTAATAGTTGGATGATAATATACAGAGAAAAAGGGGAAGAAAATCCATATGATAAAAAAGATAATTAATATATCATACATCTCTACTTGTTTTGAGCAGTTTGATTAGGAAGATCATGCAATGTTGGTGAGACCTAGGCTGATTCATTTTGTTCTCCAAGTCTCCAAGGTTACACATGTCAGAAAATACCAGAAAATAATTTATTTAGACACCAGGTTAAATGTTTAATATCCGATAGTATTTGGTTTGCATTTTTTATTACAATCATAATCAGAAAACCTTATTGATTCTGAGAGAAACTGCTTATGTTAGCAGACACACAAACTTCACTGACACACATAGACACCAAGACAAGAATAATATAAACATATTTTAAGTTTGTGTTGTCCAAAATTTTCGAAACCGTTGGTGTAGTGCTTGTTTGGATTGATGCACGCTCCTCGCATAAATTAAGAAAATGATTTATTGTCATGAAATAAACAAACAGATAATAACTCGAAATAATTCGATATATGTTCAAATATCGAAGAGTTATTTCGAATACTGTTATCTCACTTAAGGGACTCTGAAAAAAAAAAACACGGAGACCTTTCCTCACCAATACATCATGTAATGCATTAATTCAGCCTGAGGTTGTCGCTTACATTAAAGCTCCCCCATAGGCTACTCCAGAAGAAGAAAACTCAATTTTTCCGTGTGGCATGAACAATGCAGAGACCTATGTCTAGAGTGTGTCCTTATTGGCTAGGCAGTTCTAAATGTGGTT
>JBBKCR010000022.1:6288151-6312979 GCA_037577295.1 Ladigesia roloffi
CTGATGCTGTCGTGCTCCTGGGAGGGTGGTTTTCCTCGGGCTATGTTGTGGTGGGCCTCCGGTTCAGGGGACATACAAGGCACTTCTGAGGAGAACTCAAACATTCTTGTCTTGCGCTCTAGTGCCACCTACAGTGGCAAAGCTTTTGTGTGCCATGCCAAACATCCGCTGGCTAAAGAGACCAAGCAGTGCTTGTTAAAGTTGGGTAAGTACAGTTTGTCAAGACTTAATGCCTGATTGCTATTTGCAGTAGTTCACTGCAGAAACAACAATGTATGCTATATAAGATTAAAATAATATTTTTTTTACTTCACTGTGCCTTCCAGAGGCTCCAGTCTTGATGACTCAGCGCAGTGTGGTTTCTGTATATGAGGGTAATGATGTCCAGCTTACCTGCACTCTCAGTAAGAACTACCCTGCAGTCACTGAGGTGACCTGGTATAACAACCTGAAGCAGAATGTGGGAGACACACCTAAAAAGTACAGCCTTCAACAAGCTTCAGCCTGGACAAATCTGACTGTTCGGGAAACAGACAGTATGGTGGACAGTGGCCAGTACTGGTGTTCTGCTACCAACGCTGTTGGAGGAGCTGAGATCCCCATACTACTACTGGTCAAGAGTGAGTAGGGTACTAATTAAAGTAACGTGGTTAAAAAAAATTTTAATTAAACATGTATATCTTAATGCTTATTATATGTTTAATATAATTTGTCTATCCTTTTTGTTACATTTGTAACAAGCATGGGGCTGGTTGCCTTAAAGAGTTTTTGGTGAAATTTTGTTGGACTTCACATTTTAGCATTCTGCAACCACTGTTGTTTCTTTAATTTTTTAAATTAAAATAATCAATTTCCAAACCCCACCGTCTGTGGGGTCCTGTCTTGGCAAGACTTTTGTAATGTTCCACCCATGTAATGCAGGCTTAGCCAGAAACTGAGTAATGTGGAGTCATCCTGTGGGCTCTCCTCTTTCAAATTAAATGGTAAGGATCAGGTGCTATGTAAACCAACAAGGCTTTGGCAGTGTTACAGGGGCTGGAAGTTACTATGGAACATGGCTTGGAGAATATACTACTATACTACTAACAAGTTAAGGATATTGTTATTTACATGAGTGCTTTTCATATTTGTTCTGAATTTTAATGAAATAAGTAAAAGTTCTCTTTGATATTACTGATAATGTATGAGATTAAAAAAAAATGTTTTTCATTTATTTATTTATTACCCAAAAAATTAGACAATAACAGGGATAGCCCCAAATAACAAATATGGACAATATCAGTAGCAGGTGTTTCCACCAATTGCCACAATGACAGCTTGACAGCGACATCTCATGCTCCTCACTAGCCTCATGATATCTTTCTGAGGCAATGCGTTCCACTCTTCCACAAGTGTTAAACACCATTCTGCCAGGTCACTTGGGGGTGGGGTACGATCATTCAGTCTCTGCTTCAACTGGTCCCAGACGTGCTCTATGGGGTTCAGGTCAGGGGATATTGATGGCCATAACATATGAGGCACTCCAACTCCCCGAATTCAAGCTGTAACAATTTTGCCATGATGTGGTGGAGCATTATCATCCTTGAACAGAAAGTTGGTGGTACGCTGGCGGAATTGGGGGATGATGATGGGTTCGATGATGTCTCTGAGCTAAGAATGTGCAGTGACTTAGCCACGTACAATAAGCATGGCCCAGTTTCTTTAAAGCTCCTTATCTCTTAACATTATGGAATGTTTCCTGAAGCATTCGTACACTAAGTATATTGAGCAGAGAGCGTTAAGGGGAGCAAGGAACAAGCTTGTGAAACCTCCACAGCCTTTAATCAGAGCTCAAACAGAGGGAGCATGGAAAGGGTTAACATACATGCATCACCACTCACTCCACGCAAACAAAACCCACCCCCAGATACACAGATCTACCATGTCTCACACTAGACTATAGACTGTGTACCTCTACTCTAAAACACAATAACCATCCCCCCAAAACAACCCAAATACGCACACAAACATCCTAAATACACACAATAAACACATTCTACCCCCCAACTACACAAAATAACCCCACAATAACACACAGAACAATAACAGTTTGAGGTGGGAGCATTGCATGCTGGGAACAGCCCTCCTCAGACAAACTCCGCTACTTTGCCCCCACCTCAGCTGCGGATGACCTCAGCTGCTCAGACCACCTTAAATATGTGAGGCGCAGGGGTCGGCAGCGCTCTTGACGCGGTCGGCTCCCAGCATCACTCCCAGAGGAGTTAAAGGGCCAGGGGACAAGGGCTCGTCCTCAGCCTGGGCCTCCTCAGTCTCTCCGCAGTGTCGGTAGGGTGCAAGGTGGAGCACCACCACCCGTGCCCTTCTGTTCAGCTGCATCCGATACACAACCTCCCCCAGTCTCTCCAGTCCATTTTTGCGCAACGGACAGTACACCCAGACCTTCTCCCCACCGTAAAGTCCCGGGCCGCGAGCCTACACGTCGTAGACCCGCCGTTTTTTGGCACCAGCCTCAGCTAACGCTTGGCAGGTCAGTTCTTGTACCACACGGAACCTCTCCCGCAGGTGGTGGAAATACTCCAGGCTTGGTTTCCCAGGCACCACTGGTTCAGGTGGGGCCCCAAACACCAAATCCACCGGCATCTTCAGCTCCCACCCGAACATCAGGGCCGCCGGGGTGGACTGCGTAGGACCAAAGTACCAGGTGGCAGGTGACTGGCTCAGTCCATCTGGTGTCCGATGGTGAGGACTGCAAGCTGCGTGGCCAGGGTCCTGTTGAACCTCTCCACCAGCCCGTCACTCTGCAGGTGCAGAGGGATTGTCCGGGTCTTGTGGACCCCCACCTGGCTGCAGACCTCACTGAACACCTACGCATTGAATTTCCAGCCCAGGTCACTGTGCAGCTCCTCCAGAACTCCAAAGCGGATAAACGTCCCATCCACCAAGACCCCCGCTGTGGTTGCTGCACTCTGGTCCCAGACCGCAAAAGCTTCCGGCCACTTTGTGAAATAGTCCATGGCGACTACCATGAACCGATTTCCCCGCTCAGTGACTGGAAATGCAACTCTCTCCATGGGTGCCCCCACCCGATAGTCCTGCAAGGGGGCTCTCAAGCACTGCACAGGCCCTTTATGTGCGGTGAAGGTGTCGCAACAATGTATGTGGGGGGTAGAATCAGAGTGGCACCCGGGTCAGTGTCCGAGATCTCCGCCCAAGCCGATCAGCCTGCAGCCACTGAGGCACCCGCCCGAGATTCCGATCCGCACCACGCTTCTCACGGATTTGCTGCACACTAAGCCCTGCCAACCCCTCTGAGTGCGCCACCTGCACCGCAGCAACCCGGTCCTGAGCTGCCCCACTATCCTTCGCCTCAATTCTCTCCCAAAACCTACACTCCCTCACGCCACACAGATGCCGAGACAGAATCTCAAAGTCGAAGGACTGCAGGACCTCCAGCCAATGAGCGAGCTGACCCTCGTGCTCTTTGAAGCTCATTAGCCAAACGAGTGATGCGTGATCCGACCTGAGACAGAATTTCTGCCCATAAAGGTACGGCTGAAAATGTTTAAGTGCAGCTATTCCCGGCAGTAACTCGCAACATGCGACCGTAGTTTCTCTTGGCCTGCGATAAGGAGCAGCGGAAATACGTTATGACTTGACCTCGTGTCTGCGACAACACGGCCCCCAGACCCACGTCAATAGCGTCAGTGTCTAGCACAAAAGCCTGCAGCAAGTCCGGATATGCCAGCACCGGAGCTGAGACTAACGCAGCCCTCAAAGTTGCAAACGCGTGTTCGCAATCTTCTGTCCCAATCGAACAGCTGCCATTTCTGCATGAGCCAGTGTAGCGGGCTCACGATGGTGGCGAAATCCCAGATGAAACGGCAGTAGTACGACGCCAGCCCTAAGAAACTACGGAGTTGACGGATGTTAGCTGGCACTGGCCAGTCTTTTACCACAGCGACCTTACCTGGATCACTGGCGATGCCCTCCTCGCTGATCACATGCCCCAGAAACTCGGTTTGGTGGTGGAACAAATGGCATTTCTTTGATTGGAGTTCTAGTTTGGCAAGGCCCATCGCTCTGAACACCTCTTGCACGTTTCGCAGCTCGGACTCAAAGTTGCCCACATGAACCAAAAGATCATCGAGGTAAACCACACAGCGCGAGTGTGGAATGTCCCTGAGTACAATTTCCATGAGCCACACGAACATGGCTGGGGCGTTACACAACCCGAACGCTATAACCCGGAATTGCCAAAGGCCCTGCCCGATACTAGACGCCATTTTGGGTCGCGCTTCAGGAGCTAACTCTACCTGCCAGTAGCCATTCCGTAAGTCCAGGGAGCTGAACCAGGAAGAGCCCGATACGCATTCTAGTGCCTCATCAATATGGGGAACTGGATAGGAGTCCTTACGCATTACCACATCGAGGTGCCGGTAGACCACACAAAAACTACAGGGGTGGTTCATAGACTATCTGACGGCTTAATCATGTCTGACGCTACCATTTTCCTCCGCAAGGGCCTGCTTGGCTATGGAAAGCCGCTGAGGTCGCAGATGAATGAGTTGCGCATCCCCGGTGTCGATACTGTGTTGGACTAGATTAGTGTGGGTGCAGTCCCTATCATCAGCCGCAACAACTCAACTAAGTTTAACCCTACGCAATTACGCTCGAACATCTGGTCAATATCCTGCTGGTTTGGTGACAGACCAAAGCGGCTCCTGGCTACACACCTGCCCCTTCGGCCACCCTTATGCTGGGCCCGTCGCGGTTCCCACTACGGAGCAGAAGATGATTGTCTCCAACCCACAAGGTTGACCTGACCCCATCTACATCCTCCCCAACTACTGCAGCAAGTCCTTCCAGGAATGGGTGCTGAAGTGCAATGCCGCCAATCACTATGCGCACAGTCCTCTGGCCCCACATGGCCACGCTCTGCCCCGTGACCATAGTGATCTTTGCTGGCGGCTCAAATCCACCTTGGGAGTCCCCTTCCCACACAGATTCACCACGAAGCAATGAAATAGTGGACCCTGTGTCCACTGAACAGTCCACATAGAGTCCCGCATGCACTCGAACTGACAAAGTGGAGAAAGGAAATTGAAGCAGGCCAAGGTTTCCCCTCAACTCCGCCCCGCTTCAGCAAGACCTGGAGATGCGTCACATCCTGGCAGTTTCTGCATGCACCTGAACCTGAAGCAGACATTTTTTTGGCTTTGCCACTCCATAATTCTTTTTTGGTGCTGTCATGAATATTGTTTCTAAAGCTGGCGAAGAGTGTTGTCTTATTGACATTCACTTAGTCCAGCAAAATCTCCAGTTCTTCGGATGAGAAGCTTGGTGCCCTTTTCTACGTGGCTTCTTCTCTGCCATCTCTTCTACTTTTTTTTCTCTCTGTTTCTCTCTCTCCCTCTCTCTGTGTGTGTTTAGTGAAGGTAGGTTGCTTTTATAGAAAACCCAACTGCCAATTAAGAGTGCCTTGCACAAAAGTAACCGCAGCTGTTTGTCAATAAACTAACAATCAACTACGATTGCTCCCCCTAGTTCGCATTCGTTTCCCCACCACTAGGTTACAAGAAAATATTAACAACACTTTGGTGATTAAGTTCCTATATTTTTCTATTATGACATGCTACTGATAAGTTCACCCATATTGAAATCAATTTTATTGGAAGAATTTGCATAGAATGTGCTGTCTTTAACGCTGTTATGCAAATGAACTGAAAAAACTGATTCAGCACCTTGTCTGTGGCCAGCTCCTCTAACTTCGCACGTAAGAGGCAGCGTTTTAAGAAGCCTCCAAAGCGAGTTCGGGGAACACACATAGAAAAGTAAACAACTTTGGTAAGACAAATCTTAAGAATATTCTTAGCGCACCAAGTGTGTTCATTATCGAGAGACCGGGCCCAAATCTGGTGCTGCCTGCCCAGACTGTTGTACCTCCTCAACCAAAGCAAACCCTGCACACCATGTTGACCTCAGCGTTTCGCTCACCTCACCTTCTCCAGCAATGGTGACCTCCATCATTTCTGTGCAAGGATGCCCAGCACTCATCAGTAAACAGGACGATAGGTCACTGCTGCATTGTCCATGTCACATGGTCTAGTGCCCACTGCAAACATTCATGGGGGTGTCTTGGTGTCAGAGGAGCCACCTGGCCAAAGCGGTGGAGTCTGCAAATGGTTTGTCTTCTACCAAAACTTGACTGTTTACCGGTGTAGGGCTCAGTGACAAAGAAATCAATAGTACTGTATCTAGCTATACATGATTTTGAAGCATGTCCATGAAAACAATTCATTATCTATTTCTGATCAAATTATTTGTATTTAAAACCCACATCATCTTAAATATGCATGTTCACAAGACGGTCATTTTTGATGTTACTAAATTCACTGTCTGTCTGATTCAGGGTACCCAATGCCTCCAAACATAACCATCAGTAAGATCATATACAGCACCCATCGGCGGACAGATGTTAATGTGGAGTGGCTGACTCTGGCAGATGGAGACATTACAGGGTTCTTCATAGAGTGCCATAGTCTCCCTGACTCTTTCTGGCAGAAAGTGGCAGATCTGGAGCCCAGCACCCGTAGCTACCTGATCAGTCACCTGGATCCCTATGGCAAATATGCTTTCCGCATCACAGCTGTCAATCACCGAACCATTGGACATTCCTCAGACGTCAAAAGCCCAGGTGGGAAATGATCGATTTTATATTCTGTGTTCCCAAGTGCCTAACAATGAATTCAATGTTTATAATGGATGGCTAGCTCTCTCCTCTTGCCAAAAACAGAAGGGCACCAGCCAAAGATTGAATGCAACAATGCACTCTTAATCCAGACTGGTGGTCCTTTTGTACAAAGGGGAGAGACCTACAGAAAAATTATCCATGCTTCTCAGCATCATTGCAGGATTCATGCAATGATCAAGTTATCCCATTTATTATTTAAAAAATTATTCAACTTATTACAAAAACGTGTTTTAATTGCCAGTGTTACTGGGAAAGCTAAGTCAAAATTCTTTTTGTTTTTTGTCTACTCAGGTGAAATGCATATATCACAATTCAACCACTTGATCACAAATGCAAAACATTATACACTCTTACCAACATATTTTCTTGCTTGATCTACCTGATATCTACTCTTTTGACATTTCATCCAATTGCTGCTGGACTTAATTTCTTCCTTTTTAAAAAGACTATTTTAAATTACAGCTAATTTTGATGCAAACATATTCTGCAAAGATGAAGGATAGCATTAAGCAGAATAATGGAACATGTAATTCAGATTTGAGTGTCAAGGTTTCTGTGGAGCTGAAATTTCTTTCTTTTCCAGCTCTTCCAGGCTTCAATGCTTTTCCTGCTGTTATTGGAGCAGCCATTGGAGGCATGCTTATTGCAACAATAATCACTGTACTGCTCTTCCTCTATGTGGTGAGAAATCGCAACAATGTTCCACGTGAGTATTCCAGTCTCACTTAGCAAGCACATTTTTCATGTAAGCAATGCATTTAATCAATGATGGTGTTTTTGCCATCGTTTATGAATGTCCACACTAATCTGTTTCATCCTTATTTCTGCAGGACTTCATGATTTGATTTTTGGCAGGTAAGGATAAAGAGAAAGACTATATAAAAATGCTTTTAACAAGGCTGTTAACCACTCTGCTTTCTTATCCAATGTATCCCCTTTCAGGCAGAACAGCCAGTCCAGAGAAAATATCAACTACCCTGATGATGAGATTGTTGGAGGAACAGAAGCAGAAGGAGGAGAACCAAGTCCCTCCACCAGTCCAGGTAGTAGAACATTTTAATATCCTTTAAACTGAGAATATACGTGAATGCTTAGCTGCACCAATGCCTATTTAAAATACACTAGTGCTTAACTTTCACACAGTAACTAATATCCTATGGAAATTATCAGTTCAGTCCCTGTTTATGTTACTCAAAGCATGAATGATTAATTGAAATTTGGTGATTTAGTTTCAATATTTACCTACCAACTTATAAAAAAGACCCAGAGTAGAGTCAATGTGAATACTCTGTGAAAATAAATACAAATGTAAGAGGACATTATTTTCCTAGGACTACCGATGTCACTACCACGGCCCACTGCAACTCCAACAAACCTGCCTCCAGGAGATGAACCAGTTAATGTCACCATCACAGTCATGGCCTCAAGCTAGTTTTACAATGCAGCAAACAAATCTCTTTTTTTTTCTGAACCATCTTACCTGAACAATGTATGTTCTTACACATAAAAAATAGAACATTATTTTGTTTATGGTTATGTCCTACAAATGAGTTTCATGGAGAATTCTGAAGTCCCGTTTACTGGCATGATGTCACTGATATGTTGCTTATTTCCGATTATATTATCTAGGAAGAGATTTGAAAAATCCATAAAAATAACTGCTAAGTTCTGTTCTTATTCATAATATTTTCTTATGATTGGATGATTACTGTGATGACCCTAAGAATCATGATTTTTTGAAAATTACGCTTTTGTAAAATAATAGTTTCTGATATTATTCAGATGTAATTTTCTGCTTTTAATCCAGTCAGCTAGGTATCACATACAATATAGTGCCTCTTTAAATTTAATACATGCTTGTTGCAAGTAGATGTATTACCTTAAAATATCCAATGCCAAGATGGTCGGCATTAGGAGTTAAAATTATCATTTATTTTCAGCTTTTCTAACACAATCAGCACAATATCTTTGTAAGTGACCATTACAAAAAAGTGACATACACATGCTTGTTTTAAAATAAAATGGCAAAGTAAACAAGAAGTCAGATTAGAAAATTCACATCTCTCACTTTTGCCAAAGAACCTGCTCAGAATTCGGTGAAAATAATGTCATACAAAAATAAGAACAAAGTAAGAACAGCTTGTGTCTCAAGCTGCATTACGGCAACCAAAAATATGCAATAAATTATATCATGTCAAAGGAATAACCCTTTGGTTACTTATGATGTCAGCCAGCTTTTGTTTGAGAGTCACAAATATCCTTTTGAATTCCAAGCCATCACCCTGAAAAATCAAAAGGTTTGGAGTATGAGCATTTATCTACTAAATATTTAAAGTTGTCAGCTATTATTTAATTGATGATTTTGTTAAACAGCATTTCAAACACTGTCTAAGTGAATTCTTTTAAAAATTAAATATTTCACCTCACCTTCGACAGTCTGAAATCTACCAGAATGCGCTCTTCCATTTCCAGGAAATGCACTTTGAAGATCAGTTTGTTATTACGACGGTCCATTGTAGATACAGTTGACTAAAATAAAAAAATTAAAAAGTGAAAACATGTCATCCATATCCTATATTCAACATTTAAAATTAATTCATTAAAAAAGGTAAAAGGATCATTTGGCTAATGCTCTTATCCTGAGCAGTTTACAATCACTAGTTACAGGGACTAAGTCACAAAATGTGTCTTATTCAAAGACACAGTGGCAGAAAGTGGGTTTCAAACCTGCAACTTGTTTTACCCACAAGGTTACTACCACCCAAGTACTAGTTATGTAATCTGGAAGATACCTGGTTGGTGCAACTCTGTTTCCAAGTGTACCCCAATGCAATGCAGGAATCACGAAGGGTAATGCAAGATTGTTCTGCACCAAGGGTGGTGAAGAACCTGGTCATTCTCCTCACTAATCTCTGCCATGGATTCTGCGGAATAATAAACTGTCAGAGCAGTTCTTATATGAAGTACTAACATAAGCAAAGCAAAAAAGGTATTGGGAATAAAAGGTAGAAAATTCTTGTTCTGTGACCTTTATGACCTATGTGCTTGAAATTGCTTGAGCTACAAAAGTCTTCGAACAACAGCTGATAAATATCTGAAAAAGCTAAGGAAAAGAATATTTGTGATCAACCATTTATATGGTCCATCAGTATCACTACCTGGCTGGCTCCTGGCGTGCCTAACAATTGGCTTCCCAGCAGCATGTGGTCAGGGCAGGCAGGCTGGGAAAAGCTAACTTGTCCACCCTCAGTATGTACCACTTCCTCTCTGATGTCCCATAATCCTTGCGGCTCTGGCTGAGAGCTGGAAATCTGCACCCTGTCATCTCTGAGGAGACACAATGTCTGAGTGAAGATGACCATCCTAGGGACATTACAACAAGTAAACTCCTAGAAAAGTATTAATTATTAAATGTTGAGGTCCTCCAGACCTGTTAGTTCGTGCCAGCTGCAACTGCTCAGAATCAGATCTCAGCATCTTGTTTACAGGTCCATGTACATCGTTCTGGCGTTTTGCCCCTGCAGGAACATTTAAAAAAAATATATGAGCTGAATGATAACTATACTACAAAAATAATAGTTGCACACACATGTGAAGAATAATTTTGTCAAGTTCTAAATGTTATTTTTAAACACCTGATTTGAAGCTCCGACAGAACCAGCGGTGCTTCTTAATCTCAGGAATAGTCAGCCTGTCCTCAGGATTATTAAGAAGTAATTTTGTCAACAGACCTATTAATCAGAGAAAGATGTTCAGTGTTTACACAAAACATGTAAAAAAAGTGACAATTCTTTAAACTACGCTGTAATTTACCTAGAGGAATCGAATCAATTTTCTTCCATGGTGTAAGGTAGGTTTTCTTCTGCAACCAATCAAAATACTCCTGACAGCTTTCACTTGGTTGATCCCATGGTAACTCTGTAATTGTAGACAGTTAGAGATAGTCCAAAAATAATTTATTTTTGCTAACACCATCCCCCTTTGCCAGTGCTACACAAACAAATGTAATATGGCATATTCTTACCTCCAGCAAGCATAGCAGTAAGCACAATGCCACATGCCCAGATGTCTGCCGGTTGGGCATGGAACTCAGAGCGGGACATCAGCTCTGGTGCCACATAAGGCAGAGTGCCACAGAGTCGGGTCAACAAACGTTCTCGTCCTCGGTGGCGGAACATGGTAGCCAACCCAAAATCGGAGATTTTAAGATTATCTAAGAAAGATAAACCAACAAATAATTAACATTTATTCCTGTTGCAAAATTATTTGATTATCCAACTCACTACACCTTTGTCATCCAACAGGATATTTTCTGGCTTGATGTCCCGATGTGTGATCCCAATACTGTGTAGATATTCCTGTTGGGGGTAAAAAAAAGGTTTCAGGAATAACTGCAAAAAGTTTTACATGTCTGTCAAAAATAGTGCTGAAAATAAAACACCACTCACCACACCTGCTATCAGCTGCTGAAAAAAACGGTGAGCCTCTTTTTCTGGCATCCCTACATCTGGTTCTATTATAGGCCGCACAATTTCAAATATTTTGATCAACTATTCTCACAATCACACAAATTACATCTTAGATTTACTTTATAGGACACAATAAATCAGCATCTGATGCCCTCACCTATTTGATCAAAGAGTTCTCCACCACTGCAATACTCCAGGAAGATGTACTGGATTGGACCCTCACTCCTATGACCAAAGAATCGTACTATGTTGGGATGTGACAGCATCTTGTGCACACACACTTCTTTTTTCACATTGTCAAGACAGTCTTTTGCTCTGGATGTATCAACGACTTTCACTGCCACTGCCTCTTCAGTCTTCCTGTTGACCAACAGGCGTACCCTAAAAAATATGTTAAATAATGTAAAAACACACAAAAAATAAAAATTCAGACACACAGAAATCATAGGGAACAATGGATGAATGCGGAGAGTGGCAAAAAACAAAATGGCACAGGACGAAAACTCACTCGCCATAGGCACCCTCTCCAAGAGTCTGAACCAGATCCCAGTCCTGAACAAAAGGCACAGCCATAATCTGAACAGAAGGAAAAACATCAAGAGTCAAAAACACTATCCACCACTATCTTCCTGAGTCCTCTAGTAGAGCCCCTGCTTACAATACCGTATGATACAGGTTTGTATTTAGTTAGACAATTTTTCAAAAACCATGAAACAAACATGTACATTTAGAATAGCTCACATCTTCATGTATGATAAGAAACGTTTTATAATGTCTGAGCACTCGTTTGATGCTGAAACTCTACTGAATGTGAGATAACAACTGAGGTAAAAACCAAGCAACATGTCCTAAGATAAGTTCTTTAACTAAATTTAAAACAGGTAAGGATTTAATAGTGGTTTTCAGTTAGTGTTTTTAACAGAAAAGAAACGAATTTATATTTATATTAATTTAAATATTAGGAAATCTCAAAATATTTCTACTTAATTTTTTTTGTTTTATAGACTATTTACATGTTTACTACACTACTACCTTATTCCTTTAATGTCAGTCTAGCATTAATCGCTCAAAATTCTTGAATAATATGACACAAAATGTAAAAATCATACAACGGGTAGAAAACTTAAAAGTTCAGTAAAGTTGGAAAGAAATTGACAGATCCGAAATTCGCGGCTCAATAAATCTTAAACAAAACGCTCTTACAACACAACGTGAGTGTCTGCTCAACCGCGGTAATGTAGAGAATGAGCTACAACTGGATTTTTGTCCAAAAAATGTGTATTTAAAGAAATACGGTCAACATTGCTCCCTATGAGCAGTCCGCCGTCAGAGGCGAGCTTAGGCACCGTCTGCAAAGTGCATAAAGCAAACGGATAAGGTCAATAACTTTACTTCCAAAATAATGAGGAGCCACCAAAATCACCACAGACTTTTAGAATGCTATCATGGTTATCATGGTATTATACCCCTTTGTTTGAGGAAATGTACCTTAGTATATTTTAACAAATTGACAAAGTTATTGACAATAAAAATCAATAAATTTCTTACTATAAACTGTAGTTACAGCAGAATCTCTCTACACATCTAGGGTGTCCCCATGGTCATACTACAGCACTTAATTTGGGGATATGTGACTGTGTGTATTTTTATAATAAGTTTTATTTTCAATTACATTTCAAAATGTTTCTTACTATTAATTGTAGTTCCACCAAAATCACTTACACATCTCAGGAGCACTTGTGGTCATAATACAATGCTTAGTTTTGGAAAATGATCCTGCATGTCTGTTTAAAGAATTTTTGAAAAATAATGTAAAATTTGTTTTTGCAAATACAATTCAATAATTTTCTTACTACAAACTGTAGCCTTATCATGATCAAACTAAATCACTTAGTCTTGGGGAATGTCCCCAATAATAAGCTGGCGAAGAGCAGTATTGCACCCAACTTCAAAAACTCCACACACCCCGCCCACCCACTCCAACAAAAATTCTTTAAAAATAGACTAAACCACATTTACCCAAACTAAGTGATGTAGTATGACCATGGTGACACCCTAGATGTGTAGAGAGATTCTGTTGGAACTACAGTTTACTGTAAGACAACTATTGACTTATATTTCCAATTTAAAAAATGTTAAAAATAGACTAAACCACATTTCCCCAAGCTAAGTGCTGTAGTATGACCATAGTGGTACCCTAGATGTGTAGAGATATTCTGCTGGAACTACAGTTTATAGTAAGAAAGATATTGAATGTAATTGAAAATATAAATTATTTACAAATACACTGAACCACATTACCCAACTAAGTTCTGTAGTATGACAATGGTGGCACCCTAGATGTGTAGATATATTCTGGTAAAACTACAGTTTATAGTAAGAAAGATACTGAAATTTATTTCCAATAAAAAATACTTAAAATAGACTAAACCACATTGTCAATAACTTTGTCAATTCGTTAAAATATACTTATGTACATTTACTCAAACAAAGGGATATAATATGACCATGCTAACATTCTAATAGTCGGTGGTGATTTTGGTGGCTCCTCACTATTTTGGAAGTGAAGTTATTGACATTATCAGTTTGCTTTTTTCACTTTGCAGACGGTGCCTAAGCTCGCCTCTGACGGCGGAATGCTCACAGTGAGCAATGTAGTCCGTATTTCTTTATGTACACCTTTTTTAGACAAAAATCTGGTTGTAGCTCATTCTCTGCCTCACTGCGGTTGAGTAGACACTAATATTTTTTTGTTAGAGCCTTTTGTCTACGATTTATTGAGCCGCGAATTTCGAATCTGTCAATGTCTTTCCAACATTACTGAACTACTCATTAACTGAAATCCCACCATACACTATTACAATTATGACCACTTAGGCCTGTTTTAAACAGCATCCAATATGTCTGTTTCATGTCTGTTCCGCAAATGTTACTGTTATATTTCTGTCGAATCTGTGCAGCACTAATGCTGCAGCAAAAACCAAGCAAACACACCGAGGGGACAGAATATAAACTCTCTTTCCTATTTATGCTGTTCTAACGGACCTAACTTACCTCACAGACAATTTTTTGTGGAGTTAATATCACATATATCAGGGGTTTGTTCCATAAGAGTAGAACGAGAAGTCACCATTAAAAACCTGAATCTTTAAAAAGCTCAGCTCCACCACTTTGGCGCGTTTAGTACAAAACACGTCACTTCGAACAAGAAACAACGAGCCCGTGTTCTTTCAAAATAAAAGCCCGAGGCAACTCAGCTGGACTTGAACGTCGTTTGGCAATATACTACTCCAGTCTCACATCGCTTAGTAGCATACTAGTGATTTTATATATATATATCTTTCTTTCTATCTTTTCGATAAATTCTTCACTCAGCTCTATGCATGTTAAAAGAGCGAAACTTTTCAAATACAGCACAGTTAGAGGGATAACCAATAATATGCTAGGGGGAAAAACTGACACTTATTTTGAAGAAGATAACATTGCCATGGTCAAAGGCAAACAAAAATGTATTCATTAATACATTCAAAAATAAATAAATAAACAAGTAAACGAACAAACTACATAGGCAAATAAATGTACACACACACACGCAGACACACACACACACACACACACACACACACAAATATTTATATATATATATCTAATTGGCCAGCCGTTTTCTCAGGAGCTGTAGAAGGAGACGTCACACGCCGTTGCTGTAGTTACAGCAGGACAGTTCCGTAAACAGAAGTGTCTGGGAACGGGCTGTGTACTTTACTACATCGACAATAAATTCAACGCATTGCAACACTGATTTTTCGACTTAGGATCTAAACATGCTGATGGGTCAGAGAAACAGGACACAATGTCGCGAGTTCACCGGACCCACGCCTCATTCGGTGGCTGTGGTGAGCTCACCTTACATTCCGAAGTTCTTGCTAAAGGACTCAGTCGCGTCTAACACATCCCTTAGTGAATCCAGGATTTTTGCCTTTATACAATTGCCATGTCCAATTGTGCCTACTTGTACATTCTCGGGGACAGAACAATAATCTGGATTATGTGGGATCTGCACTACTCAACCCAAAAAAGTTTTACCTTTCAAAAAATATTCTAATTGTTTGATATGTACTGCCAACATATTGCATTTTCATGAGGGGTTGGGGTCTGGGATGTGTGGTTAGGTTATGTTAGTTTCAGAACTGCTTTCTCTGTTTGGTGATGTCAGGTTTTTGTTGTTTATTTTCATTTTAAGCAAGCACGGTATCCGTCATCAAGACCTTCAGATTACCTTATTCTGGAGCGGAGGAAACAGGAGACTACTCGGAACAAGGTGGTAGAGTTTTCCAAGGACCAAAGTGCCTGTGACCTTAAAATGAACTGGGAAAGAAACACTGAGCGACGGATGTTGTCGGCCACTGTAGACAGGAGGGTCCGTGAGGCCATGGAGCAGTATCAGAGGAACATTAATGAAAAGAGAGAAAGGTTTTCAAATTATTCAATTTTGGTGTTGTATAAAATGCATGAATACATGTAACTGAGGACAATATCATACATTTTTCTTCGTCTTTCTCCCTCTTATTCCCTTGTACAGGCTACGTGAGCTGCTGGAATTTGAGGAGAAAGAGTTTTTGAAAGAGCGGGAGGAAAAGAATGAGACTGTGCTTGAGAGGCAAACTAAAATGAGAGAAAGGGCAAAGTATTTGAAGGAGAAAAGGGAGCGTGAGAGACAGAAAACTGTAGCTGATAAGCTTGATCAGCTCTTCAGGTAGAAATACTTAATAGTAAACAATTTCAAAGCTATTGGTTTACCTGTTTGAAGTACAATATAACAATTTACTGTAAACCTATTACAATTTTTTATTCAAAAGTTTGGAATCACTTTTAACAAAACACCTTTTACCATGAGAATGTATGTGAATAAAATGTGAACCAGAAGAAATAATATACTGTAATTATCTGTTCACATTCACTTTTGTCATCTTCACTGATCTCCCTGAGATTTGAGAAAAGTAAAAAATTCTGCAGTTTTATTTAAGCTATTATCTATTATCATTAATTTTATTTGTTATTTTCAGTCTACATGTTATGAAGCCATATCTGTTTTTTAAAACACTTTTACTATAAAAATGCAGGTATAAAATGAATATTTATTTGTTTTTAGGTCCTTCAGTTGAGCTATGTTCTTTGAGAGGTGTCCATTGTTTTCACAGCACAATTTTCTCACCCCTCCCCTTTCACTCCTCACTGCTGGCTAGCAACTTACCACAGAGTCACAACATTTCATAAAAAGAGTGCACACCTAATGATTTTCTGTGAAACTCCCCAGGACTACTACTATATTAGAATCTTTTCAAATATCTGCAACCCAATTGGCATTACTGCTGAAAACATTGTCTAACATTTAAAGAGCAAAAAACCGTGCATATTACAATTAATAATCCAGACTAAATACACTGTAATATATATTCAGCATAATACATTTTGACAGGAACTTACTACCTCAATACAGGGAAAACTTTTTAAAGTAAAATATCTTTATTATAGCTTTTATCTTCTAGATTCTTTACATAAGAGTCCATCCTTCTGTTTCAGAGAGCAATGTGAGGAGTTGCGGGCTGCACATATGCGTCATAGACAAGATGAGGTCTGCAGGGAACGAAGTGCACAGATCCGGATACGGGAGGAAGCACGTCAGATGCATCAGGACGAAGAAATGCTGTTTGCCCAGCTGTGGGAGAGTGACCGGAAGGCCAAAGAAGAGCATGAAAACCAGCAGGCTTGGCGTCAGCGAGAGAGCAATTTTCAGACGCTAGCCTTCCTGCAAACTCAGATAGAAGCTGCAGAACAGCAGAGACTGCAAGCCAAACAGCTCAAAGAAGAAGAGGCTCAGCTGCTGGTAAAAAAATTAAATTAGCAGCAAATTGTGGCTCTGTAAACATCAATACTTTACTTTAAATAACAAATTAATTTAATATCTGAATAATTGACAGTACAATATTGGAACACTACTTATTACACATAGGCATTTGATTTGCATCTAACATGTGCTCATCATATTTATATCTATTTAAAGCCTGTTGGAAAAGAATACTAAGTGGTACCCTGTGAAGTTGCTTGAGAAAATGCCAAGAACCTGTAAAGTTACATCCAGACAACTTGAAACATCTGAAACATAAGACAGTTTTGAATTGTTTTACATATTTTTTCATTCTATAGTTCCATATGTTTTCATGTTTTAATGTTGTTCTAAAATGTGTAAAATAATCAGTTGATATGAATTATGTAGTAATTTTTTACTCTTTATTTGCTGATGTAAAACTGTGTTTGTATGCTGTGTTGTTCAGCGTGAGCAGAAGGACATGCTACATCTGGAGGAGCAGCGGGAGCACAAGCAGAAGCTTCAGAGCCAGCAAAGCCAGCGCAAGCAGCTGGACCTCTCTCTGCAGCTGAAGATGAAGCGAGTGGCACGGGAGCAGCAGGATGAGTTGGCTCTAGACATGAAAATACTGGAGCAGTTGCTGACACATGAGACAGATGAGAAAAAAGAAGAATCTCTTAGAAAGGTGAGGTTTCATCAGGTATCATTAAATCATAGAAGAACTGTGAATGATTTTTTATGCTATGTTTTCAGCCAATGAGTATTTCTGTTTTTGGGTGTTAAATACTTTTAATGTCCAGTACTAGTACTGCACCATGTGAACAGAACAGAAACTATATATGGTGATGAAAAGCTGTGATGAAAAGCTAAACATGATTTAATAGAAATAATGGATATATTAGTTAACAATTTCTGAAGACATGATGAAATAAATGAGGGATGGCCAATAGTTAATATCTGTTAAGTTAATATTAGGGACTGTTGTAAAGTTATATTTTCAATGGTATTTTAAAATTGTTGTCAAATTTTTCCAATAAAAAACACTTGTTTTCATACCTTTGACTTATAGTGCCTAATGATAGTGACTCATTTGTTAATTAGATGGAACTACGTGAGGAACAACAGAGGTATCGTCAGTACCTGGCAGAACAGCAGGAGGAGCAGAGACGTCAGGAGGCAGAGATGGAGCAGCTGATTGAGGCAGAGCTTCAGCAGACCCTGACCCGTAGGGCAGAACAATGGCGTCAGGAGAAAGAAGCAAGGGACCGGCTCATGAAAGATGTGCTGGACACTCGGCGCTTACAAATCCAGGAAAAGTGTAAGAAAAATGTTTAAGAGGAGAGGCATCTTGCTGTGCTCTAGATAAACAGAGTAGAAAAGTGTTTCAAGAAGATCAAAGAAATAACAAAGGACCACACAACATAGAAATGAAAAAGAATTCAAGGAGTAAACTAGTAGTACAGCTAAAAATTACTGCATACTATTTACCAACCAAGTGGCAAAATTTTGCCTTTTTCGGTTTCAGAATCTCACTCTGTCACTCTCCACATTTAACAGGGAGCTAATAGTTGTTTATGGTTGTCAGGTTTATCAGTAACTACATACTCACAAAATGACACCACAGATATATGTTACTGTTAACAAAAAATGTTAATATAGATAAAAACTACTTTCTTTCAGTGGAGCGTAATACTCAGAAACAGACTGAACTTGCTAAGGAAAGAGATGAGCTGATCAGAATCATCCAGGAGAACAAACAGTTGGATGAACAGGAAAAAACTTGGTAAGTATCAGTCAGAAACATGACTACTGTAGGTCCGTTTCCCTCTTTAGCTATATAATTTTTCACTGTTCTGCAGTCTCCGGGAGGCCTGTCATGAATATCAGGCTGATCTATTGGCTCAGATGTTGTACAAGCAGCAGTTGCATGAAGCAGAGCAAACTGAGAATGAGCAAGAATTCCAGAGGGGCTTGATCTACCTGAAGAATTACAATCAGAAGATACAGAACATTTTGTCCAGACCTGTCCCTAACACCACAGCAGTCCACCCCTTCAGGAGAAGGGATCGACCCATCTCCAGCTAAACCTGACAGAAGCCACTTGGCTTACAGTGCTAACAAGATTACTGTATTCAAAAATCTGATGGTACAATGAAATGAAAAAGTGAAATAAAGTGTACTCAGTTATCTCTAGCATTTCCAGTGTATTCATTCAACAACACCTGAACTCAAAACTGAACATTGGCTTTAAGAGGAAAGTTTTATTAGACATTTCCTAAATTGTAAATCTACAAAACTCATTAAACAGGGTGGGACAAAAGGCTATTTAGGTGAGTCTCAAGCTGTATTTACTTTTGGATTTAGTTGTTCACATCTGTGTATGTACCTATATTTGTTTAACTTGCTTGACTTGACTGCCAAGATGTTTTGGTGACCAAATTGAAAACTGGTCAGTCAACCTAACAAGTAGAATATTATGTAATAAATGTTCATCTTTCTTAACGGGTGAACACATCTTGCTAATGTTGTTTTTGGTGGTCTGTCTTAATTTTAGTTTTAGTCTAGTCTTTGGATCAAGCTGTCATTTTAGTTTTTATTAGTTTTACTCATGCCCATATTCTTTTTAGTCTAGTCAAGTTTTAGTCGACAAAAAGTCTGAGCATTTTAGTCTTATTTTAGTCCATGAAAGTTGTATTTTAGTCTTTAGAGGTCCACAAATATTTTTGTCTATTTTTAGTCAATCAAAACTGATGACTTTAAGTCTAGTTTTAGTCAATGAAAGTTGTGTTTTAGTCTTTATTAATGCAAGTCAAAATAGTACAAGTACTTAGTAGAATAGACAAAAATTTCAAAAATTTCAGACACGCCACATTTGAACACAATTCACCTTATTTGAACACAATTCAAATAAGGTTATCTGATTACACTCCGATTTAAATTTACGACATTTATTTTTCCAACCAACTAAATTTAAATAAAATAAATGAATAGGTCCTAAAATCACATCACAAAAAAGTGCAAATACAGTGAAAATGTGTGGGTCTCTGTTACCATAAAACCCACATTTGTAAAACTGGTAAAAGTCTTCCTCTTCAGTGTGTGGGCCTGAACTCCCCTGACTTTTTATTTGTAAACACAGATATTCTACACAACCGAATCAGAACAAGCCTCAGCCTTTTTGCGTGGAAATGGGCCATTATAACACACGTTCTGAACTGTGGGTGCGTTCCTAAACTGACACCCCGCGGTGACCCGAGGGTAGTGCCAGGCAATATCGGGCCGGTTTTGGGTTTGGTACGGTGGCCAAGGGAGCTCAACGCGCTGCAACTTCAGAAAACATGTGCAAACAGAAAAAACACAACAAATTAAGAAAACGTCTACATCAGTATGACAGCACAGGCGCTGCAAATACGAAAACGCGCTGCAAATTCTCACAATACAACCAAACACAGAAACGCGCACGAACGCACTACAAATAGCAGGGACCACAACGGAAATGTTTCAAGGGGACCTCAAAAAGTGACGAACCCATCTGAAAAAAAAAACGGTTAGTTTTACTTGCTTGTTGCCTTCAGTTTTTCTCAGAGTAACTCTAGCTAACGTAGCATCAAAATAATGCTTCACAGTTAAGTTTGTATTTCATCAGATCAGTCTAATAATGTCCAACAGACCAATTCATTGTATAACCAGGATTTTAAAATAAACAAAAAACTCACCTTTTAGTTCACGGACAACACCTCTGCTCGGTTCGTCACTTTTTGAGGTCCTCCTGAATTATTTCCGTTGTGGTCCCTGCGTTTTGCATAGCGTTCGTGTGTTTGTTAGCGTTTGTATGTTTGCAGCGCCTTCGTGCGTTCGTGTATTTGCAGAGCGTTTGTGTGTTTGTTGCGCGTTCGTGTATTTGTTTGTGTGTTTGGTTTTGTTGTGGCATTTGCAGCGCGTTTCCGTATTTGCAGGGCCTGTGTTGTCAAACTGATGGAGATGATTTCTTAATGTGTTGTTTTGTTCTGTTTGCATTTGTTTTCTGAAGTTACAGCGCGATGAGTTCTTTCGGCCACCGTAGCGGGCAGAGAATCTAAACTCTAATTCACAGTGCCAATGGACGAAAGTATTCGGACGTAACGTCGCAACTCTAAGGTCGAGCGTCCTTTATTTTGTCCCCCCCTATCTTACAGAAAATAACGTGTCGTCTCGTTTTAGTCAACGAAAATGAAGAAATACTTTAGCATAGTTTTTATCTTGTAAACCACGTTTAGTCTCGTTCTGATTCGTCAAGAAAAGTACATTATAGATGTCGTGTTTTTGTTACGTGAAAAATGTTCGTTGACGAAGATATTTCGTCATAATTTTCGTTGACGAAAACAACACTACACCTTGCTTTAGCCAGATTTCCCATGTAAACCTTAATGCATGATTGCCAAGTGCTAACAAGCAAAGTTAAGATTAAGTGTGGTGGTCTGAGTCATGTAAACCTTTAAAGAAGATCCACAGGACTGCGGCAATAAAATTATCCAATTGCCCTCTTGCTCAAATGATTACATGTGTAACCATTTGTTTGGCCAGGTATAATAATCCCATGGAGGCTGAAGCATGTGAAAGACTTCAACACCCCATACCTAAAGAAGGAGTGGTTTGGGAGTGGAGCACTTGGCCTGATGTCATTTCTGACTTCTCCCATTTTGCCATTAAAGGTGTTGCTTCACTCGTTGTCTACAGTAGTTAGTTCACACAAATGTTAAGAACACTCTGTTTAAGTCTATGATCTAGAACATTTCTATTGTGGATACTGCTTCAGTCTTCTGTGAAAAGCGAAGAGAAGATGACGACAGAGGCTGAACTTTATGTGAAGGTAAATCAGCTTTTACCACAGGAAAGTATTTTGTTTCTTGCTATATTACATCTGACTGATGTCAACATGGGCTGCTGATAAAATGTGCATACTTTTATCTAATATAAGACAAAAGGTAGAGACTGTTGGGATGGTAAAACAAGGCAATTTGAGACTGAAATCTAGGCCCTGGTCTGGGTTTAGATTTTTCTGTTTAAAAAAATTAACATGACTTTCTTGACATAAAAATCTGCTGTTCATTCTCTTAAGTTCAATTAATGCAAATTCGTAGGCATGGCAAAATACCAATATTAAAATATTTTACAGCATATACATTGAGTAATACACTAAAAGTATGGAGTGTTGTATCACATTGTAGGCCTTGTATGTCTTATCTCAGCAAGGCTCATGAATTCTGTTATCTACAAAATGCACAGAGAACAGAGGGCATTGTAAGTTGCTGGGTGTAGCACTAACTTATCATTATAACTTTTGTTTTTCCATGTCATGGGTTGCCTTAATATTTTGTGTTTTCATAATAAACTAAACACATTCACAAAATATTAATAGGTATTTATGTAAACTAGTAGAAGTCAAGTTATCTCAAAGTTTGAAGTCCAAAGCTCCAAGTTCAAAACGTCTTTTGAGAGTATACTTCTAAATTTAGTAGTTCATCAGTGGTCAATTGTACGTTTTTGTAATATACATAGTACTATTTGCAAATAGTATTATTTTCAGCTGATTATAAATGATTACCTACTCTTAATTCCGGTCATTCACTTATAGCTTGGATTGGGCACCTTAGATTTGGGCTATCAAATTTTACTTATGCATAAGTCAAAATTACTTATTTCAGTATGATTTAAAGGTACTCAACCCTCCTTTGCTATTTATAAGAGAAAACACACCTGGTGCTACCTGGTGAACAGTGGCAAACTTAATTTGTCTCTGATGTCATACTGTTTGTCTATGATATAACGTGAGAGTGAATGTTAATGAATAAAATGAGTAAAGCATATAAACATCAGAGAAAATTTTTCAAGCCCACCACTGAGCTTCGACCTAAAAGATATTGAAATAAAGCAAGACATTAATATTGATCAGGAATATAATTATGAATATACCCACTGATTATCCAAATGAGATACATTTGGTATATATATATATATATATAAAATCAAATTTGAGGGCCTGAACACATGCCTGGGTAAATATGTCAGGACTTTTATGTTATTTAGGGGGGTTAGATGTTTAATGCGCGTCTCGGGCCGACGACCACTCTGGACTTTCAGGATATGAGAGATTTCCGTGTCGTGACAAATGTTTAGGCAACTCAAAATCCTGATGGATTCTAGAATTCCAGCCGGATGTGGTACGCAGGTCTCAAAAACAGGACGTGTCCGGGAAAAGGGGGACGTCACCCTACTCTTCTCTCTGTCTGGCTACAAGAAGTGATACATTTTGCACGGACGTTTCTCCTCTGCTGATCATGCGGTGATTTTAATGATTTTAGTTTATATGAAGGGGAAAAAAACGTCTTTTTGGTTTTAAAATGCATTGTAACGGCATTACGGACATATGTACCGAGTAAAATATTACCAGTTTTGATTCTGTAATGCCTTACATTACTGCATTACAGCAAAAAGCAATGCAGCATATTAATTAGTTTCTTTTGTAACGTGCTTCTCCCAACACTGATTGGAACACACAATACACTAAAGTGGCCTCTTATAGTCATTCATGAACATACTGCAGGTCAGTACACAGTGTGAACAGTGTGAAATTGTTTCTCAGTTTCTCAGTATTTAACCAACACACCAAGGGTTACTGGCACAGCACCAAATTGTGGACAGTACCTGAGTGGTGCCACTAGCAGTCCTGCGATTCAAACCAGTGACCTACTGATCTCTAAGAATTTTTTCATATGAGAACACAGTTGATGGTGATAATGTGATTAGAGCAGGGCTTATGATCCATGCAGTGTTAAGCCTTTAATGGAGGCTCTAGGAGTAGTACTCATGGTATCTATGCTCTTATTTGTTTGTTTATATAGTTACATACTCTTTCACACTTATCCCCGCTTTAAGCGGATCAGCCGTGATTTCAACACAACTTTTTTCTGGTAACCACACTTATTGTTACTGAAAGTACATGTGCAGAAAAGGCAGATATCTCCACATTTTCATTCTTGCTTTTGTGATGTCCGGGCCTTATGCACCACACACCTCGTCCGGGTGCTTGTTTGTTATTATGTTTGGGTGTAGCAGTTAGGCTTTCGGACACCTGAACCAAATGAGCCCAGACATAACCCAGCAAGAGGGCACTCAGATTCGGGAGGTTTGTAGCCAATCCAAGAATGCTATTTATTGTTCCTTGCTGCTGATTGGCTGCTGCCCTGTGCCAACTGAGGTCTAGAATTTCCCCCGTTTAGCGTAATGAGGGTCTATATTTTTGTTCTTCATAAAGCCCTGTATTTGTATTACTGTAAATTTGATTCATTTACTATTGTATTTACCCTACTAATACTAAAGAAAATGACAGCGTATGCCAAAGAAAATGTGCGTGCATGAATTACAGTATGGTCTACGCAAAGGTAATATCGATTTTTACGTTTTATCACTGAGGGAGTTAAGTAGGGTGACCACCCCCAGACAGACAAAATGTGGGACAAGTACCAAGTTTAAGTGGGACGTTGTGGGACAGGCGTAAAAACTTAACGCTAAAGATATAATGCCCTTCAAAACCATCCGTCAAATGATTAAGTCACTTCCTTACCAAGAAGTAGCCCTAAGTAGGCTACAGTTAAAGGCATAAGCCTATACAAGTCAGAACACTTTTGCAAATGAGAAAATACTAAAGTAGACAGCTGTCCAGAGGACCAGGCATTTTACAACTATAAGTATGTTCTTAGTAT
>JBBKCR010000022.1:6322338-6346580 GCA_037577295.1 Ladigesia roloffi
TGTATATATATATATATATGTATATATATATATGTATATATATATATATGTGTGTGTGTGTCTGTGTGTGTGTGTGTGGCAAATATAAAGAATAATTTAAAACTAACTAAAGTAATTGTATAATGTAATTGTATAATAGTGTGACATCCATTCAGCTACTTGTTTTCTATGTAGCCTATGCAGTTATTGTACACTTGGGGTTTTTTTTAACACCGTTTTTTAAGGTGTGTGTGCTTCTTCTGCATTCAAAATGTACTGATTAAACCCATACTGTGCTGACACATTAAAAATGAGGTATCACAATACTCATTACATCAAATTTGATACATATTGTGTCAGGCCACAAGAACACAGAACCTCTAATACAGGCTGTATGATGTAGTCCAAATAGTCCATTTGTAATATATTTTTTAACTATATTTTTAATTGGATGGTTAACCGTATATGGTTCATTAGTTTTGCATATCTTTACCCCAGGACCATACAGCAATTCAATATATGCTTGTAAAATTTCTGTTTTCTAGTTTCGGAATTCCTTACATCTTCTGATGGAGACACTCAATGCTACCACCCCTCATTATGTGCGCTGCATTAAACCAAATGACGAAAAAGAAGCCTTTGTGTAAGTGTTATGTTTACACATACACCGTATGTGAATCTGGTCTGTAAATGTGTAGATACATTTACGAATGAATACACTAACTGAATAAAGTTGTGCAAAAATTATGGATGCCAAAACTCACTGGACCAAAACATGTTGTATTCATAGATCACAAAAACATACGGAACTGTATTGTGTGGAAAATGTTTCAAAATACATAAAAACAGAAAATTTCCTTTCTAGAAACATGGTCTCTATCATGCTATCATTCTGCTGGTGTAAAAGTTAAAAAGCTTGAAACAAGCTGTGTCGTGTTTGTAAGCTGTTGTTTTTATATGGTTTCAGTAATAAGCTCGATTTAACAATAACATTTCAATAACGCATTTTGGTTAATTTAAGATTTGATTGCATCACTGGGAGGTTGTATGTTGCTTTCAGTTAGGTGCATTAACCTCTGGTGCCAGCCCCTGTTTGCATTTTTTTTTGTGGACATATTTAGTTTAATTTTTGCTCTTAAAATAACTACATTCTGTTCTTATCTTACTATAAATCTAGGCCTTTGTCTAAGCTGTGTTGGATGTCAGAATGGACATTTTTTGTCTCTGACTTTTCAACAACAGCATTTGCATAATATATATATATATATATATGTGTATTCCAGCAGAGATTATAAATCTGATAAAATTATTCTCCATCCATGTGATCCACATGTCCTCACATCCAATTTCCTAAATGCAGTTTAGGTAAAAAATATTTCCTTTGCAGAAGGGGGAATTTACAGGTCATGTTTTTGAAAAAGGGACCCGGCATTGCTTAATTTTTGTCCTTTCTGCACATTCCTGAAAACAAGGGTCTCTTTATGAGGACTAAATTGAGAGAAGTTTCTGTGTCACATGCTTGGAGGGGTTGTTACCAAACAGCAGATAGTTATGTTCAGATCTCAGAGTTAAGTCCAGAGACAGAAACGCTGTGTGGACAGCAGCCTCCCAAATGCCTCTCACACGAGAGATGTGTACAATCCTTAAGAAAAAGATAAGGTACACTTTTGTGGATTGTACTTTGTTTTTTTTTCCTTTTTTGTTCTGTATTATTTGTGTTTATGTTTTATTGGGGTGTCATTTTTACATGTTATTTTTCTCTATAGATTTGATTCTAGAAGAGCTGTCCAACAACTACGAGCATGTGGAGTTCTGGAGACCATCCGCATCAGTGCTGCAGGTTATCCATCCAGGTATCAGTCACAGACACAGCTGTCTAGTCGGGCCCTCATGTCAGAGGATCAAATCTCTGCATTGATGAGACCAAAAAAATCATTATTGATTTATAATCTTGAATGAACATTTTTGCTAATGCTGATTAAAATTGGCATCCAATATTTTATTTTGTATACAGTTTGTAGTTGGATTACTTTGAACTAATTTTAATTTTAATACAAATATACTATATATCTAAATTGCCACATCATTTCATAACCATACAAATAACACCTCCTCTACTATCTGCATCTAACCTAAAAACATAATCCTAAATTTCCGAATATTGTTGGTTTAGAGGTACAGAGAGACAAGGGGACTCCAGAACTCACTGTTTTATTGTTTGATAATAACAGAATGCCTTACATACCAATATATATCAACTACATGCTACACATTTATGCTGAACCAATGTAGCATAGTACAGACAGCCTTTTTAAAACATTTGATTTCAGGTGGACATACTCAGATTTCTACAATAGATATCGGGTACTCATGAAAAAGAAAGACATGACTGTTGGTGATAAGAAGAAAATCTGCACAAATCTCCTGGAGTCCTTAATTAAGGTAAGACTTTTTTTGGACAAGCTTTGGCTCAGAGATGTAAATGTTCAGATTTTATGAAATCTCAAGATTTGCTTGTATGCAGAGTGCAGTACATGCAATACACAAGAGATGTTCCTTATGTGAAATGCTAAAAATGTGAGATAAAATGCTGTCTCATTTATTTTAGTTATATTCAGCTTTTGGCATTTTGAAAATATAATAATTTAAATCTATCAATCTGGGAATTTGAGCCTCCTTCCCTCCCCCCACCACCACCCTTAGACTGTTCTGTAATGCCTTTAGCTTTCATAGCTCAGCATTTCCCTACTCCCTGTCCTAGTAAAGCTGGCAGGCAGACCTAATGAGGACCTGATGAAAAACTGTATAATCGGCATCAGTCTCCTCAGGTTGAGATAATGTGTGGATGCAGGAATGGATGTTATTAAGCTCATATATGGATGTGTGTTTACTTCTTTAGAGGATTTGCATATTTGTATTATTACTATTGCATAGAGGAGCTGTAGTATGAGTTGCAGTATATATAACACCATCAAGAGAGAATCTCCTATTCAAATATATTACTTGTTTAAAGTTGTTTTGTATTTCTAAATGAATGATTGTGGCTTGATTGCTATCATTAAACAAGAGTTATTGATGTCATATTTCTCCCAGGATCCAGACAAGTTTCAGTTTGGAAAGACTAAGATCTTCTTCAGAGCGGGCCAGGTAGCATACCTAGAGAAGCTCAGGGCAGACAAGTTCCGCTTTGCTTGCATTAAGATCCAAAAAACAGTTCGTGGATGGCTGCAAAGAAAGCGCTACCTCAAGATTCGCAAGTCTGCAATCACACTACAGAGATATGGACGTGGCTACTTGGCACGCAAGTATGATGACACTTTTGAATCATATAGCATTTATTTACTGTAGTCTGTAAACTGAAACTGACCATCTCTGCCCCCCTCTCTTTCAGGTATGCAGAGTTCTTGCGGCTCTCCAGAGCAGTGCTTATCTGTCAGAAGCAGTACCGAATGGTGCGGGTACGTCATGCATATGTTCGGATTCGTCAAGCTGCGATCACTATCCAGGCCTACACCCGGGGCATGTTCACAAGACGGCTATACCAGGAGGTACCAAACTACAAACTAGTCTCTTGCCTTTTTGTTTTTTTGTTTTTTTATTTACTTTTTTCTTTTTGCTTTTTCCCATATGTCATTAGATATTTTTTATCTTTCCAGTCTTTTTTTTGTTTGCTTCTTTTCATTTAAGCTCTTCTCTCAACAGTTTAGAAGGTTATGAACAAAATACACTTTTAATGATATTGCATACCATTGACCTTCTTTGGCTTATTGAAGCCTGTTATTCTAAGAAAAACATTTCTCACATGTGTATCTCTATCCATGTAGTTCCTGCTCCATCACAAAGCAATTATCATCCAAAGAGCAGTGCGAGGATGGATTGAGAGGAAGAAGTATTCTCATGCCCGAAATGCTGCTATCGTGATCCAGTGTGCCTACCGCTGCGTACTAGCCAAGCGGCAGCTTAAACAACTGAAAATAGAGGCCCGCTCAGCTGAGCGCTTAAAGAAACTCAATATTGGCATGGAAAACAAAATTGTCCAGCTCCAGAGAAAGATGGATGATCAGGTATTGGAGGACCTTGGTAACACACTACATAACATCATCTAGTCTCTAGTCACGTATACTATTTAGTCACATACATTTTTTATATGATTTCTAAAGATAATATTTTAAAAATTCAGATTTGCACAGTTTTCTCTTTACCACAGATTCAGCTGATCAGACATGTGTTTTAGCTGCCACATTTTCAGTCTGTAAACCTCACTCCTTAAGTTGGTTTCTGACACTTTATGCCATATTGTTATCTGTAAAAATGGACAGTCTAAATTCAGATGGATCTATAACTGTTTTATTTATATATCATAATATCATTTTTCAGGCAGTGTAAGCTGCATAAACAAGCCCATAATTCTAGTAGTAGCACATAAGTCAACATTAGTTTACATGCATATATAGTACATATGCAAAACATGAAACTTATTTTTACCCATATTTGGCTTTGTCAATCAATCAGTTAAAAGAATGTTAGTATTTTAGTTAAGTTTAATAACTAATCATCTCTCTTGTTCATTTCCAGTCAAAGGAGTATAAGAATCAAAATGAGCAGTTGTCCGTTGTTAACGTTACATTGGGCACAGAAGTCAGCAAGCTGCAAAAAGAGTTGGAGACCCTCCGCAGTCGCCAAGGAGACAACACTCATTTGACCTCACTGCAGGAGGAGCTTGAAAAGCTGAGGGCGGCACTTCAGAAAGCCCACACCCAAAGAAACAGGATTGAAGAGGAGCACAGCAGTGAAAAGCTCATACTGGAGCAGGTGAGGATGTGGGCAGTCAGGCTTACATTAATAGAATATGAAACTTGACAATGGCTTTGTGTATTAATATCCCAGGCTGAAATTGTACAGTTAGCTTTGGTTTGGTTTTAGATTTTGAAATACTGATTATACATTGATCATTCATAAACAAAAACAATTGAAAATGTACATGTGCTATGGTCTAAGGGACAGCATGACCTTAGGGCATGTGTGGTAATAAATAACCAATATTAATTCTTCATTGACATTCAGTCAAATCATACTAGTTATTTGAATTAATGTAATCTTGAATCTGATGACAGCTTTCTTGTGGAATTATATAGATCTGTTTAATGTTTGGAGATAACGTTCACATACCACTGTGAAGAAGGCCCTATACCCACAAAGTTCAATTTATACAAAAATCTTGCAAAAGCTTTTTAATATTAAGTAGGTTATTTGTCAGCTGATGAGTTGTTTCTGAGGGGGCCACAAATAAAGAGTCTGTTTCTTCTCCTCAGAGAGTGAAGGAGTTGGAGAAGGAAAATTCCATGCTGAAGGCAGAGAAAGAGGAGATGAATCAGAGAATTCGCAACTCCACAAGTTCTGAAGGTGAGTCTCAAATCTTGTGTCTTGGGACACACTGATTGTTGAGTGCTGTGTGTTGGTAACTTGAGTAAAATGAGCTTCACAAAATACAGGATTTAGTTTTGTTTCCTACACAAGTAGGATCTCTGTGCTGAAGTAGGGCAAGAGCTCACAGAAACTGCATTGAATTTCAAGATAGGAATGCAAAATCACCTCTTTACCTGCTGGGTTTGAGCACATCATTGTTCTCTGCTGGTTCACATGTAAGAGTGGTACTTGAAACCAAATGTTAAGTCTAGCACAGACATAAGTGTTTTTAAAGCTGTATTCAACAGTTCCTGGCATATTTGTCTGGTATGCTTTTGCAAATAATAAAATTGTGATCATGTGCCTTCCACATGAGTCCCTGCTTGTGTTAATTTATTTTTGTACCAGCAACAATACTGTTACAGTGTCCTTTGCTATTTGACTCCTGGCTGCACTTACTGAAACGTGGACCTTAGATAAAAGCTGCTTTGTTTGCTTTTAAAATACTGTGAAACAAGTAAATAGGATACAGAAGATTCAGTGCATAATTAGCCCTCTGTTTATATACTGTGACAGCTTGGGTTAAAGCTTTAGTCTTACATAACAAGACCACATTGTCATATGTACGAATTTGTCACAAATACACTGGGAATAAAATGCGGTGGGGTAGCAAAATTTAAGTTCAGTTCTGCTTTTCCTCTGACTCTGTTAAGCTTAGCAGTCTCTCTAGTTTATTATGCAGTAAAGATTTGTGGACAGTTAATGGAATGAAGGAATCAATATCAGTTACTAAAAATGAAATTTGCAATATTTCATACCCTATCTTCTAAAAAATTATGTCAATTAAGGTTTGGTGATTTACATTAACACTGTTATAAAAGTGAATTAAACTAAATAAAATTACTTATTTTCAGTGTGTTTTAAATGGTTCTGTGATTATAACAGTGTTAATGATGTAAACATCATATAAAAATGTTTTGATTTTTTTTCACAGTTAGTTAGATCCTTAAAGTAATTTTTACCTTCTGTTTGAAGGCTCTCATGTAGAACAAACATTTTACCCCATTCCAGGGATGAGTCCCCAGCATTGCCACAGTCACTCCAGACTAAGAGTCCTAGAGGACATAATAGTATGTGCTTGTGTATGTTGCAGGGAAAGAAGATGGTGTGTCTCAGAAAGAAATTCAACTGCAGACTGAACTTGATGAAGAAAGACTGCGCTACCAAAATTTGCTAAAGGAGTTTTCCAGACTGGAGCAAAGATATGACAACTTACAGGAGGAGGCAACATATGCTAAGGTAGGAAATACTGATACTGTTGAAAAAGAGTAACCTAAATGCTTATCCATTGCGTCTCACAGTACGTTTGTTCCTATAGTTCATTCCTGGCCATCGGAGAAGCCCCTCCAATCAGAGCAGTATAGGCTCTGAATCCCCCTACCCATCCATCTCCACATCTGAGGTTGGAGACACTGAAGACACTATTCAACAGATAGAGGTACTGCCTTTTTTTGTGACCAGAGTACAAATGCAAACATTTTGATGTTGGTAATCATTTGTAAAATGAGCTAGCATGACAGAGAAGAGAAATATTTAAGCACCAATATGGCATATCAGCCAGATGGTTAATTTGTCAAATGTATGTCTTTTAAACAAATGACACTCCAGCTTTACAGATCTTCTGTCTGCACTATGCCCACATTGGCAAAAGTCACCTTCAGCCTAATGAGAGTTTGCTGGAGTTTCTTTTGCTGATTTTGTTACATTTCTAGAGTGAAAAGCTATGCTAGCCAACTGGACTAAATTGTTGTAGCTGATTGTCGTTAGATTAGTTGACATTTTGGAAACAGTAGTAACATTAGTCCAATAATGAATATGTACACTCAGTCTATAAGTCATGGCCTTTCAAACACCTCTCTTTAGATGGGTTTTTTTAAGCATTTCTTGTTCTTGTTGCAATAGAAACTGTGATGAAATCTATTTATTGGAGTATTTACTTATTAGCCCTCCCATTCAGACACTATACCATAGTTTTCTGAACTATATATTTTTAGCATACACTGTTTCCCAAAATGTCTTTCAGTTTTCTGTTAATCTCTGTATTTTCCTTTGCTTCTGTAGGAGATGGGCCAGGGTAATGCGGCCATGGATCTCAGTGTGTTTATGAAGTTGCAGAAGAGAGTGAGAGAGCTGGAGCAGGAAAGGAAAAGACTCCAAACCAACCTGGAGAAGATAGAGGAACTAAACAAAAGCAAAGTTAGTGTTATTTTGAGTTAAAAGTGGAATGGCACATTGTACAGTGTGGAAGGGCTGCCTTTTAAAGTAAGATAGCTCTTTATCTTTTCACTCACCCAGGTAGTGCACAGGGTAATAAATAGCTATCATATCAATCTTGTGACAGAACCAGCTGATATTCAAATGTCTCGTCTTATCACAATTTACAGTTGTTTTCCTCTCTGATCTTGCAGGCAATTGATCCCAAGAGTTCCACGTCAGAGGAAGACGCAAATGCAGACTTGGCCTACAACAGTCTCAAGGTTTACACATACACACACTTTGCTATCTCTAAGACTCAAAGTCCTAGCAACATGTCTCTTCTTCTATACCTCGACTTATGCTGCACTTTGGTTAGTCTGGTGTTGCTTGCACTGCTGCCTGCTAAACTGTGGGTGAGTGGAATGACTGCAGACCAAGGAGGTAGACATAGAAAACCGATGTATTTTAGCGTTTATGTTTAATACGCTGTGTTTTAATCATGCAAATTACACTTAATAGAGTTATTTTAATCTGCATGGTGGAATTTACTAATCTACTTACTGTCTGTCTAGTTGTACAATGAGTAAAATAACATCAAAGTCTGTAATAAATAGTACAGAATTATTTCCCACTTCTTTTAATGGTATATGCTTTCATAGCAAATGCATTTAACATAGTTCCAAAGGACTTAGTGCTGTCAGCATGGTCAGCCAAAATATCTCTGGAGAGTTCAACTAAAAATCAAAGTACAAGGCCAGTCACATTAAAGTCTTTTGCAATGCTTATCATGCCTTTATGAATGTGAGGAAGTATTATCTGCTTTAGAGGCTTTTGATAAACCATAACATTTAATATGGTAAAATAATGTTTTTATATGTCTTACTTGTGTCACTCATTGTTGCTCTATCTATATACATTTCCAGATCATGACAGGACAATTATGTGTTGCTTGATATTTTTCTTACAGCACAGTCCTTTATCGCTTTTTCTTTGTCTTGTTTTCCCCAGTTTCTGTTTTTCTCTCTTTCTCTCTTTCTCGTTAACAGTTGCCCTATGTGTGTCTACTCAGCTTTTGAAATTCACAAACATTGCGTTCAGCCGAAACTTAGCTCAGCCCGCCACAGCAATTATTTTTGGTTGTAGACCTAATTTCATATTGCTACAGAAATGCATTTTAATTTCAGCCTTGTAAAACTTTTATACAAGAATGTGATGGATAACTGGCTTTTTGTATCTCTCTCTTCTCTCTCCCTGAACACAAATGCATGCGCGCACACACACACACATGTTAAAAGCATCATTCAGAAATTTTAGGTTTCCCTGCTCTGCATGTGCCAACTTGCAAAATAATAAGCTTGTTTTTTTCTTGTTCAAGTAGTTAAATAAACGTTTTCATTACTTCACAAACTTTCTCTTACAATTCTACAGAGGCAGGAACTTGAGTCTGAGAACAAGAAGCTGAAGAATGATTTGAATGAACTTCGAAAGGCACTAGTTGACCGGGCGTCCGAGAACTGTTCCTCCAATGAACTTCAAGACAGCTACAACCTGTTGCTTAGTCAACTCAAAGCTGCCAATGAGGAGCTGGATGTACGCAAGGAGGAGGTTCTTATGCTGAAAACCCAGATTGTCAGCTCCACAAAACCAAACGAGGACACCAATCACATTGTAAGTATAAAAGAAATTGACATCTACTACTCAGAAAATGTCCTAGAAAATAGTTTTCTTGAACTAGCCATCAAAGTCAGGGCTTGATAGGAATTTATCAAATACCTTCATGTAGTGTTTGTCTCAGCTTCGCTAAGATATAAAGATGAAGTATTGTGTTCATAGAGTGTGTAGTCAGTGTTTTTTTTTATTATTTCTTATGTACTTTTCAATATTAGAACAATGAGAAATTAAGTAAGGCAGGGATCACTGATGTGAACGATTTCATGCATGCTCTATATTTTCTGATGCATTTCAAAATGCACATTTTTTAATGTATTTTTGTGTATAATAATATGTACAGTTTTTAATTGAAAAGAAGTAGAAATACAAAAATTGTGCTGTCACACATTTGCACCATGTAAAACCATATGTGCGTAGTTCTAGTGTTTTTTGCTCAATACTGTGATAAATCTGTTCATGTTTTTCAGAGCCTGATGTCAGGTTACTCAATTGTATTATCATTGTTATTATGGGTGCTCTTTGATTGTGATGGATTAAGTTAATGTTGTCCCTTTGTGGTGCATTCACCTGCTATTCTGGTGAGGGTATTTTGGTGACAGCAGACGCTGGTTTATTAAATTATGAGGGTTTTAATGTGGGAGGATGTTATAAGTGACATTGATGGCAAAGGTATTATATCAGGGCTGAAGACTTCATTCCTTGTTCTCATACAATGTTTTTCATAATGTTGATACCTATGTATCTATTTTCTAAAAGTATGTAGACCTTTGGCTTTTGTGCTTTGCCATTAAAACGTATAGGTATATTTGATGTTTGAGAATTTCTAATAACATAAATTATAAACATCTTCTTCTGTTTCTAATAGAACAATGATGTCTCAGAATGGGCCAACAACAAAAAGATTGTAGACAAAGTAGAAGCTCTACAAGCATACCAGGGGCTTAGTGAGTCCAAAAGGTAAATATAGGCAACTTTACTGTTTTTTGTCTTTTACTAATAGATTAATGTGGACAATATTTCTTAATTCTGTTCCTTTGTACGTTTATCGCTGCAAGAATTACTTCTGACAACACAGCTGATAAAGCTGATCAATTGATTATGGAGGTATAAAATATATGAGGTGTATTTGGGCCGCGAACATTGAATCTGTACTGCTTTGGGTCACACTATCAGGAAAAATTATAAATTAGATGAAATATGCTGAAACGCTACATTGGGCATCCACCGTTAATTCAGTATATATTTCTACATTTCTACAGCATGGTGGAGATTAATGGCTTTGTCTTTTATATTTATGGGTTGACACTTCTTTTGAATTCGAAAAAAGGGACATTTCATTCTATTAGGTGTAATGTGCATTTGTTGTTTAACCACTATTTTTTATGTAACAACCATTTTGGTGATTGAAGTCATAAGTATAAAATTGCATAAGCTGCAATAGGAGTCCAATAAAAGTACTTCTGTCTGATTGCCCTGCCTGCAGCTTCTGGCTGTTACGGAACACTAACCCATGCCATAGGTTGATGGAATGAAAGTCTGTCACTGAATTACTTCTCAAATTATCAAAATAGGTTCTGACTATCTGACTATCTAGTGACTTTCCTTTGCTAAATTGACTGCATTCTTCTCTCTCTTTTTCTGATTTCATTTGTACTGCTGCTTCTCTTTTTCTCTGCTTGAACATCAGTAAAACTCAGGACTGGGGTTTTTTGAATGAAGATGGAGAACTTGGTCTGGCATATCAGGGGCTAAAGCAAGTAGCCAGGTTGTGTCTTGTGCTTCATTCTTCTGCTGCTTTTCTGTTCCTTTAATTAATGTAATCTGGCTGCTAATCCAACTTACAAGTTTCTCTTTCTTATATAATATTTGTGGGGCTGGTGTAGCTGAGAGCCTCTCTATTTTGCTGGCATGGAAAATGGAAATCTTTATACTTTTCTGTCACTGTCTACATTTTGTTTTTGCTTTTGAGTGAATTCTTAATTTTCAGTAGATCAGTGTGATTCCACAGTGTATGCAATATTTATTCAGTGTACTTTGGCATGTGTGCTAGACTGCTGGAGGCACAACTGCAATCCCAGTCACGACAGCACCGGGATGAGTTGGATGCTCTGCATACCCAAATTGAGGTGCTGAAGGAAAACTTGGAGAAGAAGCAGGAAATGCTGAATCAGTTTAGCATCCTCCCATCAGACGCTTTAGTGGAGTTCAGTGTCCAGCAAGAGATCACTCGCCTCACCAACGAGAATCTGGTGAGACCACTCACTCCTTGTTCAATGCCAAAAATATATACAATGTATAAAACTCATGCGCTGTAGGTCTTTCTCATTAAAATGATGTGTTCTAGGATCTAAAAGAGGTCATGGAGAAGTTGGAGAAGAATGAGAGGAAGCTTAAAAAACAACTAAGGATCTACATCAAGAAAGTTCAGGAGCTTGAAGGTTTGATAGATTTCACATCATTGTATTGGAGCCGAGAGACCTTAACCATGCTGCTTTATCAATATAGTATCTGGTTGTTGTGCAGTGTCACAGGCAGCAGCAGCGCAGGCTAGCAGGGCCAGGCCTGAGCTAATCCGTCAGGTCACAGTGCAAAGAAAAGAAAAAGACTTTGAGGGCATGTTTGAGTACAACAAAGAGGATGAGTCTTTTCTAATCAAGACACTAATACATGGTAAGTGTGAGCAGGATTGCCAGTTTTAAATTTGTGGTGTAACTGATGATGTGCCGTGACCCCCCATCATTTTGCCATATCAAACCAACCATTTTGCCAACAATTCACTGTCTATCTGTATACAAAACAGACTCAAGCTTTCTGTGTCCCGCTAATGCTTTAGTTGCAAGTGAAAATGAACCACTCAAATTCAATTTGTTTGTATGTTGTTCTCAGACATGAAACCCCAAGTTGTGTCAGCCACGGTTCCCTGCCTCCCAGCCTACATCCTGTTCATGTGCATTCGTCATGCTGACTACATCAACGATGACCAGAAAGTGCACTCACTTCTCACCTCCACTATTAATGCTATCAAGAAGGTTCTCAAGGTGTGTTTTACACAGTTGTTTTCATGCCAAGATTCACTATGGTATTATATTAATCTTCACCAGCAGACAATGTCATTTCTTTTTTAACACTACAGAAAAACAATGATGACTTTGAAATGACCTCTTTCTGGCTGGCTAACACAAGTCGACTACTGCACTGTCTGAAGCAATACAGTGGCGATGAGGTGAGCAGCACAACCTATCCCAACTTGTTTGCTTCATTAAAGCCTCACCTGAAGTCTTTAGTGTAACATTTTTATTTCATTCTAGATAAATGCAACAGCTTCAGTTCTAGTAGTTTCATTGTTATATTTGACATTTATTGTTCAGGCATTCATGACCCAGAACACAGGCAAACAGAATGAACACTGCCTGAAGAACTTTGACCTGGCAGAGTACCGACAGGTTCTGAGTGATCTGTCCATCCAGATCTACCAACAGCTCATTAAAATTGCTGAGGCCAATCTGCAGCCTATGATTGGTTAGAGTTTTCTTTGCATCTCTGTGTTTTCCTTTCATTTCACTGATAATATATTTAATATTATTGCTTCATTGACTGGGTGCTCTCTGTGACCCTGGCCACCTTATGCTTCGTAGTTGAACATTAACTTTTATTTCCCTTTAAAGTGTCTGCAATGCTGGAGAGTGGAAGTCTGACAGGGGTAAAACCCATGGGCTACAGGCACCGTTCCTCCAGTATGGACTGTGACACTGAAGGTCCTGGGAGCTACACCCTAGAAGGTCTGATCAGACAGCTAGGCCAGTTCACCTCTATCATGGGGGAGCATGGGTTAGACCCAGAGATTGGCCAGCAGGTCATACGCCAGCTTTTTTACAGCATCAATGCTGTCACACTCAACAACCTGTTGCTACGCAAAGATGTCTGTTCCTGGAGTACTGGCATGCAGCTTAGGTAAGTACTAGAAGTCAGATCAAACTGTATCAAACAATACATTTTGGGCCTCAAGGTTTAAAATAGCATTCATGTTTGAAACAATTAGGACAGTAGCAGGACATTAATTCTACCTCTTGATCATTTTTATTTCAGTTTGTTAAAAAATCTGATGTCCTACATGTGCTTCAAAGGGTGATTTCTCAAATAGAGATTTCTGGTTTCTCTGTATATATAATTTACAGCCATTTGTAAAATAAATTACAAAGGTGTTGCACATGGCTGACAAAATGTGTAGCAGGCTTGTAATTGAATATATTTTGCTGCTTTTTACCATTTTTATAGTTTTACACCAAATATTAGACATTTATTATTAGGTGGTAATGTACTGCAGTTGCTACCTTTGTATTTGTATACTGTGGTATGAACTGTGAAACACTTTCTGTGGATTCAGGTACAACATCAGTCAAATGGAGGAGTGGCTGAGGGGAAAGAACCTGAATCAGAGTGGAGCGGTTGCCACAATCGAGCCCCTTATCCAGGCCGCCCAACTGCTGCAGCTGAGAAAGAAGACTTCTCAGGATGCTGAGGCTATCTGCAATTCATGCACTGTACTTAGCACACAACAGGTAGCTGCTGATCCTGCTGCATTAATTACAGTCTATAACTGTGAGTACTGAGCATTTCACTTTTTTTTTTTTTCCAGATCGTAAAGATCCTTAATCTTTACACCCCACTGAATGAGTTTGAGGAAAGGGTCACAGTGTCTTTCATCAGAGACATACAGGTAATCACAAAACTCCTCTATTCATAACAGCATTAGGGAATGGAGGTCGCTTTGGATAAAAGGGTCTGGTAAATGTACATGGGTTTTACCTATTCTAACTGCTGAAACATAGTGGGGTAGTTACCCAAACCTACATGGGGTAGTTACTGTTAATTAATAACTACTGTCTCCTGTGTTACACTCTTAAACAATTCTGTATCAAGTGGAACACAAAAGGGATGATCGTCCTTTCAGTAGTCTATAATTTAGAAATAGCCATTTATGATTATATTTCACACTCCTTTCATTAAGCCTACTTGTAACTACCCAGCACAAATTAGGTACACTTTTGCACTGGGAAGACTGAAAACACATTTGCCACACATTTGCACATTTGCCACACATTTGCATACCACCCATGTCAACCCATGATTATAGCCTATAAATGTTTTCATGAGCCTTTTGGCTAAATTATGGATCATCTTCATTTTGATACTAAAATTATTTCTTCGAGGCTCAACACTTAGTCAGTACTCACACGTATTCTTTGCGATAGTCCTTTTTAGTTCATTTTACACATGGCAGTAGCATGAAACTCATCTGGTGGAACGGTGCTAGGAATGTTAAGGTTATGGATTAACCTCTCTGAGACACATACATGAATGTATAAAAATGATAACAAATATGTAACTCATAAATAAATGACTGTCAGATAACTGTGGTGGTTAACCTTTTCAGAATCGTCTCCAAGGCAGAATAGAAAACAACCAGCTCCTCGTGGACACAAAGCACACTTTTCCTGTGCTGTTTCCCTACACTCCTTCAGCCCTGAGTTTGGAGACCATACACATCCCTGCATCTCTCAACGTGGACTTCCTTGTACGAGTCTGATTTCTCTGTTTCTGATGTGCCCTCCTTTAGATCTAATAGAGCAAGTCTGCAGGAAGCACCTCCAGCACAGTTCAACTAACCAGCCTACAGGAATTCATTATACAGCAAGCAGGGATACATCAGTAGCAAGTTATTCTGGCAAACAAATGTCAGTGTTAAAGCACAATCTGTTTGGTGAAAACAATGAAACTATGTCTGTAAATGAAAATTTCACATCCTATGATACTGACAGTGGAGTCTTAACAGTTTTGTGCTCTATATCAGTTTAGATTTTTTGCAGTTAACGATTAAATAGGCTTTTCCTTTTGCTGGGCTGGTATAGAGACATGGTCTCATTTTCAAGTAAAACTGCAAAGACTATAAAAAGTGTGAATTAGTCTGCAAACTTGACAATGTTTGGTAATAAGCAGCAGCTAAAATCATGTCTCTCTTCTGCTGCCAACAAAAGCAGGAGAAACCTCTGCATTGCAGTGGCTGCTGTCCGTGACGCACTCTATCCAAACGAACCCACTCTTTTTCTTTTTTCCTGTCTGGAAGAATGCTGTGACTGCAGTTAATCTTTTCTTGGGGAAGCAGAGGTAGCACTCATGCAAGCTTCGGGAGAGATGAAGCCTCTGTCACACCACTAGTGTCCTGCAATGTAAAGCTCTTCTAACACACACATTGGTCATGAATGTGACGAGCAGGAAAGTTTCAAGCTAAAGTCGAATAATGGAGCAGAGAAGTGTGCTGTTTTAGGGGTCAAAGTGTTTGGTATGAAATTCCATGTTACTAATGGAATGGTAGTTGTTCCTTTGGGAGAGGTAAAGGAAGAAAAGCGGATGTTTTGAAAAGTGGTAGGTACGTTTGGGAATGAAGGAAAAATTCACGAAGAAATGGCCTGAAATTTGTGTCCATGTGTTTATTCGCCACATAATGGCCTGCAGTTAAAGGAAGGCTATATGTACAATCTTACAGCAATAACTACAAAACATTGTTTTCTAACAATATTTTACATAACCTTTTTCCATACAGGCATCACATAATAGATAAGACTAATAAATACAATACTGCTTTATGCAAATCAACCAGGCAGTTGAGTCAAAGGAGTTTTCTTGTCTAATTATGTCTAACCTTAAACCCTAAAATGTGTACACTGTGTTTTTCCCTCTCACTGCAACAGTGAGCTTTGAATTGGGGAGTGAAAGCTTTCAGTTCTTTCTTTCATTAACACCATTTATACATTATCAGCAATTACTCTGAGGGTCACTCATCTTTAAACCACTTTTCAATGCCAATAAAAAAGCCCCTTGTGGATTTCCATTCAGTGTTGTTTGTGTATGTGGAAAAAAGGTATGAATATTTTTTTTACACTGTGAATTATCATCGTCTTTATAACCCTTGGACTTTTACAGCATTTTCATTCGTTCCCATTCTGTGCCTATACGATGGCCTAATCAAAACAATGTTTCATTTGAAGAATTTGGGGATTTGCACTGCCCTCTGCTGGCTGATTAGTGCTTCTTAGCGCTGTGATCAAAAATATCAGATCAGCATCAAAATATCAGTGCCTCTGGTTGGTAAAACCAGTTAAGCTGCCTATATGTGTGTTTGATACAGATCATGCCATATAGTTTAGTGCCATAGGCATTTGTCATTTTATATCCCTCTGCTCCATCATGTTAACCAGAACAATAAAACAGCATCATCAGTCTTGCTCAGGAGGGGACAGCAGTAATTCTCTACGTGTTCCTTAATCTACAGCTTTCCCTGAGGGCCTGAGTGGAGGCCCTGCATGATGTGTACAACTGTACATTTTAATCCAAATGCAAATATTGTCCACAAATAATTCAATATGGCATGAAGTACCGGTGTTTATATATTTAAAGCAATGTATTTTCTGGGGGAATTTCTTGTGCTGTTTTTTCCAAAACATCTTTACCTCTGTTGAAATGTGAAAAATGAAACATTTTATGTATAGTTTTGAAAGTGTATGAATCTCTTGTTCATTCTGAAGTCTTAACAAAATAAAACTGATTGGTCATGATATTTAATAGGCATATTTGCTGACATTGTTTTTCTTTTCTTTCTTTTTTTTTGTTTTTTAGAAGTCATTTCCTCTTGTAAATTGCAAATCAACATGTGGTGAAGAGCTTTGGAGCACCAGTCAGATCAGCTTTTAGTCTTTTATTGAGGTTTGCTTCAACAGCAGTCAGCGCTGACAGCAGGCACTAAGGTGGTTTATCCAATGCATTGTACCAGGTTGCCCTGGATTGGTTGTAGTTGTTTTTTTTTCTCATCTGGGTCCATTTCCACTGCATGATGCTGTTAAATGATTTTACATTTAGGAAAACCCAGCTGGGGAACATCTGACCTCACACTTTACTAGGCTCTCATTGGTAGCTGCTTTCCATTAGATTTTTCAGTTTGAGTCAACCATCTTCATATCAAGTGTGAAGTAATATCAGTTATCTCACAACAAAACGTTAGCTAAATGTTGGTTTCAGTAACAACATTGCATTTAAAGGCCATAACAAAATATTAGCAACTGTAACTCTAACGTTAGCTTGTGTCTGGTTAGCTCACTACAATATGGGCGGTTAGCTAACTAACATAAGGACAACAGTTAATCAACCTGCTATCTAATGTTATCTGGACATTAGTTTTCCAGTCCCCCATTTATTTAACATAAGTAGAATAACTTCTGCTAACTTCTGCCCCTTGCTAACTTCTGGCAGTTTTTAAAGGTATTACCTGGTCATCCAATGAATTTACTGAAACTTTTAGCAAGCCTTACTGGTAACCAAGAGAGAGTAACTAAACTAGATGCTTAAGCTAACTAGCTACAGCAGGTTGAAGTTGGATATTCAGAAAAAAGCATTAGCAGGAGAGCTAGACACAGCATCACTACTTTGATAAGCCACATGCAGGGTTTCAGTAATAAAATAGTATTAAACAAATCTAATACCAGGAAATAAATAAAAATAAAAACAAACATAATTAACTCACAATTTGCATTGTTCATTGAAAAAGATTGCCAATGACCAATCGCTAGTATATGGTTCTACATGGTGGGCCATTTATATGGATACACCTTAATAAAATGGGAATTAAACTTATTGGGAATTTCACAAGAAAAACAATGGTGTGCTTGGTTTCAACATAACACATATAAGTGGTCAGAAACTTGGAAATAACTCATGAAAGTATGTTAAAACCAACCATTCCCATTTTATTAGGGTGTATCCATATAAATGGCCCACCCTCTATATGGAATTTCTGCAGATTTGAGAAGTGATCTGGAGAATGTTGCCTCTGTTTGGAGCATAGGGTTGATAGGGTAAGCTAGCCTGTTCTCCTGTTCTGTTCTCATGCCTATTATCTTTTATCCTTTCGTGTTGCACTGATCATGCTCATGGCAACCTAATTTCCCTCAAGATTTATTAACTTCTTATTTCTTATTCATCATTATGAGAATGAAAATGAGGTAGCTTTGTGACTGAGTTGGCTGGCTCAGGGTCACTTTGTGTGTACATTAAATTTTTGGATGTCAGGGGTTTACATTGAGTAACAGGCAGTAATGGAAACTTGTTCATTTGCAAACTACAGGAACAGTTTAGGTTTAGACTTAGTTCTTAGGGCTAGTTCTTTTTATTCATGGCAATTTGGGGTTTATTTTCTTCTGTATATTTGGTCAATAGGTATAGCTTTTGTTTTAAAATGTATTTGGTGAATAGGACATTCTGACCTACCTTCTACCCTTGAACAGGCAATGTGCACTATTGCATTTTCAAGATCCTTTCTTTAACAAACTTTATTAAGTCGTATGTCCTGGTTCTAGTTGGCTGTGTTTGTCTTGCCATCTTGGCCAGAAACTGTCATGGCAGCTTCATGCTATTTCCTTTTCAAAAATAGCACTTTTTTTTTTTTTTTTTTAAAGGCCTAATTTGTTAATAAGAACCAAATGTATTTTGTTTTAAAACACACTATCCAGTCACAATTACATACTGTCTATACATTTAACAGGCCATTCTAAATTATTTGAATTATTTCACAATTAAGGTATAGGAAGTGACTTTGTCTGGACTGCTTTTTGATTGAGATACAATACAGGGCAGCATAGATCACTTCCCAGAGGTCATATTCATACATCTGGAAAATACCTACACAGAATGTTTTTAAAATGCGAACCACACAAACATAAGTAGAAGAGGATGTAGGATAAGATATGGGTCCTTTAAGATAAATTACATTTGCAATTAATTTGAATGATGTAAACACACTTGTTTGCTTCTGATTGCTGTAGAGCAGGTGACACCACTGTGAGAGCTCGCATGCTCAAACATGCATGCATTGCATCGTACTCTCTGTTTGTCTAACTCTCCCTCCCACTCCCTTCTTTCTCTCTATTCCTGTTGTGGCTTTTTTGCCTTGTGAACATAGCTTGAAGCTCCTTCCCATCCATGAGCACACACACACACACACACATGCTGGTAACGGTCACAGACAGAGAGCTAAAGCACACTTGGGTTTCTGGCTTCTGTTTTTCTCAGTTTGTGGTAACTAATTAACAGGAAGTCATCAGAGCTGTAGCTGTGCAGACTTTCAAAATGTCTGAGTAAACAAAACGTACAATGTTGCAGGCAACAATACCTGCATTACAGAATATAGTCTCATGGTATACATTTTTATTGCATCAAAGACAAGTTTTGTCTTTTGTTTTGCTTTCGTTTTTTTTTTATGATGGCTGGTATGACCTTCCAGAGTGAGAGAGTGAGGCAGCAGACCTTCTGCACCCTACATATGACTCATTCCCTTATTACATTTTCCTGTCAGATTCATTTCACCTTTCTATCTGTTCTTCCACTTGTGATTCATTGGTTATATTGACTCTTGCATGTCAGTCATCAGCTTGAAATTACCAACTGTTCTCCCTTCATATGGAAAGGTGAATGTGACACAATAATATGTCACACCCTCTTAGGCATGTGCGGGCCACTAATAACCTATTGCCAAGGCTTTTTTCTGTGTCTGAATATCCTGAGCTGTGCTCTCTTGCATTGATGCACAGAAAAGCAAGAAGCTTAAAGGATGCTGACCACAACCAAAGTTAAAGACGAGAGAGAAAGAGCAGTAAGTGAGACACAGGGTGAGAGAAACATACTAGACTTCACAAGTGGCAGGTACAGAAGAGTGCTGTGTGCAGATAAAACGCTGAAGTTGTTGTTGTGAGATGGTGTGTGAGATAGGGGCCTCCAGCAATGGGAGTGTGGTTTCAGGGGGTTTGTTCAGCACGCTCTCATCCTGTATGATGGGGCGTCGGGTTCTCTAGCACAATGCACCAACCTAAATCGTCCGCTGCATGACTATCACCATCTAACCAATAGAGTCCTGCCCCTCTCGCACATGCACCAGCCCTTGTAACCGAGAGACGGCCGAGGGAAAAGATGTGTCACTGCATATTTAAAAAAAACAAAAAAAAACAAAACATGACAATGCATGGTAGAACAAATGTGTTTTACCCTTTTCCCTTTACCGTTCTCACATTCTTTTTGCTTTCTGAACAGCCTTAACCACAGCAGCCACCCACGGACGCACTCTAGAGCTCAAACCATCCACCTCTATGCACATTCTCCACCGTCTACCCAGCAAAAACCTGCTCCCTTTTAACCTCTCTCTTGCTCTCTCCCCAACACCCACAAATATCCAGCACTCCCAGCTTCTCTTACTCAGTCACTCACTCAGTCATGCGTATATTTCTTGAGAAGTACATTTGTTATGTTTTTAGTGAGCATTAGGCATGATAGTAATTGCAAGACCAAACATGCAGGCAGAAGGGGAAGAAGGCTGCAAACTTACTCAATGTCTGATTTTCATTAAAATGTAAGAAAATAAGTAATCTTTATTTGTATAGCACCTTTCACAAGCAAAAGCCCCAAGGTTCTTCACAACATAGTAAAATAAGTAATAAAAGACATAAAAACAGAGAATAATGTTATAGGGTTACACACATCACAAGTCATTTTTCAGGTACAGTAAAAAAATAATGGAGGTTGATATTGAAGGAGCACTGATTTGAACGCATGATAAGAAATCCCACATGAGCATGAGCCATCACCCAGGGCATCACCAGTTCTTTACAGGACACTCTCTGCCTTGTCTGAAAGACCACAGAATTTATCACGGGATTCTCTGATGTGTTGATTATGATGGTGTATCATATCAGCGTCCACATGCCTGCATACTACTTCGGTCGACTGACAGGCCTAAAAGCAGATTATCATCCCTGACAAGCGGTCTTGTCAGTGCCTGCTGTCTTCTGATATCATGATACAGCCTCACACTTGTAGTTATTTTACGTGGCAATCTGTAGGTCATGCACATTGTAAAACATACACATCCTTTCACAGGTGATTAGGTCATATGCTGTAAATTCAACCATATATTTTTTTTTTTTCAAATAAATACTCAAATAAAGGGATGAAAAGCAAGGCTTGTTTAAAGCTATGTATTTTGCAACCCTTTACACATTAAAAAAATGTTGACCTCTTTCACTTTTTGCACTGAAGCACTTTAAAAGTTAGTGCTTTAAAACTGCATGCGGTAAAACGCAAATTAACTTTTGTCAACTCAAATGCTTTATTTATTTGAATTTTTTTTATCAACAAAAGAGAACATTACATTTATGAAATGCAGGTATCTTTCCAGTTATTGCCCCCATCAAAGCCTATTTTAGTGCAGGTTAATGAATTAATGAATTACAAAGTCTGATAAGGCCGAACAGAAAGATTGCTATAAATAAATCGTATGTTAAGCTATTTAATTGCTGGAGCAATACATTCATTAGTATATCAACATCAGGTGACAAAATTAATAAACTATAAATGAAATATTGGTACATTAATTCAATTTGTTGTTACCGTTTAAATGTGATATTTACTTTAGCAGTTTACTACAAGACAAATCATAGCTGAATGATCTGAAATTAGTATGGCATTTTATACAATTTAGTGGACTACATTTTAGACTGCGTCTTGGAGTGAGCACAACTAGTACTTACGTCCTGTGTTGATACAGGAAATGTGCAGGTACACAACCAGGTAACCACAGCCTCCACTCTCCACTCTCTGTACAAGTCCTAATGCTTTATGGGTCCAATACATCTGCACTAGAGTTCATTCTATCAGATTCACAAATGTATGAATCAATGTGAAAACCTTTTCCTTCATTTTGCTCTTGTAGTTCAAATTTATTTGTGCAGTCGAGGAATCTTAAAATCTCACTACTAACAGAAAATAGGACATGGGAGTGTCTCCTACTCTTATTCTTTAGGAACGTGAAGGTGTGTTGGGTATGGCAGACCACTAGGAATTCGTTCATATCTAACAAAATCACTGGGCTTTTGTATTTAAAAAAGACAAAAGGACACATCACACTGAGAAAATACTACATAGAATGTATTGTTATCAGTATACAAAGTGCTTCCCAACTTCACTGCATTTGAAGATAATATAAGTGCACCGTAAGGCCTATAGAAGTTGACTGCATGCTGGCCTCATTCTCATGTAACCCCAATTACCAGAGATGACAGGAAGTGGGCTGGACTTGCTTACCGCTTGGTTTTGTTTTTCAGATTGGAGGTGTGCTAAGGGGAGATAACTTCTTTATTTCACTTTTGCTTTAACTGTAGGCACATAGACAACGCAAATCAAAAGATTAAAAGGTGCTAAAATACACACACACACACACACACACACACACAAGTGTAGTGTTCTTAAAATGTCTTTGTTCTTTGGTAAGTTAGCACATTTTCATTTCCTCCATTGCTCTTTGTTGTGCATTAACCAGTCTCTCTTGCATTCTGGTTTTGTCTTGTTGAGCCTGTTTATCCACAGTTTGATGGAGATTGCTGATTTCTCTTGTACAGTGCTCAAAACATTCATGCAGTGTTTTTACTCCTTCACCTATTTTGTTTTCATCAGCAACCACTGTTAAGAGACGTAGTATGACTCTCTCTCTCTCTCTCTCTCTCTCTCTTTCTCTCTCTCTCTCTCTCTCTCTCCCTCTCTCTCTCTCACCCTCACTCTTCCTCTGTGCTATGGTATAAATACTGAGAACTGAGCAGGAGGAGCACACTCTGCTTTTGCCTGTGAACCTGTGTTGTGTACAATGTTCCTGGGGATCTTTTCTAAGGTGGGCCAGTGAATATTACCAGCTGACAAATGGCACTGTATGCTTTATGGATACTCCTAGCACTGTGCCCCTTTCTGGCTCATTCAGAAAGTGGAGATGATGGTAAGGTATTTTATTATTTTATGTCTCTCTAGGTGTGAAAGTACCACTGCTGCCAAGAAAGTGTTTCATATTTACATTTGGAAATGTCAACGTTTAGTTCAACATTGTAAATGCAATGTTTATATCCCATTTACAGATTTATTTTTTCTTTGTTTTATTTTTTGCGAACTGATATTAATCAAAATGCTTGTATTGTTTAAATGTACCTTTTTAAGATTTGAGAAATATACAATGTAAAAATGATAATCCTTTAATGCTTCATGAATATTGAGGGAGATTTTGAGGGAACTGGGGTGTTTGAAGATGACAGTTGAATTTAAAGCTACTGTGAAAAGTTGTCAAGACTTTCTCTTGAGTAAACATTATTTCTTCACAGCTACACCAGATACAGAGACAAGTTATGTCTTCTGCTTTTCCTACCTGAGTTTAAAAGTGAAAAACCTCACCTGTCACCTGGCTGAAGATGACATTGATGACTTTGAATATGCAACACTTTGGTACATTTTTGTTTTGATGTTTTGACTTGATAACACATGCAATGGCTTTTGGTTAATATGTAAATCGATCAGAGATAAGTGATCAGCTATATTTGAATATATCTTTGGAATGAAAATTGTGAAGACAAGAAATGAAAGATACTGAAGACAAGATTTTTTTTTTTCAGTGATCCATACGACAAATGTCAAAATGGCACACTGGAGAACATCAGCTTCAATTTTCATCATCTGGAAATACTTCTACCATATTCCCTAAAAACCTTCTTCAAAGGAGTTGTGAACGAGCAACATTTAAAACTGGCAAAAATAGGTATGTGGTTATGTTCCCTTGTTTGAAATCAACTTGTCATTAATTAGAGATTTCAGTATATACTAGTGCTGTCAAGCAATTAAAAATTTTGATATAATTAATTACATGGTATGGCGATTAATTAATCTAATTAATCGCATTTAATCGCCCATACATACAGACATTACAAGAAGCAGTTTTTTTTACCATTTATTATTGAATACAAGACTATAACTTAGGCTACAATGGTCATGACATTTTTATCACTGACTGAACCAAACCT
>JBBKCR010000022.1:6350903-6361093 GCA_037577295.1 Ladigesia roloffi
TTATTAGTTTAGTATGTAATTAATTATTGATCACAACAGTTTGGTTTTGTATGTAAAGGCTCCCTGATGAGACCTTTTAGAAAGACACTACAAACTATCTATATAATAATAATAATTCATGCTGAGTCAGAACAAAATAACATTTATAGCCTATTACATAAACAAACAAAACTTAACGTCGGTAATTGCAACACATATTGACCAATGACTCAACACTTCGCCATGCTGTTTTCGGACGCTTTGTCCCAGGCTGTCAGCAATTTACATAATTGTTGGGGATTTTTGTACAGCCACAGCGTAGCCTATTCTGTGTTATATAGACTCTCAGTAGGTGAAACCGTTTATTTCTACATGCCTCTGTTCCTGAGATAGCCTAAAAGTTAAACAGCAGCTACAGTGGTTTTCATCATGTAACTTTACGTTGTTGGCAATCAAAGTGTTGATATTTTATCTGGAGACTGTGAATAACCTTTTAGGCTACGTGCTCACCTTCTTCTTGTTGGGCTTGGGAGGTTTTCTGGTGCTGCACGATCTGTGCATAATAACGCATGCGTTTAGGACATTATTTAGGGTTGTTAACCTAGCTGGTCTGTATCAGGAGTTGCAAGACTGCGTGCACCTGGACAAACTTATTACCTTTAAATGTGGACAAAGAAGTTTACACCCTAATTTTCAGTTCTATGATATGTTATTCTTATGAATGACAGGGGAAACAAACTTTTAGGCAAGATAATTCAGCTAGCACTTTTGGCTATAAAGTGAGTGTGTAAATGACTGACTGACTAAATATACCTTTCTTTGAGAAAAAGTGGGTGACCAACTGTATGTCCTTCTTCTCTCCTCTTGCTCTTTCCTCTCTTCGCGCATTTGAGAACCGGACTTCGGCATGACTGCTATCTAACGACACTGACATGCCCCTGACATCTACTGGAACTTTTTTCACTAGACTAATGTAAACTGGGTTGCACTAAGTGGTGGAAGGTGTTGGGGGGGACTGTGGGAGGTCAGGCTATACAAATATTGTTACAAACTAAACAACACTTCAAATCCACATTACATTTCGTTAATAAATTGGATTAAAAAATACAAAAAAATCAAATGAATAACTTTGTGAATATTTTTACTCTAATGGATGGTTAAATATTAGAGGGTTTCCATGCGCCCCCCCGGAATGCTGGGCCCCATTAATCGTCCAGGCTTTTTTGGTCTTTAGTTGGCAGACAAGTACTACATGTCTGCCAACTAATGACAGGGCTTAAAGCCTAAATTGCCTTAAAAATATCACATAATTTTTTTCTGTGATTAATTAATCTAATTAACGAGTTAAATTCCCAGCCCTAAAATGTAAGCCATGAATGTACATTTCTTTCAAAGCTTTGCCTCTGTTCCTACAGTTAAAATCCCAACCCCGATGGTTTACAATGCAACATTCAACTATGAACAGGCCAAAATATTCATTGAATACACACACGACTACGTCACAGATCCTATTTTTGAAGTGGAAATCTGGGCAAATGGTATCAAGAATAAAACGGTATGCTCTTTTTGTATTTCTTCACATTGGTTAAAGTATGGCTAGAAGAAAGTCATAATAGCACTTTTTGTTCTTTTAACAGCGTTTGGAAGTAGATTACCAGCCAGTGACAATTAGTGAATTGAGAAACAGTGACTACAATGTGCGCGTAAGAGCCAAACCTGTGAAATATTTTGATGGAAATTGGACTGACTGGAGTCCAATAAAAAAATTTGGTGTGAAACATTCCCCAAGTAAGTGTTCTCAATCTACATTATTATGTACAGCCTATGGGAATTGGGAATATCTTTCACTATTTGTTGCTGGCATTGCTTTTTAACAATTCCTTATTGCAGATGATCCTACATCTGTCACATACATCATTCTTAGCACATCTCTCCTTTTGGTCATTTGCATTGGTTTGGTTTTTCTTCGCTGGAAGGAAGAGTGAGTGTTTTTTCATTTAAAATTGAAAACAGTGATTATGACATAACCTTGGTCAACAACTGATATGTGTTTTATTTGCTCCAGAATACAAGCCTATATTACTCCAAATATTCCAAATCCGAAGGCTACTCTTGCCCAAATACACCGTGAAAAAGAGGTAATTCAAATGTCTCTTTTAGTAATAAGATAGAAAATGGATTGAACAGGTAATCCAAAAAAGGAAAAAAACAGACAAAACCACTTTTGTTACAGCACCCACCAGTGAGTTTTAGCCCAGAAATCTTCAGCGACATCAACATCAACCGAGTGGATTACGCCGAAGAGAAGCAGCCTGCTCCCGAGGCTGACGAAGGTAAAAAATACAGTACAGGAAGTTTTCAGAGCGAAACTGAGCTTTCAAGATCATCTTGGTCTGCATCACAGCATGAGGAGGAGGATAAAGATGATAGAATGACTGAGGCTGAGATGTCCCACTTGAAGATTAGATTGCTGGACCAGCCAAAGGAGGAAGAGGCTGGTCTAGCAACACTTCAAAGAGATTGTAGGGATGAGACCTACGTCACTATGTCCAGCCTATATAAAACACAGTGAGGTCAGGCCGACAAATGTTGCACAACTTTTAAACCTCTTGACAAGGGCTGCTCATTTGATTTTATCTTCATGGAGGACTGCTCTTATTCTCAGGGATTTATATTCTGAAATTTGGTAGATGGTGAGCAGTAATTAACCAACTTAAAGCAAGTTTGTTTATGATTTTGTAACTTGACACACCTTGCATGTGTGACATTACAACTTACATCATCTAGTAAGATGGCAACAATGCCTAAGTAGTTCGCTGCCAGGGCAAAACAATCCAGTATCACTCGCTGCTAAGTGTTACCTCTGAATGTTTCAACTTGGGCTTGAACAAATGATTATTTGACAGTATTACTTTGTTTGCTGGTTGGCTTTTCAAAAGCAGTGCCATTTCTGCACCAGTTCACCTTTTCTACAAACTGCTTGATTTATCATGATAGGGCAAATTAATCAATGAAATGTGTGTGATCAAGAGGCCTTAAAACAGACCAACAATTCACATGTTTGCAAACAGGGAGCTGTGACTATAGACTGATTGATAATCACAATTGCAAACAAGCATACACATTTTTGCAATAAGCAGTTTTGTTATGTAGCCCTTGCACCAAACATATGCAGAGGCGTCTGTGAATTTGTGCACTTCAAAAGGCACCGCTGCCAATGGCATACAGTAATGCATTAACTGCTGCTAGACATGAGGAACCCTATGCCCCATGCAAGTGCAATGAGCTGACATGCAATCATATATCATTTTCATTTTATATGTGTTCTTTTACTATGTTGGTACAGGAAATTAGAAATGTATGTATTCCCATGGCACACTTACCATGTGTCTGAAACTTTTCATGGCATTAGTATATAAAGCAATAATGAAATAACTATTGTTTCTTTTACATAAAAGTTGTGATATTTTTGTCTTTCAGACATACATGTAAACAGATGCTGTAAACTGCATATCAGTGATATTTTAATAGTGATGATATATTTTTAGCTTTAGTAATAAATGCTTCTTTAAACATCACTTTTAATCAGATACTTCCTACTTATATTTTATATAAAACCGTCATTTCATAATCACACAGCAGAAACATATTGTGCAACAAATATAATAAAAGTGTTATATTAACGTGTGTGGTTTTATGCTCTTAGTCCTAAATAATTTTCACATAACCATCTTCCAACATCTCCTTAATACTAAGAAATATACAAACTGTTTTAGACTAATGTATGTAAATAGAATTTCCGTCTCATTCAATAAGCAGTCAGGGCTGAGTTACTTAGTTTGAATGAAAGTGGCTAAACTGCTTTAGGCTTAATTGTAGATGTATGTAGATTATATGTAGATTTTTAGGTATATATTATAAGAACAAGGCATTTGGACTGTTTGTTTTAAAACTTTCATTACATTTTATTCTGATTTTGAGTTTCAGTACAGGCCCTTCAAAATAAAATTAAAGCTTAATTAAGGCAAATGTCAAACCTATATTTCTGTTTACACATATAGGTCCAGATATGTTTTATACTTACTAATGCACAATGAATGTCTAAAACAAGAAAAACAATTATTATGACATCTACCTAATGATAAACCTTACTGAAAAACAGAGGAGGGTCTATACAGAGGAGGGTGTATACATTTGTTTAAAAAAATCTTACTAATGCATCCCACAGCTACGTTATACACCATTTTCCCACACTATCCTAGATTATGAAAGAAAAGAACACAACTCTCGCATGGCAAAATGAAACAGCACAGGAGATTCATATGCATAAATGTGATGCCTTGTGTTCTGCTTGACTCATGCAACAGTTTTGCAGCATGTGAAGGACCCATGGTTGCTGGCATAAAATATTTGAAGTTTGCCTTTTTTGCCTTAATTGTTTATTTCACTTTAAATGGCCTTCATTAAATCTTTTCAGATAATTGTGGAAAATGCTATAACTATAAATTGAGGTGACTGTAAGTTTTCATTTCTAAACTTCAGTCCCTTAAAGTTGCTTTTTAATTTAAACTGTTAATATAAATGTTGACGATGATTAATGCCACTGGAAATTGCAAATTTGGGAATTGTCAAATTAATAACGAAATGAGAGAAAATCTTCAAACATTATAAAAGGTTACCTTTTCATTATTGATAAATATTGATTAGTATTTAGAGTATTTTGTACAATCTGTGTATTAAAAATTGTGACTAACAACACAATGTCACTTTTACAGTTTCCAAGCAGTCTTCATCATGAGAATAAAATAGACATCACTGTCGATGGAAGCACTGACGCCACTGTAGTAGTTCATAAACTCTTCTTTTGTCACCTACAGACAGGAGAGAGAATGAGATTATTACAAGGTTATAAATGCACTTAACATTTGTTCATTTATGAAGGTTTCCATGAATGACAACACGAACATCAGATAGGAAAACTGAAGAACGAATTAGAAAGTTAGAACTGGCAAACCTCAGAGAGAAAAAGGGATGTATCTATGTATATTTACACAGTTGTGAATTCCTAGGGGTAATATGCCACAGTTATATTTCTCATTTCAGGATCCAAGCAGGTGCAAAAGGCCCCTTTTCCTCAACCTACCATATATACAGTTTCATTTTAGCAGGCTTACCACATCACCTGCTACTTACAGACAACAAAGATGATTTTCTAGCAGACTGACATCCTAATAATGCTGCTTGCCTGGAGTGAGAAATACTGCCATGTGGTAGTATTTAAAAATTACTTGTTTTTCTACAGGAAAAAAGAACAAGACAGTGGATCCAAAGCCATTGTGGAAAAGTCAGTGATTTTAGAATGGAAAGGGCAATTTAAACTCTTTTAATTTATGTCAGACATTTCAGAAATATGTGCTCATGGGGAATTCCATGAATTTCTCAAATTTGTATAACTCTATGATTACCATGTATACAAATGCATTCAAATTCGTTTGAATGCTCTGCATCATAGTTTCATGAAGTTCCCTTTTAACCCTCATACAAATGTACTGAGAACACAAATGTCCAACTGGACCCCAAATACCCCTTTAAAGACTTTGACTCTAACATTATTTTCCATGCTGTGTTTGTACAAGAACTTATTAGCTAAGCTGTTAATGTAACAATCGTGAAATCCCCAATATTTAAAGTGTTAAAAAATAATACGTAATATGTTTTTACATAAATGTTAACATAACATTTACAAACATAACCTCATTATTCTCTACAGCCTAAAAACAGCATGACACTAATGTACTGAGTCACATGTGGCTCTTGTTGTTTGTATGAGGGTTGCAGGTGGTCAAATAGATTTGCATGAATTGTCAATACTGCCAACTGATTCAATCAAAATTATTTCTGTCCAGTTTTTAAAGGCACGCCATTGCATATTAAGATCCTTTTAACATATTAAAAGGAATAATCACAAAAATCAGCCCGTTCTTTCCTGAGCTCACTCCAAATTCTTAGGACTAGATGGCACAGTTATAGGTAAAAATGCATATGGAAAACTGCTGTGTTTTTTAGTGCTGGAGTTTTATAGCAATACTGCTCACGGCTGTTGTTCTTACAGAATTCTTCTATGGGGCTTTTGAACTATCAAGTAATTTTTGTGCCAAATGATAGGCGCAATGTTGATTTAAGGCATTTTTTATTCTTCAGAGAAATAGAGCTGATGGAATCAGGGCAAGCCCTTTAATAATTTACTGTCCCACTGCTGATTCATTTGAAGACCATTTACAGGACACGCTTTACGGAGGATATGGAAGTAGCTCCATCCTAGCTCTTTACCCTGAGGTAAAGAAATGAAGATGTTGGTCAAAGCTTCCAGGCATTTTTCATCATTACTATAAAGTAGACATCTGTGTCAATGGAGGCACTCACACCAGAGTAGTAATTGAGAAACTCTTCTTGTGTGACCTGATGCATAAAACAGGGTGCAATAAACATCATTCATTATGGATGTGCAAAACTATATATTCTTTAATATTCCATATAGTGAGAGAGTGAAGGGGAAGAAATATAGAAATGGTATAAAGTTATATTTACATAAATTCCCTGTGTCGGCTCAACTGTGAAAGGCATACACTTTACTCATTCCTGTCAACCCACACTGATGAAGCTCATGATATGCACTACACAGATGAGCTACTGCTGTGCCCTATTAGCATACCTTTCCATCCTTGTCATCAGGAGAGTCAAAGCTGTCCAAAAATTTTCGAAATATCTGGTCCTCAGTCCATTCCCCATTCTGATATTTAGGGTGGTTTTTGACATTGTACACTCCTCTCAGATCTTCAACTGTGATAATACCATCACCGGTTTTGTCCAACTTTCTGAATGCCTGTAATATCACCTCCTTTCTTGCATTGGACATGGGAGGCTGCAATTACAAGCATATAATCAATAAGCAGTTTCATGTGGAAACACACAATGGATAACCTCACACCCTTTGCTTTGATCCAGATACCCTGAGCGTGAGAAGAAATTCATCAAAGTCTATCTGTCCACTGCCGTCCTTGTCAAAGATCTGAAAGAGTGACATGGCCTCTTCTTTCTCCATGAGAATGCCATAGTCATTCAGACCCTTCAAGAACTCTTTGACATCCAGGCTACGGTTGTTGTCATCATCCATGATCCGAAATACTCTATCAAAAACAGAGAAGCATGGTGTTGGGGAAAAATTGAAAAAGTGAATTTGTGAAAAGACATTTCCATTGTTCCAATTAATTTCTGAAATGAAATTGAACAGCAATTTACCTAGCTACATGTGAAGTACGTGTTGGGATTATTACTGTAGAACAGGCTTGATTTCACAGGTTTCAAATGCAGTCAATATTTATTAAATACCGTAAATGAGTTTTAAATACCTAGCAATGTCTATTTAGCGGAGCACCTGTCATTTAACCTCATTTTATTGCAAGACAAAATGCAGGTAACTAGATCTTTTGATATCTCAGATTTACCATTTAAAATGGCTAAACTCCCATCAATTGTTCACATTTTATATGACAAACACAATAATAACAAAAATTGTTATTTGCATTTATTTTACACATATTTAGCAAATTTTAATCCTTAAATAAGTCCTGGAAAACAAGGGGTTATATCACCACTACTGCTACCGCTACTGCTACTACTACTACTATTAATAATAATAATAATAATAATAATAATAATAATAATAATAATAATAATAATTAGAGTAACATGCTGGAATGTCAGCATTTAAGTATTAAGGCATGAAAAGAAATCAAAATGTTATCCCTAATACGTCTTTACGTGTTTTTTTTATCCAGATATCCTTTATTTTTCTTTCCTCGTTGTGCATAGGCAGGGAAAAGTAATATTAACCAACCATATCATACTTATCCCACTTAAAACACCTGACATGGCCTGAAAGGCTCAGTAAGTGCTGGGAATGGGAACCTTTAACTTTAATTTGGTTTTACAACACAGTAACATCATATATGACTGGCCAAAAACCATGTGCCATTCCTCTCAGGAATCAATCCAAGGTGTGGTAATGTTAGGCTTTACCTGCCCAGGCCCTTAATCCCTGCAGACCCTCGGGTCAAACATTGCAGGCGGAGCTGCTCCACTGGGTCCGAGCAGTTCGCCAGCTGCTTTTTTGCATTTATCGCCATCTGCCGGTCATGCCGCGAGGTTCCTGCCATCATAACCTTGTACCTGAAGTTGAGATTTAATTGTATGCGAACATCACCTGATTCATTTACAGCCACAGCCACACAAAACACAGTAAAGCTACTTCAGTGGTGGTCCAAACGATGCTGTTTTAGCTGCTTCTATCTCCTGTAGGTTCATTTTCATATATCATTTAATAGGTAGGTATTTTCTTCACTACAGACCCGAAATACGTGACTATAAAATCGACACCCAAGGACATTGTTGTTGTTTTTTAACTTCTGAAACAGTTCAAAGACATCGATTATACACCGATTACGAGTTTTAGCTGAGCTAATTGTCAATGAGCTAAAGGCTCAAACCAGCACACATATTTGTGAACGAATAAACTCTAGCACATATAACAACGTTTAAGTAAAAATGAAATACAAAGAATGAGAAAACTATTAAATTAATGAGGCTAGTATGTAAGCTTTCTACCTCTATCCTCGGTATCCACCTGCATTGCCCGGTTCACTGTTGCCATAGAAACAAAACTCGGTATGTTTGGGCTGTACCAATACTTTTGAGCAGGTTGGGGTCACTTTCGTACGTTTACTAAAGCACATTCATAACCCAATACAAACTCATCACAATTACTTAGACACCAAATGTAGAAGGAGAAGGACAAATGCCTGAACTTTATGTATCGTATATAAAATGTACTGGATTAACAAAAATATTGCGACGCACCCGTTTTTCAGGGTTTGGTCTCGGCCTCAATCTAATGCCTACCAACCTACAAAGTAGTGGTGTGCGATACTAGATTTGGTATCGGTCCGATTATAAGTAAATCCAGGGCCAGTATCGCAGATACCAATATCGGTACTTTTATTAACTGAGGTTGATGCATAATCAAATTGTTAATCTTAATGAATTTGCATGACATTTACCTATTAAATATCTATTAAATAGTTAAAACCCAGGACACAAATTGGTAAATGTTTTCAAAAGTAAATTCTTTATAATCATAACAACATTTTTTTTTTTAAATAAAGAAAGTACACCACATTCTCACTCCAAACTGTAAACTACAGGATTAAAAAAAATGTGAAAATACAGTAAATAGTGTGGAAGTAACTAAAATCCCCCAAAAGCCTTGGGTTCAAAACCACCTGTTGGGTGTCAGGGGTCCGGGTCTGCCAGGGTCAAGGGGTGGGGGATTTCCTTTCTCCCCGCTCTGTTTTCGTTGTTTTCTTTTTTTATGATTCCCCATATGCTTATGTAAATGCGCAGTGTTAAAACTGTGTCTTACAGCAATTTTACAAATGACATAGATCTCTACTTTTTTATTTACAGACAGAAAATATCAACATGCTTTGCTCCTCTTTCTCTCTGTCATTCCTCTGCTCCATGTGTGTATGTGCACGATTTGCTCCGTCTCCTCTTGTGTGTGTGTGTACACTGAGTCACGTTATATTACAGCATCAAAATACAGGTGAGGGGAGGAAAGCAGAATGTGCTGCTCCAGGATGTGACTGGAGAGACACTTGAAAGCATCTTCACTAAAGTATCGAACTCATTACCACAACATAAAAAATACAGACATGTGACATGAACAAAGTTGTGTTTTCTCATTACAACATTGCCTCTTAAGGTGTGGGATGTAATAGGCAGCAAGTGAACAGTCAGTTCTTGAAGTTGATTGATATGAACGAACTTTTGACACAATCATCTAGTGATGACTAGATATCTGGGTCAAAACACTTTCAAGGTGGAAGGTCTTGTGACATGTTTCAGTATACAGTGGTTAAGCTTTACCAAAAGTGGCCCAAGGGGGGACTACCAGGGAACCAAAACTCATGGATGATAATGGAGAGTAAAAGTTAGACCACTTAGTCTGATCCCACAGAATAGCTATAGCACAAAATTCTGAACGAATTAATTCTGTTTATTATAGACATTTTTCATAATCAGAATCAGAATCAGAATCAGAATCAGTTTTATTGGCCAAGTATACGTGCATATACAAGGAATTTGACTCCGGT
>JBBKCR010000022.1:6381970-6393620 GCA_037577295.1 Ladigesia roloffi
TCTTAATTGGTTTTTGGCTAAATAAATGTTGTACATTCAAATGTTCCATATCTGTAATGGATGTACAGCATTCTTGAGTTTATAAGGTTATAGTAATATAAGCAGATAACCTCATTTGAATTGTGAAATAGGCTTGACTAAAATTTTTGATTTTGTCTATTCTACTAAGTATATTCATTGACAAAACTAGACTATAATGTCAACAGTTTTCATAGACTAAAACTAGACGAAAATAGTCGTTGATCATTCTGAGTATGGACGTAACTAAAACTAATAAAAACTAAAATGACAGCTTCATGCAAAGACTAGACTAAAACTAAAATTAAGGCAGGCCGCCAATAACAACACTACTTGCACCCAGCTAACTTAATCCTTTCACACATGCTTATGTTAACGCTCGCTTCCCCCTCTCCTTTTGGGTCTGTTTGTTTTTCCCTCCGTGTCTGTAGAGGGCGACTCTGTGTCTGCTGCATCTGGGCGGTGCAGTTGCCTGTTTAAACGGTGCCGCCGGACAGGGGACCACACTGGACCAGAGACAGGAATACACTTTAAGCAAGACCTAGAGAAAATGGCACTCGAGAGGTAACTACCTGAACTTCTGCTTTTGTGTTAATCTATTTTGTTCAAAAAGGATATCTCTGGTTTACTATTTTAGTCAATTTGGACATTTACTGTACTTTCTACTAACGCAGTAAGCACTGCAGGCAATTGCAAGCAAAAGGCAGCATGTTAAAAACGATTTAACCAGATTTTTCTGTTGGGTACTTTGGAAGCTTTTCTGATGACCCTCCAAAATTTGTTTTGATGTTTGTATCTAGCAGCTCAAACATTGACTGCTGGAGGTCTCACCTCAACCTGTCTGTTTGTATAACTGGGATTTTTATTTTTCTGCCACATTTAGAGTACTGTTCTGGGTAAACTATCCGATAATGTGTTTATGAAAGACTTAGTTTAAGTGTGAAATTTGTTCAGATTCAGTGCTAGTTCACCTGGCTAGCCTAGCTCCCTCCCTTCTAGTACTTCTGGCGCCTTGGATTTTTCAGAGATTGTACATAAAAAAACCTGATCAGAGTTTTTCATTTTAATAAAATATATATTTAAGCAACTGATGGCAAGGATTTCGCTTACTGTTTTCTTTTATTTGGACCTGATGTGTCCTGTTACTGAGATGGCGCGTTTGAGGTTTTAGCTCCGTTCTGGCGGGCACCAAAACAAAACCCTCGAATTTGATATTAAGCTTCGTTTCTAGTTCAAGATAAAGCAATGCACATTACATTATTAGATTACAGATACTATTGGGTATCTATTTTACATATATTTTATGTGCATTGGTCTAATTTATGTTGTAGAATCACAAAGGCAGCATGTGTTTAACTAATAGGGCTAGGTGGCTAATCTTACTGGACGTGGTGGAGGGGTGGTTTGGTCTACGTTTATTAACAAGATACGATAATATAACATTTTATTAGTCTCACAAGTGGGTAACTAGCATTTATACAGCAGAATCAAAGAATAAATTAAGAACATTATAACCTATAGAAGAAAACAGAAAGAAGTGCACTGTACAAATGTTATAACCACTATAATACCAGGTTTGCTTTTAGGTTTACTTAATTTAGATGTCATATATTTTTAACATGTCCAATTTGTGTTGACCTCTGACAAACACTCCTTGTTTTACAGACCACTTCAAGAGTTACCATGTCTGAATGAAAGCTTGGAGGGATCCCTGCTGTGCATGTCTCACATTAAAAGGAAAGAAAGGCCGTGCTATGGTGATGAGAACACCCCAAATGAGCTCATCCAGCACTGGTCACCTCCTCGCAAGCAGCCCAGGCCCTGTGCTAAAGGCAAAGAGAATGCTTTTGTTTTGGCCAGACGTCCCAGGAGGAGCAAGGATTCAGCAGGTCAGTTATTTTTCCAGGCTATTAGTACTTGGGGGAGGTCACTGTTTTTGTATAATGTTATTACATATTGTATTTGTAAGACGGTTCCCTTTTATTTGCCTGTCAAAGCTCTTACCAATTTTTCATATCTTATATCCAAAAGTTCTTTATTCTACAGAACTAATAGTATAGTATTTCAGAACGCAAGATTTAAGTCACGTCAGTTAAAAATGTTATTTAACTGTACAACATATTACAAAATTATTAAAGGTTGCAAATATACATTTAAAATATGTGCAGGTGATTGTGGTTTTCACAAGTTGATATCGACCATTCCTGCTAGGTCAATACTGCGTTAAATCATTCATAGTTGCAATCATGTCTGAGCTGCCTCAGTTGCATTAAAAGTGTATCATGTGAAACATTAGTGTGCTATGTTTTTCCGGTTTGGTTCATCCTAAAAGCTGGTCTGTGTTGGGACAGTCTCCCAGATGAGCTCCTGCTGGGTATTCTGTCTTGCCTTTCTCTGCAAGACCTCTTGAGGACCTCTCGTGTTTGTAAGCGCTGGCATCGACTGGCGTAAGTTTTGCCCTACTTGTACTTTTAATTTTTTTTTAAAATTGGGTTTAGTACTTCCACTGTAATAATTTATAATCAGATTTATATTGACTGTCAATCAAATGGATGTTTTTCAATAAATATATACTTGTCAAATGTTTGCTTTGAGAATTAACATGCTCAGTTCTGTTTTTATGTAGTTTTGATGAGTCCTTGTGGCAGAGTGTAGACTTGGTGGGCAAAGCTCAGTTAGATTCAGAACTTGGCCAGGTACTTGCTGCTGGAGTCCTGAGACTTCGCTGTCCTCATGTCTGCATTGGTCAACCCGGTTTTAAAAATACAGAGTGAGTAGTGGGCTCTTTCTGTACGGAATTAGATATTTTTATCAAAAAACTAATTTTGTTAAATTTTTCTTTTACTTTCCCACCAGCCCACTAATTGTTTCTCATGTGTTTTACAGACTTCTGCGTGTTCAGCATATGGACTTGTCTAGCTGCACTATACAGACATCTGCTCTGGAGGATATTGTGTCCCGTTGCAGGCGACTACAGAACCTCAGTCTTGAGGGGTTGATACTTTCTGACAGCATCCTCCAGTATGTAAACAAGTGAACAAGAATTATACTGTTTATGAAAATCACTGTTTATGAATAGTCATTTTTAAATCAGTATAATGTATTGTTTTGCAGTTCTTTGTCTCAGAATGTTGAGCTGGTCCAACTAAATTTGTGTGGCTGTACTGGTTTCTCTTCTGACTCTCTGGCTAAGATGCTTCAGTCCTGCACCCAGTATGTATATACATTACAATTTTAGATGCCAATGTAGGAGAAATTGAAGTAAAAACTCTAAAATAGCATTTTCAGTTGTTATTAAGCCTTTTGTTCTGTTTTATCTAGACTTGAAGAACTTAATGTTTCATGGTGTGATCTCAGCAGTCACCATGTTCAAGCCATTGCAAACAACATTCCATTGAGTGTCACTCAACTCAATATTAGTGGATACAGGCAAAACATGACCATGGATGGTAAGGAAAATGCTTGTTCAACATTGTATTGTTAAAAGTAACAGTTGTCATCTCACATTATATAATAGTTTTAAAGGCTTATTTTCCAAAAACTTGATTTACTCATACTTATTAGCTTTTCCATTTAATGCATTATTCATTATTACTATTTGCAATACAGTAATGATTTTCATTTATTAGGGGGTGTGTGTCTATGGGTGTAGCGCTGGATAGTCAGATTGACAGAAATGTATATTTTAAAAATGTATGTATTAATGCAGCTTTTATGAAAAAAATTGTTTCCTTTATTTAGAAGTTTAAAGTCTTCTACTTTTTCTTTCTTTAGATGTAAAGAACCTAGTGGAAAGATGTCCAAATCTCATACATTTGGATTTAAGGTAAGGGATGGCCTGGGACAAGCAATGGGTTGCTCAAGAAATGAAGAATCTTTATTCGTCACATACAAACATGTACAAAATGTAGTGAAAATTATCACCTGATTCTACTTGCAAGACTGCAATAAAGTTATCAAAAAATGTCATTTAAAGAGAAATTTGGAAAGGGCAAACTAAGGTACTAAAAATATAGAGGAAAAAATGACTGAGGTAAGCTCTGTATAGTATGCAAAGTGAAATTTGACACGGAAGCTGAGATACAGTGAAGCAGATCTTAGCGTTTATGAACATTTTCTTTGAGAGTCATGTCTTGGTTAAGTTGTACTATGGTTTGAGGATAGAGGTTCCTCCTGAGCCTCTCTGTTCTGACAAATACTCCTGAAGTGTTTGCCTTCTTGCTTTAAGCTCTAATTTTTGTCTTTCTTACAGTGATAGTGTACTTGTGACCACGGAAAGTTTCGTATTCCTGCAGCAGCTGTGCTGTCTCAGACATTTGGCCCTGAGTCGCTGCTACCAGATTCACCCAGCTGCTCTTATGTATGTCACAGTAGTTTGAGAGGGAGAGCTAATATGGAATGCAATATTAATTATATTTTTTAAAAGTTATGTCTTTGTTGGCTAATAATATGTCATGACTTGTTTCTGCTACAGAGATTTTGAGAAGTTTGAGAAGCTGCAGAACTTGGAAGTGTTTGGTCTGATACAGGACAGCTATCTGCCCATCCTCAGTAAAGGGCTGCCACATATACAGATCAACACTCGGCCTTTCTCTAATGTGGCACGTCCCACGTTGTCTACAAGAAAAGACCGTACTCTGTGGGGAATGCACTGTCGGCTGGTCTACAAATTGTAACCTTCAAACCCAGGATGGTTAAGAGGGAAATTACAGAGCTGAATTTTAGAGTGCCTCAAATGGCAAATAGGTTTTTTTTTTTTGCCTTGAAGGGCCACCACTGGAAAGCTTTTATAGTGACTTGTAAAATGTTACCTGTAGATGTTTTTAGAGAAATTGGAATTGTTTTAATAGGTTTAGCCCATTGTCATGTTTAAAATATTTAAATATTTTTCAAAGCTTCAACCTTGTTCAGTGAACAACTTTAAAATGGATGAAAATGCTTTGCAAATGGGTCATTTAAAGCATGCAGAATCACAGAGTTCATTAGTTTTATACTTTGATCATTTATCATATACAGTATGTGTTAGTTGATTTGTTGCATTGGTGAATCTCCTTCCAATTCGATAATGGGTGCAACTAAGTCATGTTTATACACATGGATACCTCAACATTCCTAAACCATCGTAATAAAATCATCGGTTGTCTGATTCCTGGGCAACGATTTATTCTGATGTTAACATTTAATTGTAGTTTTGGTTTGGAGACACTGTTCTGTGAACATTACCTTGCATTTCTGCAATGATATAATGGCAAAGGGAAAATTGCATAACATTTGAATGTCCATTAATCAGTAAGGGCAGATTTATTTTGAAGTTTGTAATCCTGGAAACTAACCACAATCTGTAGTGTTGTAGTTAATGCACAATGTTTTGTTTATGGGAAGCTCAACACAAGATGGTTTTAAATATTTTAAATGCATTGAGAAAAAAAGGGTAAAGTCAATGTTTGCTAAGCTGACAAAATAATGCTTTATGGTTTTAAACTGTTCAAATGTTTTTTAAAACTGAAACATTCAGCAGCTTTACTTTTCTCTGAGATTTAATGAATCACATGTTCAGGATATGAAGCTTACCTATGTGACCAAAACACCTGAAACCTTTCTGTGGTACTACTTTTGTAACCATTGTATGAACATGGGGAAACTTGAATTACTGACTTCCCTAGAGAAATCAGATATGCAGTGTGTTGTGTTTTTTACATGTTCACTTTTTTAAAATAAATATGTACTCACTTCCTTTCTAAAATCCCTAATAGTTTCTTTTGTGTAAAATGGAGGCTATAGCATGGTGCATGTAACACTGATATTTTAATGAAACAAGAAAAATAGACATTCCAGTGTTCTCTCTGAAAAACATTAACAAAAAATTGACATCTTTCATGCAAACTATGCACTTGATGCTAAGACATGCTAATTGCACATCTTTGATATTTTGGAGTCAAACTACTGTAATGGTGTGTCCCTTTTGCAAAGTGTAGATGAAAAATAAGTGAATAGCTCCAAAGATTTTAATGACTGCTGTTATAGATACTAACCTTGAGTAAAAGCTGAAGTACAAAGATTGATCTACAATCCAAAGTTAGCATTTTTTCAATTTTTTTTTATTTGTGTTTGGCCTTGAACTGTATTAAATTTCTCCAGTAACAAAATTTTAACTGAAAAAGGGTATTTCAAGCAGTTTCAGGAAAAACCAATTCATAACAAAAGCTGTAAAACTAGTTAAAAATACATTTCAATCTCTAAGAAAGATGAACCTTTTGATTGCAGACATCTACTGCAACAGTAACATTTTAGCCTTGGTGTCAGCTTTTAGGCTCCAAGTAATCTGAAAAAAAATGTGCTGGTTTTGTAGCCATAAATCAGTCATCAAGTATAACTGTTCTTAGCAGGTCTTCATTGTGTAAGCCGATAGTTGCAATAGCTCCGTCGTTGAATTCGAAGGATGTTCCTCCATCTACCACCATGCAAGCATCCCAGCATCTTGAGCGAACACATACCCTTAAAGCAAGTCACAGAGACTAACAATTAATTGACAGCTTTAACATCTCTAATCTGATAACTGCCAAATCACAATATTTTCACAAAAACAGTACAATTACAGAATAATCATTCTGTTAGCCATGTTTAAAGGACCTTAAAACAACAAAATCCTTCTCTATATAATAGCAGCTGATGCTGTGTGATAGTATTTTTTTATGACCACAATATAAGGTTTAAGGTATTAATGTTAGTTTAGACTAGGTGTTGGAACACCCCTGACTACATGCTTTCTCAATCTGAATAAAAACCTTAAATAAGGTGAGAAAAACTGAGAAAAATATTTAAACATGGTAAAAAAAACATACTTGCTTGCATAACCTCTTTGACGGCTATTGGAGAACACTCGGTTGACGATGGGTTCTCTGATGCTGAAGAAAAGCCTTCTCTCATCCGGACTGAAGATGAGAGACTCATTGTATGCCTCCGTCACTACAAATACCATAAAACCACAATTAAGATAAACACTGAATACTAACAGCATGTATCAAAAGATTAAGAAAAGTAATTTAGTAAACACTTACCACTCTCAATGACCTCCCGGTTTAGGGGAATATCCAAACCCGTTTTGGCTTTACCTAGTTGAAATGTATTTCAATTATGGTTATCAAATTCAGTTTACAATGTTACTCATTTATTGAAAGCTATTTTGCTCCCTAAGAGTGGACCAAGTCCCACAAGCCTCTCAGAGTCCTTCAGGGAAATTTCCACCAACTTTTCAAAAATATCTGCATAATATACTCCTTGAAATGTAAATTAATTGCAATAAAAAATATATACAGCTAAAGCAAGACTACATCTGGGTTGGGCAATGTGTTTGTAGCTATGTATAGTTTCTGTGAGGTTTTATTTTATATATTCATATTTAATTATGCAGGAATTGTGAAAAAGATTATGGAAAATCCAATTATTCCTGACAATCCTTCACAGAGGACAGACTTTTAAACTCTAGACCATCCATTACACAAATTAGCTAGTGAAACATTTAGGGTCACATTTTTGTTCTTTTCATACCTATTCTAAGGACATCCTCCACAGCCTGCTCCACCAGTTTATTAATATTATAAGACCTGCACATAAAGAAATATGCAAATTAGCTACTAAAATTTAACTTGTTAAAACAAGCAAAAGATGATGCTATCTACCAGGCTTTGGATCCAGTTCCTGTGCAGATGCTGAGTCCTGAACTCTTCTGCTTCTCCCAGGGGCCATCATCAATGGAGATCTCGTAGTAGGAAGCCCTATGAAGTGAGAGGGTAAGATGGGGTTTGAAGGATTTATACTTCACCCTGTGGCAGATGGAGATCCACAAGTAAGGGGAGATAGATGGGATGAATGGAGTAAGGAGGAGAGGGGTCGACGAGACACAACATTCTTAATGGACAAACTGATGGCAGGCGAATCAAAATGGTTAATGATGGCATAGCTGGCAAACAGATACCTGGAGGAGAGTGACTCTCCAATGAAGATTTCATTCAGGCCTCTGACAGGAAGTAGGTGTGGTGTTGTGTAGCTGTTATGTGTTGTACCTGTCACCAAAACAACAGGTTACCTCAGCAGCTCTCAGCACTTTACAGCTCCAGGCAATGAGTGTCACACACGTTTGTTGACCTTTTGTCTCTGTACTCTTTGGATTTAGACTCTTTTGACAAGTAACTATGGGACAGGGGGTAAAGTGCAGACTGGTGCTTTTAATTTAAAAGAAAACAAAAAAATCCCAAAAAGAATTTGGACAGACAGAATACAGGCAGTGACACAAATAACACCTGAGTATCTTAGCAGATGTTGCAATGCTAGGAATACACTACTTTTTGGCAACAAATTATTGGTTGGCAGAAAAGTCTGAAATTCCCACACTCTCGCCAAAAACAACTTTTTTATGTGGCTATGGTTCTCACACTGTCCTGAGGCTTGATAGATAAAAGCCTCTGACGAGTGGTATTAGTAGAAATTTCTGGTCACTGTATAATATTCAGATATCACTTTATAAATTCTATAGGCCCAAACATAAAATGAAGGATGTATTACATCAACAAATGTATCATCATACCAGTATACAACATTGTTTCAGAATCTTGACACCTGTACAAGTTTATGCTAAAATGAAACTGTAATAAGCCATGTTTTCTACATCACAAACAAATAAAGATAGGCTTGTCCTATTTCATATGTTTCCATTTTGTAAAAGTAAGTTTTAAAAGCATATATATATATATATATATATATAAAAATATCAAAAAAAAAAAAAAAGAATAGGCATACTGCGTTGCGACTCAGTGGTGCTGCGGTGAGCCTTGTTGTGTTGCTCCAAACTCAGCTGCTGCTCATGCAGATCCACAGGAGTCGGATTGATTCCAGTGCCCTCCAAGTGCATCCTGATCCGTTGGCGCCACTGCCACCTGGTGGAGATATTAAAGGAACCAGAGACATCATTAAAAGTTATTAATAACATTACTATTTCAGGAAACAGCAATTCAGCCAGCAAGTATGGCCTCTATAAGGCAGCATGAAAACATTTTGGACATGACTGACCATGAGCAAGATGTGCAAAACATCTCCTACCCTTGGCACAAAAAAAGTATACCTAGAAATATTTTGTACAATAAGCGACCCACCTGAAGTCTCCCTTCTTTAGTTTATGTAATGCTTCAGAGAATGCATGTGTGTAGCGCACAGGTAAGCACAAATGGCCCTCGGACCTTCATTTCCAAAAGAAAAAAATACATATCACACTTCTGAATGAAAAATAATCCTTACTTAATGTGCACAAATATGCCCACACATTTTTTACCTTTCTGGATCAGTATTGACTCCTATTATAGGCTTGTTCTTATCAAACACTTTACTGGCAACTAGTAGCATAGTGCCATCTCCTAAAAAGGTGGAAGAGGAAACAAAGCAGACTGGCTTGTTTTCTGTGGGAAAACCATAATGATGCCTGCAAAGAACTGGCCTGGAACATTCATTAATACTGCTGGCTGTAATGACTTCACAAGCTGCACCATTCCTGAATAGCCTTCAGGTACAAGCATAAATCAACCAACCTCCAGCTGATACGATGGCATCTGCCCATCTAACAGAGTCTTCACCATATTCTCCTCTTTTTACAACACGGACCTCCACCCCTTCTTTTCTAAGAAAAAGAAAAATATATATTAAACACTTCAGTCATTTTACACATATCAACAATGTTTATACATCAAAACATGCATCACTTACTCCAGATTGTCCACAATTTGTCTAACATTGTGAGTGTGTATGTTGTGTCTCTCCAAAAGTCCACTGTAGCTAGATCCTTTCAAGGCAAGCTAGAGTTACAGAAACAGAAAATGAAACAATGCTCTATGAATAACTGTGAAAATAAACAGAGATTAAACAGGATTATCTGCTTCAAGGTGTGGTTTGCTAAGATGCTAACGAAACTGAATATGAGCATAAAGTTTTCATTGTTCTTTTTGATTTAGCATAAAACCAGGCTTTATATTTTAAGGCAAATTACAAACTGTAAAAAGTTTTCAGTTAGGCAATCCAGTGTAGCAGTACATCTCACAAGACAGACATCAGTTGCCAAGCCTTTTATTACGAGAGCTTCTAGTCTCCTATGGTTAAATGCCCTAGGTAAAAATATATAGAGTAATCAGCAAATACAAATAGAACGTGCAAATCTGTTGTTTTCTTACCAGCTGTTTGAGATCCTCTTCGGACAGTCCTGCATAGAGATATCTTTGTTGTTCGAATTCATACCTCGTGGTCTTTGTCACAACTGCAACTTTTGAGGGTTTAAAGCCAGATTCAGCCTGCCAGGGCACTTTACAACCAGCAGTCCGGTGGAAATGGAGGCGACTACAGTAGCTCCCGCTGAAAATCGTCACGACTGGATTTCCACAGCAGAGAAATTTTCGTAAAGTTCCGGATGTCATTCTAATGACAAAAAATTGGAAGGAGATGGATATAACACTCAAGGCAAAAACAAAACTGCCGGAGAAACCCTTTGGTGTTTGACATCCAAGAATTGGTATCCGGAGACAACTAAACTAACACACGCAATTCTTGCTTGTTACAAGAGTGTGAAATAACAAATCCTGTCCTCATTTCAGCGAAGGCAGAACCAACTGTATTCAGCCTGTTGAACTGCAATAGGAAACATAAACATATGCATGTAACGTTAGAGTACAGCAAAGATACTCCGTTAAAATATTGAGTAACAATAGGCCAGTGCAGTATGAACTATGGTCACAGACACATTCCTTTAGCTTAATTACATTGCCAAAAACGCCTACAACAAGTCCTAAACATGTAGTTTAGACTAATTTAACGCGTCACAGGGCTTAACACGAGACAGACTGTCAGTTAAGGTGGTTTATGTTAACTTGGCTTGCTAGAAGCTACATGAGTGGCATCAGCTATCCAAGATTGCTTTACTAAAGCATGTGTTCTTTAACTTCTTCGTAAACACTAAGAATTTAATGTAAACTACGATGCAGTGACAGAAGCAGGCTCGTTAAGACAGGGTAGACCGTGAGTGGGAGTGGAAGGTCACTCGAGTTCTCTGAAGGAGAGCTGCTAGCGGCTACCGTGTCGGACTCTAATCCTACCTGCTGCTGCTGCTGCAGTCTTGCCTTATTGAACTACATCCGCGTTAACAAATATACTCGGCTTCTCCTCACATCGTCGTCTAGCTGTCAGTGCTCTGCTTGTGTCGGAATCACCCGTGGCCCTTCCCGAGAGCCGAAAAAGCTCCTACATTTCAGCTCTGGAGTTACCACTCATGCCGCACAACACTGCTTCCCTCTGCCTCCGAAGCTGCCATGTTTCAAACGCGAGGAGGAACGTACCTTATTCAGTCTGTCTAGTTACTCTCACCGTACACTCGTTGCCTACTCACTAACTCTTGATCCGGCCTCCTTTACACTCAGTTTGCACATTGGTAAAGAGAAGTCTGATGTGCCTTTTACTGACACTTACTCGCATTTTAATGACACTTAATCGGATCTTAACACTTCTTAAGCTCTTCTTAGCACTTTATTAGGGGTCCAAGCACGCAGTGCGGGGAACCCTATTGTTTTTATGAGGATTTTTTTTATTATTATTTTTCTCC
>JBBKCR010000022.1:6410758-6446862 GCA_037577295.1 Ladigesia roloffi
GCATTACATTTTGATTACGTGGTTAAGATAAGCAATTGCGATTATTCCAAACCAGTACAAAAATAGTAAGTGCAGAGATGGGCCATCACTTGTTTTGATGTTGGTAAGGGTGTAGGGGGTCCAGGTTACACCATGGATGGCAAATTGTGACTAATGATAGAGAGCCTGAGACCAGAACATTACGGAAGTTTATTACAAAATATAAATTTTGACTGAAACCTATTAAGCCATGTACAGTGTAGAGGGTCAGAGAGTGATTAAAAGGTCGTCCTTGAAACACTGATTATAGAGTGAGTCATGGCAATGTGAAAAGTTAACAGTGAATGGCAATACAATAGAGATGCCCTTGAAAGTACAGTGATACTAGCAGACACTACTGGAGATTTCAGAAACAGATATGCCAAGATTACAGGCTACTATGATTAAAAAAAAATATTACAGATTAATATACTGACTGAAACATCACAGACTAATAACAGGATAATGTCTGAGCTAATGCCTGTGTGACATTAACTTCTGTGCCTTAATTAGGAAAAAATCAGATTGAGATTTATGCTCTGAGAAGTATATACCTTTTTGTGAGTTGCTATGATGACCTGAGCCCATTTGTCCATAGTTCTGGATGAGCTGATCCCTCGGTCCGGGATGTAGGAGGGGATGAGGCTTAGTACACGGTCCTGCAAAATCTCTGCACCGTACTCTACATAATACTGCTGAGAGGCCAGCTCAGCCAAGTCTTCCTCCTGATATTATCATGCACACATGCACACACCAAACACACACACATGCTTTTATGAAAAGTATCGCTCCGCCTCGGTTAAAGTATGTGAACTGTAGTTCAAATATTAGTTCAAGAAATGTAACATTCAGAAAGTGCACACCCTGTCACAGCGGTATTCCCCAAATTTGACCCCACGGACAATTTGCTGGTAGATGAGGTTAGTGGCCACATTGTCCTCAGCAGGGTTGTGCCATGGTGTGAAGATTTCCTTTCTGAAGAAAAGTCTCCATGGCGCATTACGCTCCTGAGCCCCTTGCTCTTTGGCATACTGCTCACACTGTGACACTGCATCCATCACATGATCCTTTCCACTGCCCAGGGATGACACCTGAGCAGACCACACATAAACTGGATCATGAAATGCCCATGAAATTTTGTGTATACACATAATTAAGGCAAATATATATTAAAATTGGTGTTAATTTATATCTTCCTAAATACATTCCAGGCAACAAAAAGAAAACAGTTGAAGAGGTGACTAATGAAAATTGAACATGCCTTGTCAAATAAAGCAATGTACAGGGAGAAGCCAAAACGGTCCTTCAAGCCGATCTTATCTGCAAGTGCATTACACAGCTCCTTGGCTGTGGTGGCTGAATCAGTCATTAGGGTCTTAGTGGTGCCATCCATAAAGGTAACTGGCAACATGATGGGCTTCTTGGATTTAGTGGCCTGACGGAGTAGAGAGAGATACAGAAGGTCTATATTCCAATTTCCAATTCAATTTCTAAAACAATTGGCTAATGGTTGTGGGAAAGGGTAGGGGAGAGATACAGCACCTGGAGCTCAAGCCAGGAGGGAGGCTGAGTTCTTGTCTTATTAACAAATGTCCGTCTCAGTCTTTCCTCGCAGTATGGGGCATACCCTGGAGGCCCAGCTTTTATGAATGTTCGCAGATACTGAGAAAGAGAAAAAGTAAACATTTCTCAAAGAGCGTGTCACATTTGCATAGGTTTGTAATCCTGTCAGTAGTTTTGAAAATTATGCCGTTGACAACAAGGGGGGAGTAAAGGTTCTTTCTAACCTTGACAAATTTCTCTGTTGGTGCAAAGCAGCCCACACAGAGTGAGAGCAGGATCCAGCCACGAGCATGGCTGCTTTTGGATGGGTTCTGTGTCAGCTGCTTACAAATTTGACAGTAAATCTCATCTCTGTTAAAAATAACATGAGTATTAAAACATAGAAAGGTTATGTGCTTTGCAGCAGGACATAGAAGAAACCATTTCTAAAACCCAAAACCATTCATGGACCTCAGAGCAGGTCGTAGGATGCCATTGCCAATGATAAAGTGGAGTTTCTCTAGATTGGATGTGGGGCGGTCTTCCAGCATGCTGTTACCCTGCAGACTGTAGTCAGCATCAGTCAGCCGCCTGGTCACCTAAACAAATAGAACACCTAGGCATTAGCATCTCTTGTTTAAAAAAAAAAAACAAAGCTCAAAGACTGCAGGTTTTTTACCTCCTCTGCGATCTTTGATTTCTTCCTCAGAGTGAGAGACACCAGTTTATGCCTTACACTATTCCTTTTTTGGCTGTCAATTATGGAACTCTGAAAGAGAAGAAGTGCACAGAGGCATTGAAGCAGGACAAACCCTTCTCAAAGCAAAGATTTTTTCAAGCAAATCCATTTTTTCAAGCAAAACTCAGAACAGATTTCTCAGGCTTATGGAACATTGGTGGTTTTTAGACTCACTCAGGCAGTCCATCTTTTTATTCTGTCAAGAAACCTGTTAGACCATCTGGGGTCCCTGAGGACTGGCTTGAGAACCACTACATCTGTTTTCATGTACTACTTGTATGTTCAGGGTAAGTGCAATATAAACCCCTAAATACATTTCTACATTTTTGTTATTTTGTCTTTTTTGTAAACCATTCTATACACATTTCAAATTTATATATCAGCTCATCTCTATGCTAGTTTGTCTTTGTTAGACATCTCGTACTAACTTGTACCAATGATTAGTCTGACCACAAAAAAGTTTTTTCTTTTTTATACTTCAATAAGGCAAAATGTTAATATTTTGTACTTTTACTGAAGTATATTTGTGGCAGCATAATTCCACTTTTATCTTTATAATCTTTATAACTTCATATACAGCTTCTCTGAATATTTTCTTCCCTGTACTGCTTCTCTTTAAAATGAACACTCTTTCCTCCACACACCCTTACCTCCTCCTCCCCCTGCAGGGTCTGGAGCTCTCTCTTGAAGGTTCTCTTACCCAGTGTCTCATAGATTTTGGTCATGACTGGGATTTTCTCACTGCCGTCACTGACGTTGATCTGATATTTTGGTTCTGGTAGGTCTCCCATAAACCTCAGTATAGTCACCCACACAGCCAGAGCTGCCTGCAAATGCAGAAACCCCACCAATTACTGAGAGAAAACAGTATATTATATCAAAGCTGAAGAAATTAAGATCAAAAAGATGTTTTTTAGTCACACATGTTGGAGCAGACAAGTAGCAATAGGACAAAGAAGAAGTAACTTTTAACACAACCCAATTCCCAATAACACCCAAGTAAAATGTACTCTCCTTAATCATAATTAAAGGAGATTTTTAATTTAGATGTAGAGTTGCAAATGAAAACCCTGAGTTATGAAAAGGAGGTTAATGTTATTTCTTACCACCTGGTCACCTTCATCTTCATGGAAAATCAAAGACTGTTTTAGTGACCGGCGCACATATGTGTGTGTTGTGTTTCCCTGAAAGTAGGTAGCAGCAAACTTTGCAAACTTGTACTCTGACAGGTCCTCTTGCTCCTCATCAGGAAGGGGTAGAGCCTCATCAGTGCTGTCCTCTTCATAGTACTTAGAGACTTGCTCTAGGTCCTGTTACACACAAATCAATGTGTGACATGACATATATTAAATATATTTTTATATTTTATATAATTTTCTTTATTTTCCAGCACAGAGAGCAATTTTAAGAAATGAGAGAGTTTTTTCAAGTGTATGTGTCAGATTATGTCACAAAAAGAAATCAATAAAACATACATTCTGATGAGCTGCGATTAAAATTAGGCTGTGATCAAAATTTTGCATATGATTGTAACGCAGTGTCTCCAGCTTTCTTCCAGGAAAAAAAACATGCTGTTATCTGCCTCTGCTAACACCAATCCACCTTACTCACCTAATCAAAGACCTGTTAATAAGGTGACAATATTAGGTAGATGGTGGAAGGTTATAATAAGAAGTAAACAACATGGTAAGTCTTCAGGAGCTTAGCCAGTATGCTGTACATCAACTGAACATCAGTCAACTTTACATATATAACAAACTTACTTTTATTAGACTTACTTTACTATATTTTTAAGTTTATGGATATTGAATAAGTGAACACTAATCCTCAACCTCAAATCCTGCAGGTGCTTCTCCCTCCAGATTGGGCAAAGATGTGGAATTGCCAAGAAAGCCAAACATCTTGTCCACCATTTCTGAATCGCTGACTGGATCCTGCCTGGCCTGTTCCATCTGCTCCAGCAGTTCCTTTTTCCTGCGTGCCTCCTCTCGCTCGGCCCTCTCTCTTTCCTCCTGTTCACAGGCCATCTGGGCCAGACGCTCCTGATGCTTTCTCTCAGCCTCAGCCCGCGCACGCCGAGCTGTCATCTGATTCCTCAACTTCTCCTCTTCAGCCAGACGCTGACGCTCAGCCTCCAGCCTGCGTGACCTCTGCGTAGAAAACGTGTGCATACAAACATACACAAGCATAAACAGAGGCCACATTGAAAAAAGTAAAAAAATGTCATGCCAAAGTACAAAATATATCAGAAAGTTTTCTACAAATACATTTGCTTTGCAATAGTAACAATGAGAACCCTAACATATATTAAATAGCTGCAAAATGAATTGGTACAAGACGAATAGGTACTGCGAAGCTATTTTATTGTCTATACTGGGTAAACAGCTCAGTCATATCTGTAGATACAGTTTACGTTTATTCATCGAGATTTTTGCAAAAAATTATCAAATCAAATCAAATAATTCACAACTACATTACACGGGTGTGTGTGGGGGGTGGGAGTGGAGGGGCAGGTAGGAGTCTGATGGCTTGGGGAAAAAAGCTTGCATACAGTAACACACAGGTATGCAGCTGGTCAGGAAAATCTCTTTGGTGTCCCTATAGAACATAGTGAGGATGGGAGGGAGGAGGGAGGTTTAACTTTTCCCAGACAGTTATCTTCTCAGCTTTCATGGGAAAGATCAGGTGTTCAGAAAATTCCAGATATTTGTATATAAAAAAAAAACTACCACCAGCAATACAGTGAAAGCAAACACTGTAGGATTACAAACGTATATTTGCGGTGAACAGTGGCGAATCATTTCAGCAGAGTTTGTAGACAGTAACGTAAATGAATAATCCCTGTCTATGATTCCAAAGAGACAAAGAGACCTATCTATTTACTGGGGAACATGCTACACCATCTAGTTTGTCCATGATGTCAGGAAATAAAGATACAACAGTCCTTTATATCATGCAGACTAGATGGCAGGCCTAGGTTTTCTTCATTCACAAGTTTGTCATATAATTTCTGCCCCTTTTTACTCTTTCAACAGGATGTGTTGGTTGTTATTGATACATATAGTAACGTAGACAGGAAACAAAACAAAACAAAATGTACAAAAGTATTTCAGAAAGCACTCCTGTACCTCTAGTCTGAGGCGCTTGCAAAATCTGCGTGCGATCATTCCCCGTGTATAGGCCTGGATTGTGTAGACAGCTTTCAACTGTTTCCAGAACGTCTGTCTGACCAGGAAACCACGACAAAGACCCTGCAGACGAATGATGCTTGCCCTGGCGTCTCGGTATGCCAGGTAATGCTTCCGGGAGCGGCATAGGGCCTGCAGCCGCAGGAAGCCAGCTCGCATCTGCAGACAACACATGAATCCAGTTGAATAATGATTGTAGTAACTGCAGCCAGGTGCTGGAAAGCTGCACAATCATGTTAAGCCATTCACTTAGAGAATAATTGCAAACTTGGTAAAAGGCAGTAAACCATACCACTCTATAGTTCTTTCTACAGATATGGCCTCTCCACATTTTCTGGAGTAGTATCACTGCTCTCCTAGTCTTTAGGAAGTTGGCCCTGGAGGTAAAAATAACAGTAGCAAAGTGTTACCCATGATTTATATCTATTTATCATCCATCACCTGACCATTCCCTCTCATTTACCTGTCTTTCATTCCACGCACAGCTTTCTGGATGAGGATGACCTTGTTTGTAATGGCCTGGTCCCTCTCAATCTCCAGCTGCATGTCATGGTGATCCTACAATATGACCAGATCAATTAAAGCATTTCCCACAGATGACTTCTCTCAGGCAATGTACTTTTTACTTTCTTAAGTCTGATACATGTCAGAAGAAAACTTAGTAGAGTTCTTGATAACATCACTGGCTTAGCAGTTTGCAACAACTATACAGCTGTAATGCAAAATATGTTCGAACCTTGAGGAATATCTTTGTTTTCCCCATCTGCCAGTCATTATTTCGTCCCAGGACCAACAACACTATCCTCTGGCATGTCCCCCGCAGATCTTCCTATAAATTGGTAATAGAAAATAGCTTTGGAGATAACCATATATAGTTTGAATTGGCCCTTATACATCATATCTTACTAACAATAGTAATTCATGGAATTCTTAATTGCTTCCGGTTTGTGTTAGAAGAATTGGCTCCCTGTTTATGCTGATATTTAGAACTGGGAAACAGGAAGAAGATGTGGAAGTAGTGGGGATTTAAAACATTTAAAACACAACAAGCTGATTGCACTGATGGAAAAAATGCAATTTTGAGATTTGTCATTCAATTTTGAGCTTATGTTTGAATTTTAAATTAAAAGCACACCCCAAAATGAAAATTTTGCCTAACAAATTTCAATACTTAGGTTTATAGATATTCTATATTACTCAATGTCCTATACGCAACTAAGTACTCGAGAGCTAAGCTAATGACACACTTCTGCACAACAGGCATGAACCTCATCAGTTTCTAAAACACATCTTGTGCATTTTAATGAGACAGGTTGTGCACTTTATTAATACTATTTAATTACCTGTTGATGTGCTGGTTTGACCCCGGGCATGAGAACCCTGTAGCGCTCTACAAATTCAGCAAAAGTGTATCGAATAGGGTATCCAGCTCTACGTATACGAATAGTCTCCATCATCCCAGAATACCGCAACTGCCGCACACACAACCCTCGATCAAACAACTGCATTAGAAAGAAACAGAATAGTATGTTAATAGCATTTATAAAAGTGCAGTCTGAAAACAACTCTTTACATACTTAAAACAGTTTAAAGGGCAAAGATAATGGAAAACTGGCTATTCGGCCAACAGAAATAAAGCTCTATCAATTTGTGCTGCAGCTATAAGGAGTGTTTCATCCCTTTACTGCTTTTTGAGCAAGGCAAAATACAGGACAGCCAAACAGGGCAGAACATATTTATAAATCTTAAAGGCACAGTAACAAAAACATTTTAAGGGATGAAGGAAGTTTGAAAATTTACACAAATGTAATTTTGCCACATAAAACCACACTGTAAGAGCATCTCAAGGGTATGATACAAAATAGAACATACAAAAAATATGCTATGGACAATAACTAAGTCTGACAATGCATAAGTGTCTACATGAACCCATTTCACACAAGAGTTTGGAAAATGACATTACACAAAGGATCTTTTAAATGTGTTGACATCCAGAAGCATGCACACACACACACACACACACACACACACACACACACACAAACGCAAACACACATACACATTTCTGGGCTCAGACTCACCATTGGCTTCTTGAGTTCATTGGGCTTGATGCAGCGCACAAAGAAGGGCTGACACACACTCAGCGTCCGCATGAGCAGCTCCAGAGAACGCTTAAACTGACTACTCAGTGTCGGAGAACGCTTCCTAGTTTCCACACCCTAAACACACACACAAAATCACTATTACATATACTATTACATATACACTTGAATGTAGGTTCATCCAGACAGATCTTTGTAATTATAGACACATACAACAGACATCGACTTAAATGCCACAAAAATACATCACATATGCCACATTTACACTACATACAAAAATAAAGCACAAACTACAGCATGTATGCATTTTAACTATTTTCACCTCAACAATTTCTGTCCACCAGTCCTTACATGTTCTTACACCTCCTCTTACATATCGTATCCTTCCATTTTTTTTTCCTATCTTATTTTTCTTTCTATGTCTTAAATTTGAGTAATGAAGGAAAGGTGCTGATGGGCAGAGCGAAAAAATGTCAGAACTTGGAGTACGTTTTTTTTCCTTCTCAACCACTTACAGTGCCAGGAAAGTAATACAAGACGAGTTTCTCTTTGACAAAGTGCAGAGCACCAAAAGGAACAGGCCACAGTTAACTTGAAACAGAAACATACTTAATATGATTTTATTTTTTTCTTTGATGACTAACATTCTCCAATAATTTACATGAATCCCTGCTAATATAAAGCCACTATTAAGTCTACAAAATGACTAAAGCTAAAGCTGACGTCACAATCACAGATAGTTTCCACTGAAAATATAACCACAGGAATGGGATTTGGAGAAGCTGCTTTGGAGAAATCTCTGTTAGACCGGGGCACTGGTTTAGCGCTAAAGATGGAAGCCCTATAGGAACACTTGAGCACTGAGGATTAATTACCTTGTGAGGGGATGTGGTGGGCTGCAAATAGCCACACAGAAACTGAAGCCAGGAATCAAACCAAGAGAGAGAGAGAGAGAAAGATGGAGAGAGAGAACGAGAGTGAGAGAGAAAGATAGAGTGAGAGGGAGAAAAAAGAGAAGGAGAGAGCAAGAGAGAGAGAGAGAGAGAGGGTGAGAGAGAGAGCAAGAGAAAGAGAGATAGAGTGATAGAAAGAGATCGAGCCATAGAGAGAGAGTGAGAGAGAGCGATAGAGAAAGTGGGGGGGGATTGACAGAGAAAGAAAGAATCGACTGGTGTTAGCCAAGTCTGCTGAGCGGAATAGACATAATAGTCCCAGCCATCAGATATTAGGCTGACATCATCAAAGACGAAATGAGAAAAGTGGCAGTGCTAACCAAACAGAACAGAATGGTGATAAACATGCTGGGAATAACATTTATCATCAAGCTGAACCAGTGTTAATGAGACAGAGAGAAAATCCCCAGGACTACAAGTTCACAGCAAGAAACCATGATCTGGTCTTTTTGAGATTTTTCCAAGGATGTTACAATAGCTGTGCAGGGCTTTGGCATATTTGCCAAATTCAACACAAACTAAAATCTATCTTCTCCACACTGGAATGTGTTGAAAGTGACATGTCATCTAATTTGGCATATAGGATGCACATTAAAACAGGACAAAATATGGTTTTCATATTGGAAAACGTCATCACCATAGCAACATCAGCCTGAAAGATCTGCTTGATGAACTTGTTTTTGGAGGAGTGAACCAGCTGGATGATGTCACTGTGAAGGCTGTCTCTGTTCTTCTCCAGGAAACCTGTGAAAAGGAAGAAATGGTCAAAAAAAAAATCTAAACTTTGTTAGGAATACAAATGCGAATAGGTTGTCCCTAACGATGCCATAGAACGCTCTAGTATTGAAGGGCCAATGTTCATAATTTTCCCTGCTCAAACGCATCTGATTAGACTTATCTGTTAATTGCCAACTATAATGAGAAATTTTCATTATTGGTAAGCCCATGAAGAATGATAATTACAGTGAGATTTATTTTTTGGATCTATTCACAATATAGTTATACACCTTTACCTGTTTATTGTTACGTCTATTTATGCAGAACATGGCCTTTGTTTTAGTTTTGAGTAAAATCTCTCAAATTTAATATAAACATTATTTGATTAAAAACTAAATATGAAATAATCCAAATTCTAGATTGTATTGAAAATTGCTATAATTATGAGATCTGAAGGTGTACATGGCAAAAGTGGGGATAGTAGTTAGGTGCATCAGATTTTTTTACTTTTTGCAGATATTTGCACAATTCTGAACCACAGGGTCAAACTGATGAGTCTAGCCCTTAGACAACTGTGCAAAACCTGTAATTTCTTTAAATTACATCTACTTGTCCTTATTGTTTTAACCATTTTTAAGATTGCAGTGCAACAGTTCAACAGAGACAGATGCACAAATTTATGAGGTACCTTTCGTTTCATAGTGGACCACCCCGGCAAAATGCTGAATGCCAAAATAGGTCCCGTGACTGTGCTTAGGGGGGATGTAGTTGATGTTGAGTTTGTGCTGCGAGTTCAACTTACTCAGCATGGTGGCGTCAGTTCCCTGAAAACACAGAAAAGCATTCACTCATCCATATCTGACAGATAGCTTCCTCTCCAAAGCTGAACCAAAAACACTGCCACTAACATCAGACGTCCCCTCACCATTAGGGAGTGAACCTATTATTATTCATTCACACATCCATGAAAATGCAGGCTAACTTGGTCACAGTAAATCAGTCATGTGGCTAGGATCTTTTCTTAGACTCTGTAATCCCTTGCCTCCTTCCAGGAATACACAAGGAGCAAGGCCTCTTGTTCAAAGTGAGAGAAAACAGCACTGTAATCGTCTAGTCAATGATATCAGACGCTTTCAAAACCTAAATCAGACCCAGTGACTTCAAGTCAAATGCATGACTGATTTCAAGTTATCTTTATTGTGTCCAAAGCCTTAAATAAAAAAATCAAAAGTCACACCTCTGCATGTTTCATCAGTTTACCTTCGGGAACTTGCTCTCCTCATCAATGAGGGAGATGATGTTCATGGGTTTGTTAGCAATCATGTCCAGGGCCTCCTGGTTGTCCGTGAACTCGATGTGCTGCCAGAAGATACACTCCAGGTTGTACTCCTCTTGCTCCAGCTTGAAGACGTGCCGCACAAAGAACTGCTGCAGATTCTCATTGGCAAAGTTAATGCACAGTTGTTCAAAGCTGTAAAAACAGGTCAGTGTTTAGTGTGACTCGATATCTTAGCCATCAGTCATCATGAAGCACAACATGATCATAAACTCTGAATATGAAAATAAATGTGCACAGTTTCAGACAGCAGTACACACCTGTTAATGTTGAAATTCTCAAAACCAAAGATATCAAGCAGCCCAATGGACCTGCGGATAATATTGTCCTCAGCAGATGGAATCCTGTAGATGGCGGCGTTGATTTTTTCCACTATCCACACAAACATTCTCCCATATATTCCCTGAAAAAGAAATATATCATCAAATAAATTATCTGCAATATTTTACACAAGCTTGATATGATAAAATTCTTAAAGAAACTCTGCAATGTACAAAATCCCAAACTTTGCAGTTTCATATTCTGACATGATTTAAGCTTTAAAAATACCAAAATATCCATGCACAACTTTTTTTTTTTTTTAATGTTAAACTTTTTGGAAATGTATTTTGACCAAAAACAGAAATGCAATAAATATGAAATATTTTCACAATGAGTCATACAAAATTCAAACATAAAAGTTATCTATACAATCAAAAAATGTCATGATGAATAGATACTGTGTGCCCTTGCTGAATCAAATATGTAAAACTCCCAAACCTTGACAAAGGCATCCCGTACATCAAGCCCCTGGTTCACACTAAGAGGGGTGGACACACTCTCGCCTCGAGTGATGAGGGTACGAGTAGTCAAACACATCATAACATCCTGAGGGTCTACCTGAAGTAAGAAAGCATGTGGATTTACAGGTGGAAAGTACAGCTGTTCATGCTGATAGCTTTGGTTGGGCCTTTTATTTGTATTTAATGATCGCTCTAAAACTTCCATATACTGTGGCCATATACTGTTAGCTTCTGTCAGAATTTTACTCTGTGAGGCATTTTCTTTTCAATCTCAATAACTATAGTAAACACATAAAGCAACATTATAATAAACCGGTATAAATATGCATTATGCACTCTCTCAGCTGCTGAAAGTCAACTGGTCCTTTTAAGATCTTTACTCCTGCAGGTCTCCTATGCTGACAAATTTGATTTAATTCTGTATTTTGTCACCAGGGAAGCAGATGCACCACAGAATTCTCTGATGTGCGCCACTTTGTTGTTCAACTTCCATGCCAGGCGTTGAAATGGAAGTACAACTCACAGCAGAGAACATTTTGAAGGCTATGCCCATGCTGTGCACACGCTGAACATCTGATCCTTCTCTAATAACTGCATTTATCTCCAGCTCCTCTTCTCTAACAGCACTGATAACTCCCCCCACCAAGATAATGAGAGAGGGAGTGAAGTAAATCAGAGACAGACAGCATGAGAATACTCTGCTAGCTGAGTCTCTTTCAGGTACAGAAACTGACAGACTGGGACATGGCCTGGACTGAAGCCCATTCCACATGGGCAGTTTTGTTAAGAAAAATGTTGACATGCTTTTACCATTCTGCCTCAACTTGTCTTTCTGGCAATAATAATTGCTAAACCCTAAAACCTAGGTAACAGCAAGGGTACAAGGCTATGTTATAGCCTCTCCACCTACAAATTCTATAATTTTCACAACATTTTCATTAACCAGTTTTTTTACATGATCAGAAAATTTCTGCTGTCAATCACTTATGTACACACACATGCAACACGCACACACACGCACACACACACACACACACACATAAACACATACATACACACAAACACATCTCACCTCCAACAAATTTGCTGCCTTAATCAGGTCAGGGGAACGCACCACTACACAGGCATCCAGGTTTTTAAATGTGCGAGCTGTGAATGAAGTAATGACACACACAGCAGCAGTTTATTTCTAAAGTTGTTCGAAAGATTATATGGATTGGACACAGATTTTGTTTTGTTGATGGTTTCAGTTCCCTATGGTTTACCCTCAAAGCGCAAGTTGCCCATGTGCAAGATTGCAGCCAGTAGCTTGGAGATCTCCCAGTTCTCCGTGTCTGTGAACATCAGGACCTTCATGGCTGACAAGATGCTTGAGTACTCCTTCATATCATCACGCCCGTCACACACTGTACAGTTCCCCTGGAGTTCAGGCGAGGACAGGAGGACAAAGCAGAAAAACACACACACACACACACACACAAAGGAGTTTAAACTGTAATGTTTGTTTTTGAATGCTGACTTAATCTTTTCTGTATCACAGATACAGTATTTATAAGATATAACATATACATTGTTATATTTACTTCATGTGCTGACTCATTTATTTAGTCATTTTAGAAGACCAGACAGGGAAAATATTCTCAGAGTTGCATAGAATAAAGTTCTTTCTTATTATAATAAAGTACAAATACTGTAAAAGTGGACATTTGATTTTCATAAGATTTTGCACAATGATATTTATTAAAAAGGGATGCCAGTGTAGTAAAAGTGGTGGTAGAAGGTTGTGGTTATTCTTGTTGCATCCCCCCTCAAAACAAGCCCTGGCTAGAAGTATTTTACATGCTGCATGCTCTGTAAGGGAAGTTTGTTCATCTATATAATCTCTGTCAAATAAATGAATAAAAATAGTAAGCTTATCATTTTCAGCTCAGGCCAGTGTTTCCTCGTCCTGCTCTTGTGAGACCACCTGCCCTGCACAGTTTGAATTATTGTCTGCCTGATCCAGCTTATGAATGGCTTGATGATATGTTGATGAGCTGAATCATGTATTTCATGTGCTGAAAATAGTTTAACTTGTACAGTGGGTCCCCAAGAGAAGGATTAAAAATATTGCTTTCATTTCTACTTCAGATATTAAAATTAATATGATCTGTGCGTAATATGTCATGTTACACTACACAATATTGCTTTTGACTGTAGTATGGAACCCAGGGTTTTACCATCGTTAGATAATTGTAGTCTGTTGCCAGGCCGAGCCCCAGCTTGGTCTTCTGGTCTGGGCTCATGCCCATCAGCATGCAGTAGAATATGTGGTAGTTTCTCTCATCTGGAGCCTTTAAAATAATGACATATCTGAATTAGGAGCAGCCTCCTAAAAGATCCACATCATTATTCTCTGACCAAAAGTTTTTTCTATATTTTTTTGAGTTGCAAGGGGTTGTTTAATTGGAGATTTGGAGTTTCCCTTGGCTTAACATACAGGCTTCACTTACCTGTCTGCACACCCTTGACTTCTCCAGCAGGTACTGCTCAATTTTTGCTCCCTCAATGGCTCCTCTCTTGTTGAAGTGAATATCAATGTATTTCCCAAACCGGCTAGAGTTGTCATTGCGTATGGTTTTGGCATTGCCAAATGCTGTGTGAACAAGCAACATTTAAATGAATTAATTCACAAAAACAGGTCTCATGCCATCATTCTCCAAAGACACATCTAACAGAGACTTGATTTATTAATGCTTTTAATGTGATCAAACTGATTTATTAATGCTTTTAATGTGATCAAACTAATTTGGACAACAAAAACACCAGAACATCCTAAAGGTTTTGGTTTGAAGAAGTACTGTGTTTGAACTTGTTTAAGCACCTGCCCCACACATTTCTAGCAGATCAGATGACTTTCCAACACTGCTAATGAAACTTCTCAGCACAACAGAGCAGCCCCCTCCCATATGGATAAATGTTATTTGCACAATCTGTGAGAAGCAGGTGAGGTGTTATTTTAGAGAAATGGAGCAAAATTTTGAATAATACAGCTACACAAACATGGACTCATCCACTCAGGCCAAACTGACATACTGACTACTGGATTGGCCACATGATTAGTGTTTTTCAGGCAAGTTTTTGCTAAACCTTTTCAAATGTTTATGATGAATTTATTTTCATGAAATCCTTTTCATGAATTTTTCAGACAAATTTTTTTGCAAATTTTGTCATAATTGATATAAGTTCAATAATTTAATGATTGGGATTAAAAAGGCCATTGTTTGCTTATATCTGCATTTCAACTTTATGCAAATGAGTGTGGCTGCATAATTGCATTTAGCCAATCAGGGGAGAATAATCCTCCTCAAGAATGGCAAATATAAAAGTTGGGATTTCACAAATTCATTCAGCTTTATGAAAATAAAAGTGAAAAAAAACCCTTTAACATACAATTGTTACCATTTGAAAATTTTGTAAGAAAGAACATTAAATTGAACCAGTATTAGTAGTTATTGTGACCTGGACCAAGGCACTGGGGAAATTTCCTGGAGTTGAAGTTGATACTTGAATGAACATCCAAGGTAGCTCTCCTTTGCTACAAAGTCAACATTTGTGTGCAAGGCCATTCTTGTGCAAGTACATCTGCTTCTTAACCCACACATAACTCAGGCTATTTCCCACAGAGCTTTCTTACTTTTGAGAAGAGCATATATCCATTGTAAACAGTGTATGATTTTATGATCCCAGACATGTTTCTAATGGTCAAAGAAATCCCTAAAATCAGACAGAATATCTTATTTGGCATAGTATGCAAACAAGCATATAAAAATGCAAACTGTTCAAAAAGGTGAAAATCTCTCTTCCTAAATTAACATTTTACTGTCATAGTTTCAATGAGCTTTCTGGAATATCCATTATATAGCAACATGTTATAGGTAGCAGACAAAAACAAATGTAAAAGTTATGTAGTATATTAGTCTGTGGGGCAGCTGGTTGCATATTTATTAGGGAGTTGCCCCCACGATCAGAAATTTGGGGGTTTACAATCTTAGCACCATCGAGGTGCCCTTGTGTTCAAGTTCAAGATTAAGTTCAAGTTTTTTTATATAGCCCATTCTCATACTCAAAATGTCATTCATTGTTCTTTACAGAAATAAACAATAAACTAATAATAGGTAAAAAATAAATTATAATACAACAGAATAGGTAGGATAAAAGAAATATATAAAATAGGATAAAATAAATATATTTTTACTCTCCACTGTGGCAAACAGAGTACAAGTGTATTCCTGTTTATGATATTAGAGAAATATGCCCTTCTTGCTCTGCCCAAGTAAAGGTTAAATCCTTGGAGACTCTCTTTAAAAATGAGCAAAGGACTGTCCCAACCCACACACTGCTCCTGATGTCCAGCGTCCTGTTTATCTTTGTAAATGGGTTAAAAACACAGAAAGAATATTGTATGTTGTGCTTTGGTGTGTTCACATTCAACTATAAGGAGCCACTTTACTTTCATTTAGTAAGAGAGTGAGACTTTTTGGGTTCACACTCAGCTCTTTAAGATTAAGGTAGCTAAGTGAATCCTTAAAAAGACTGTAAAAACGTTTAAAGAGAAAAGCAGTTTAGAGAGTTCACTCCTACCTTCAAGGATGGGATTGGCCTCCAGAACCTGCTGCTCGATCCATGAATGCTGTCCACTGATAGCAGCCAAAAACTGCAATATCAGCTTGGTGCTTTCAGTCTTCCCTGCCCCAGATTCGCCACTGGAGAACACAACACATTACCAGCTAACTCCCACACAGGCTATACAATGCTAATACACACATACCCATTTTTAAGGAGAAACATCCCTTTGCAAAATGCCCACCTCATTCACTCACCATAACAACATAAGCAAAAAGTGTCAGTCATATCATATACAGATGCAACTGACGGTAACTCAATTGAAATGGTCACCTGATGATGCAGCATTGGTCCTTACTGTTCCGCTGCATGTTGAAATAGCAGTTGTCAGCAATTCCAAATATATGAGGAGGCATTTCTCCAATCGTCTTATTGGAATAGAGGCGGATATGTTCTGCTGTATAGATGGGCAACAGCTGGTAGGGGTTCACTGCCACCAGGATTGACCCTGTGTATGTCTGAAATGCAAAATATTATTAGGTATTTTCCTTTGCTTGTACTGTTAGCAAGGGCACTTTGGAAAGGTCCAGAACGGCCGTCCTTTGCATGACCATTGGCCAAAGATTCAACCAAAATAAGCATACCCCCCAATTCCCCACGACCTATGCACCCCCCCCCCCAGCTTTTATTCCCAGTCTGTGCTGATATTTTTGGGAGGGTCTTTGATGTTACAAATATTTTTTCATATTAATATTTATCTTTACATAATAATAATATTCACATTCAGTCTAACACAATTGGGAATATGACAAGCATTGTTGTGTTTTTGATTATTGACAACATTTTTGTTCTACATTTTTTGGTTAACTTATATTACATTATTTTAAACCTTATTTAATAATTTTCTTTACTTTACCATTAATAATTATTTCATTATATTCATTAAAACATTATACCAACTTCTAGGTAACTTCCTAACAAAAATATCTTTGTATTTCTCAATATTTTTATGGCAAAAAGCAAGATTGAGGTATATAACATGGCCAATTAGACTTTCAGAGACCCATTATTGACCCATTATTCCCCAGAAGCTGTAGTGAATATGCCTGGTTATAATGTGTTCCAGGAAAAAGGAGTCGTGTGTTGAGCCAGGTTATCCTTGCACGTTAATCAAATGCACATGTATTCTATTTACATAAATGAATTTGTTTTCATATGGAGCCCTTATTGCCTGTATTTGTACTGGGATTGCGTGGTTCATCTCTCTAACAGCACAAAGCTCCAAAAGCACACATCTAGGTATCTAGGCACACAAGGAATTATTATACATGTACAAATATATTCACCCTCTTACTGTAATTTTTGCTCATACTGTAATTATTGCACCTTTGCACATTTCCTTCGTTTGCAAATGCACAATATTATCCACATCAGCGCGTCACACTTATTATTTTTGTATTTTTTACACATTTTGTTCTAATTTTGTCTAACCATGGTGTGTGTGTGTGTGTGGAAAGCAAAAATTAATTGCACAAAGACATGTGATCTGTACTGTACACATGACTGAAAACCTTTTAATTCTTGGAATCTCTTCCCTCGCGATCACATTTTTTCTTTCTAAATGTGCGTACGCATGGGTCCGAGTTTGCGCACATATAAGCACAACCCAAGTTTTTTTCTATAGATCGTAAAAAGAGGCGTACGCATATTTTAGGTCCGTTTTGTGCGCACGCAACATTATAAATGAGGCCCCTGGTGTTTTGGGGAAATTCTGACCCATGTAGTCTGTGATAAAATCACTCAGATCTTACACTTGCCCATTTTTCCTGCATCAATTTGAAGAACTGATTGTTCAATTGCTGCCCAGTTAAACCCCTTGGAAGGTGCCACAGTAATGAGTGTTATTTACTTCACCTGTAAGTGGCCGATGTATATATGTTTCACTTTATTTGGCCAATTTGCCTCCACTAATGACTGAATGTATCTTTAATGAAGGCTTAGCTTCACATTACAATCATGTTGTGATATATACATTCCTGTAGAATCTAAATACAGTTATTTCATTAGAGGAAAAATGCCCGTTGATGTAAAAACATTTTATATTGGTCCATGGGGGCATTTCTATTGATCCACTGATCATTGATCTATTTTCATAGCTAATAAAGGCCAGTTGAGCACGGACAAGTAATGAAGTGCATGTAATAAAGATCAAAAACAAAAATAGAGATAAAGTGTTTATAATATATAATTACTTGCTTTTTATTAATTTCTTGCCAAATTGTGATTTTATAGTAACAGTACTCTCAGTGCTCTATAGCTTATTCAGAATTGTAAGGGGCATGTTCATCATTCTCAGGACATCTAGAATTTCTTCTCATTATTTATTTGAATAGTGGTGCTGCACAGAACCACCATTATTTTAAAAGATCTGATTGACACCAGTGATTCTGAACTGTAAATTGATCGTGCAAACATAGCATAACAGCACTTTAAAGTTGTTTACTGAAATCAGACATGCACCCGCTTTAGGATGAGCATTTTTAATCAATCAACTAATTCAGTCATAGCCTGATTCAAACAGCTCCCTGACTTTCTGTGCCCTCCATCACATATTCCAGCAGTGAAAATGGCTGAATAGGAATTTGCTGATAGGCCAAGAGAAAAAGGTGTTCTTTTAGCAAAGCAATCAGAACAGAGCACACTCCAAAACAATGACAACCCAACAAAGCTTCAATGTTTCAGTGTTTGTAACTATGATGTGAATGAAAAACATAGTCACTGCTTAAACCCCATGTAACATGTGAAGTATATATAATGTTTCATTTTTGCTGCTATGTGGGTAATTGATCTACATACAAGATCAAATTAAGACATATTAGCTTTTCAGTGAAATGAAAGGTATTTTTAAATGGCAATAATTAAACTGAATGATTAAACAAACTGAATTCCAAAATTAGTTCATACATTAGCGCATATTATTTCTGAAATAAACATGCACTGATGTATGATCTAATTAAAACAGATTAAAAGACAAATATGTGAAGCTGTAATAAAAGTTTTATTGTGATGAAGCCTCCTGAATACTTACATATATGACCCTCTCGTTATAACGGATGAAGAGGTTTCTGAGGATGCCAGCCTCATTCAGGTCCCCTAGCTGAATCATGTCATCTACACCATGGATGGAGGTGGGATGCATGGGCTTTACGTTAGTGGCACTCTGAGGGGAGAGCCAGTGTTCCTGTACAGAAAGACTGTTTACTCATATTGCTGCTAAGACACCTTATCTAACCACATCACCCATTTCCGATGTCCCCATATTATATACTTTCTTTAGTTTCTGACATTTATAATGTTTATGGGCATATGTGTGACTGGGCTTTTTAGACTGTCATGACTATGTCCATTGTATCACAATCAAGTCTAACAGACTGACTGAAATCCTTAGTGGAAGAGAAACTAAACAAGCAAGCCTAAATTATAGTGGTGGAGTGGGTCGTCATAAGAAAATGTGTTGATGGTTGCCACAGCAGTGTTTACAATCTACTGTATATCAAATCATTTTTATTGTTGTGGGCGTCACCATAAAACACTCACCTGACCCTCATCGTCCAAAACTTGGATCTGGCCTGAATCACAGAGCTTGACCACAGCTCCAAGTGGGACGTCAAACTCTTGGCCTGTCTTGGGATCCAACCAGACATAGTCTCCCTGTAGGGAAAGCCAGTAAACAAGTGAGGAATTAGCCAAACATATCAGCAAGCCTTCCTGGGTCATTAATGTAACAATAACAATTAGGTAAGGCACCAGATAAGACCCTGTACAGAGAGGCAAATCCAGCAGAAAGGTATGTTTGCCAGGCCTCACTGGGAGTTATAATTATTTGAACCATTTGGGAGTATGCTACCATTAGTGTATACAGCCCTGAGGCTGCAGATTCCTTTTCATTCTAATAAATCGACAGGTGTCATCTTATATTTAAGATTCAGAGGGATGTAGGGTGGAGGCATACCTGTTGCAAAATGACCATGTTTCTGGTTTACTTCTTGACATTAGAAGACACCATGTGAGGATCCTGTATGAAGTGTGAGATTCATTATTAGGACAAAATAACAAACTCCAAAATAATATATATGACGCAGTAAATTACTACTTCTATTAAGAAGCAACAAAGTTGTTGTTTATACATAGATAACATATATAAATATGCAAATATACACATATTTTATGAATATGTGAAAGGGAGAACTTCCTGAAGGAATGAACAATAGTGAAATGACCATGCAATATTTGACAGATCAGCCTAGATTTGTGTATCTAGAGAAACAAGTAAAGGTGATTATGTCTACTGGTCACTTACAAAAGGGCTTTTTCTACCAGATGTAGGTCAAACAAGTCAGACACTGACCCAATGTGGACTTACTCCACCAGTGGATCAGAGAAATTTAAGTAAATTTAGACAATAGGAATTTTTATAGCAGTGAACAAAATGACTCACAGACCATTAAATACTTCTGAGTTTACTCCACAGTGAATGCATGGACCAGCTGTCATTATATTAAACATACTGATGCTAGAATAAGACACTAGTGTTGCTTTTGGCAGCCAGTCTTAATTTTAGTTTTAGTGTAGTCTTTGCTTCAAGCTGTCATTTTAGTTTTTATTAGTCTTAGTCACGTCCATACTCCTTTCAGTGTAGTCAAATTTTAGTCGATTAAAGTCTGAGCATTTTAGGCTTATTTTGGTCAGAATGATCCAAATTATTTTCGTCTAGTTTTAGTCAATGAAAACAAATGATATTTTTGTCTAATTTTAGTCAAAGAAAGTAGTAGTTTAGTCTTTTTATTAACGCAAGTCAAAATAATATAGGTACTTAGCAGAATAGACAAAATCTAAAATTTCAGTCAAGCCTATTTCACAATTCAAATAAGGATATCTGTTTAACTTATAGACTCAAGAATACCCTACATCCATTCCAGACATGGAAGACACTCTTTTAAATTTCCGACATTTATTTTGCCAACCAATTATGTAAGAATTTGGATGTACACACACAAAATTTTTTATAAAATAAATGAATAGGCCTAACATCACAAAAGTGCAAATACAATGAAAATGTGTGAGTCTGTTGCCATAAAACCCACATTTGTAAAACTGGCAAAATACTTCACCTTCAGTGTGTGAGCCTGAATTCACCTGAATATTTTTTTATTCCTTAACACATATAGTCTACACAACAAGACAAATCAGTGGAAGGATCAGCCTTTTTGCATGGATATGGGAAAGGCTGCGTATAAAAATGCTGTTTTTTTTTTTACTTTTTTTTCCCCCTTCATATCGTACAGGAAATAATGTCTCGTCTTATTTTAGTCAAAGAAAATAAAAAGACATTTTAGCACAGTTTTTTTCTTGTAAACCAGATTTAGTCTCACTCACATCTTGAATCTTTTGTGAAAGAATCGACTCCACTAAATCGATGGAAGATTACACACACCCCTGAACATCCGATCAGCCTGTATCTGGTTTTCAAAACACCCCCACCCCCTAAAAGGATGAGATTTGCATGTACGCAACAGCCCTGCCCTCACACCAAAAACATCCTTCACTGTTAAATTCACATGGGAACTTTAAAAGCTTCACCTTTGTTCAATATTATTTTTTGTGATCAAAACAATACAACTGCAAAAATAGAATTAATGCTTAATTTCTTTGAATAAATGGCAACATTGTAAAATATGTTGCATATACGTTTACCTTATACATGTGAGATTTCAGTGGACCAAAGCATTTAAGTCATCTGCCTGGAAATTAATTTATGAGCCAAGTTCCCAGATTTTAAAGTTACAGAATAGTTTAAGATTTTGAATGGAAAGAGATCACTGCCATGTAAACATTCAAAATGTTTTTATTTCTTTACATGTTTTTCTGAAACATTACATTTAAATAGGCAACAGTTGTGATGGGCCTGGTCAGTGGCTAATTTTTGCCACTGCACCAGGTTTTTTTTGGTCAGTGGCGAAATTACTTCCACATAAAACAGCATATTCGCGCTATGCGCCATGCCACACTTCTTTTCAGTGAAACGCTCGAATCAGCGCAATGCCATCTGATATATTGAAAACGTACATTTATGCCGGAAAAAAAGAAAGATGCGCTTGCACAAAATAGCAATGATGGGTTGCGCCAGTGGCGAAAGCACGGAGCGCCATGTGCATTATCGGCCCCATAACTTCTAATTGTACAAGCACACATTACAGTTTCCTCACAATTAATATTTATAAATCAGAAGAACACAAGTTCACAAACTTATAGAGCAGAAAAGAAAGAATTATTATGCCCCGGTATGCAACCCCTAAGTTTTTGTTTTTGTTTTAATTTACATTATTGTGTTTGTTTATTGGTTGTGGGCTTTAATGTTTCATGTATAGAAAGGGTTTGTGTTTAGGTTATTAATCCAGCGTAAAGCTATGTGTAAGAATTTCATAAAAATTCCAGTAGTTTGAGTGTGTTTGGAATAAAGTCAATCTCTGCAAATGCGCCCAAACCCTTTGGTTCAACCAGGCCGGCATGACAGATGTACTGAGCTCCCAAGAAACAGCAGATAACCAGCGACAGTGCCAGCTGGGTCAGCTCACACTGCACCACGAGTCGACCCAAAAACCAGCACCTCAGGTCCCAGGACAGATTCCCATGTGCTCAATAGCTAAAAGCCATTTGTCACCCTCCACAAGGTGTGGAAGGGACATCTCAGAGTTCCCAGTGATGACACTGGCAAAAACATTTCTGTGCTGATCCAGCGACTGAGGTGGCACTGCATCTCTGGAGAGGGTCTGTTTCCTGTAACTCCACAAATTCTAGTTCTGACACGAGGGGCCCCCTCAGGAGCAACCCTGCAGGGGACCTGGACCTCTGGGATTGTGCACATAAGGGGTTTAACCACATGACAGGGTTTACCTATTGAGGAATCTTGTAGAGCCCAATAAACTGCTGGGTGAATTTCTTGGGCTGAGTGCACAAATTAATGTTTTTGGTTGATAGCCATACACTGTCACCACCATGGAGGGAGCTGATGACATTGCTGCTTGATGTACTACTGACTGGACCATTGGACAGCTAATCCAGGGCCGTTAACTCTAGGAGAACATCCATTGAGCTGACGATACATCATGGCCACGAGGAACAGGCAGAGTTTGAAGATCTCTTGAACTTGGTTGATTAGTTGATCTAGCCTGGATGTACACCACACACATCTGGAATGTAGGTTGGTAAATCTTTGCCCATAGAGGGCCATCAGAAAGCTCTTTTATTAAAGCTGACAGTCTGACAGTCTCCTGGGTGCTCAGCCAAGTTTGTACCATTTCCCCACTCTATCACCTCGGACTTCAATGAGATTCGGACAAAGACAAATGCAGGTCTGGTGTCTGGTGCAGAAGGCTCCAATGTGTGTGCCTGGCGAACCTGATCTTTCAGCTACAATTGTAGCTGAGAAATTATGAGTTGTGAGAGCAGGACAGGCCGTCCGGGAAGCCTACATTTAATATTAGCTGGAGAGAGCAAAGGCCTGTGTTTGAGCGCAGACATTATGAAAGAGGGAAGTCAAATTGTTCGAAACCAGAGCCCACTGCACCTGTCTCAGATTGAGCAGTTTCACTTGTTAAATAGAAATGTGGTTTGATGGTCGGTCAAGACTGTAAATGGCTCAGTGCCAAACTGGAGTCATTGGCAGCAGTCTTCCAGGGTCCACTTAATGGCCAACAGCTCATGGTCCCCTAACCCCCATCGCTGTTCAGTGGGATTCAATTTGCTGGATAAGAAACAGCAAATGTGCCATTTTAGGAGTTATGACAAAACCCAATAATATGGTTGGATGCTAATGGAATGCTAATGGAGCTTACAGTAAATTTGATGGACCAACACCCTTGGTAGTACCCCTTGGACTTTCTGAATGGGTTTCTTGGTGTTTTTGGGGTATATGAGTTAATCACCAAGATATTCAAAAAGACCAACCAGCATAACATGCAGCACATCATTGATCAGTTGTTAAAATACCACCAGACTATTTCACAACCAAAACGGCATTACCAAAATCTCATTATGGCCAGTTGGTGAACCAAAAGCCATCTTCCGCTCATCGCCCTCCCTGATGCCCACCAGATTATAGACGCTCCATCCCCAGGGCAGTATTTGTGGAAACGGGTGCCTATTCTTCAACATTATACGGTTAAGCACCCATTCGTCAACACAAGGATGGGAGCTCTGTATTTTCTCTCTTTATCTAAAAAAAAAGAACCCACTGGCCCCTGATAAAGAGGAAGGCTGAGTAGTCCCCTGGCATTGGCTCTTGTTAATATACACCTCCATGGTGTTTTGCTCTGTCAGGGAGAGTGAATATAGATAACCGTGTGGCAGTAATGCGGTGTATCCTCCTGAAACTTAGCTGCCAGCTCAGGCAAGATGGTCTCGAGTGTGGTGACTTGCTGAGCAAGCTCAGCACTGGCCACATAGGACTGGTGAAACACCTGAAAAGCCAAACCACATGATGTTTCAGCATTAAAATCAACAGAGCCTGCTGCACACACATGGCAGAAAACTCAGCTGGATTCACAGCTGTGGGCTCAGTATTTCTGTCACGAGAGAGGGCAGCTGCTACACTAGTGTAGTATGTTAAAATAACCCAAATGTAGAGTAGTATGAGAACATTGTTTGATTACACTTCTTGCTATAAGAACACTCTTTATGTAAAGTTAGGATTCCCACTGGAATCTGCATTCTCACTCACACACAAGCTACAATAGGGCCAGAGATCTCAAGGTTGAAGGTCTGGAAGACTAAATGGAAAAGAGTGAAGTCTCGTTGACTGAGAGTGGAGTACTTGCCTTCCCTTGCTTATATATCATGTGATGCCCTCATTTCTTTTTGCCCTTGCGTGTCACAAGACCTGTGTGCATGACAAGTTTTATAGAACTTGTTGTTGAGTTAACTGATCATGAAGCCACTCAAAAGGTTTATATTCCCAAGCATTTTATTTGACTGTTTCTGTGAAGAATCTATATAAAATTCAGAGAAAATCAGCATTATAGTTCTATGCCATGTTAAGGCCTCTTATGCTACAAAAGGTAGCCAGAGCCTATCCTGGGGCCTATAGGTGTGAGGCAGGGTGCGTGTATTGTTATGTATCATTTGTAAAATCATACATTAACCTTCATTTTTGTGAGCATATTATCCTTATTAACCTGATTTTTTTTGTAGAGTAAAGGACTCTATTACAGTGAAAAGTACACTGCAAAATGAATTATTGTCACTGCAAGTGTCAAACAGCAAGATCACAGAGTGATCTGTTTTTCTCTAGACTGTGGTTAGTGTATTTGTGTTAACAGCAGCATCACCTCTTCCCAATTCAGGTCAGCTGGTCAGGAGAGGAGGAGATGGTCACAGAGACTGGGACAGTCTTAGGAGCTAATGCTGATCTCTGTGACTAAGCTTGCTGTTTTGGTAATTTACATATTCCAGTTGACTCATTTCCCTATTTCATGCCTGTGGTAACAATTTGACAACTTTGACCAGGTTGATACCAGGTTGTCTCATAGGGAAACGCTGTGAACCCTGGTGTTCAAGCTAAACAAGCTGATCTCTGTTGTTACACTCAGTGAGTTCATGGCTAAAATAGCGGCAAAGAGTGCAGGGCAAATCTCGAAGATAGAAGTTTGGGCTATAGTCTGAGACATATGGCATATCATGTGTTGTCCTCACAGTATGCCCAGTAAGAAGATTAACTCTGGGCTTTAGTGATACTTAGATTAAAGATGTTTTCTATTAGTCTGAAAGGTAGGCATGGAGATTACTATAGTCTTACATTCATAACTATACATGGATCCAGATCAGTGGACACTATGGCAGATAGCAAATTAGTTCCAATAAACTTTAGATAAAATCAACATATTTAGAAATGTATGTATGTATGTATTTAATTTATTTATTTAAACACCTATAACTGAAGAATAATTCATTTAATTGGCACTGTAGTCATTTCTTACATTATCTTAATAGGAATCATTTAGCGAATCAACAAAACAAAATATTCCACCTGTCTGACACCCAAATGCTCATAAATATTGAAAGGCAATAGTCACCTAAATTTGTAATTAAAAGACATCCACAAATCTTATCTCTGGTTTAGTCTCCAGGACTAGTATTCCCTAAAAGAGTCATTAGGAAGACCTTGTGTCAGTTTCATGTTTTCTGAAAATGCTACTGAAAAGGTTTATCTTCATTAGGCAGTTTTATTCATTTTTATAGCACACAGTAAATCATACCATGTATTTAGTTAATTAGCCTTTGTATGTTAACTTTATGGGGGGTATGTGGAAAAATATGCAAATGTCTGCAGCAGAAATTTATCAAAATATTTTTCTAAATTCATTAAGTAGTAACAAGTGGTTAAAGAACATCTGAATAGCACTTACTTAACCTTAATTCAAAAGTTTGTATGGTTTTTTTTTATTATTGCTAAAAATACTTCAATACATCAAACCTCACATACAACATTGCTACATAACCTCTGCTGTAAACTATGGCAAACTGGGCAATTTTAGTACTTTGAGTTGCGTATGTTATAATATTCCCAGTGTGTACTGAACTCAGCCTTAGAGAAAAGGAAGCAAAAACCTTTGCTGTTTTAGCAGAATGAATAAAACCAACATTTGCTTTTAACTACAGTATATCAGTAGATCAGGCTACTAACATATTGCTTATTTTAACAGACACAATGTGGCTTGAGGCATCTGAATTTTACTTCTCATTTCCTGATAATATACAGCAAATCAGAAAAACTCTGATTATGGATATGAATATTACCCATGAGCAGCATAAGACATGATGCTAGCAATGAATGTGAATTGTTTATAAACACTTTATTCTTACACTATCCTTCTCTCTGGAAAATGTAACCAGTTGCAATGGAGAAAACCTATTGAAAATTACTAACATATTACTAAGAATGACTTAAGATTTCTCAAGGCATTGTTAAGTTAGCATCAACAGAATAGAAATGGCCCACTGTGTTGATATTCTGATTTTGTCCTGAAAAGCTCAAAATAAAACCTAAGCCTTGTCCTAAAAATTGCAGTTAAGACATTAACATATCTCTGCTCTGGGCCTTCAGACAAAGCTGTTAATCTTGAGATGCCATAACAAGGTCATTCTTTGGGGTTAGGGATTAGGATAGAATATATTCCTCAAACATTTCCAGCATGTCCTCTGCTACTGGGCAAGACTTGATAAACTTGTTCAAATCCTGTGCTGTTCCTGAATGTTGCAGCTAGTGTCTCAGATGGTGCCAAGAGATTAATGACTGAAGTAGCAGTGATACCATCATGCAGCCACTTCCACAGTATCTCTCAGCTTTGCAAGGACCTGTTATTGTTAAATCTATACCAAAGAAGCATAGTGTCTCCAAATGCAATATTTTCTCTAATCTGTTCTGATAAAGGAGCCTTCAGGCTTCTTTCATACCCAATTTTCTGAATGTTATAAGTGTACAGAAAAGGATTGATCTCATTGGTGGAGCCCCTGTTGTGTATGGGTCTTTAAAACCCCTCTTAACAGCTGTTTAAAATAGCACCAAAAAGGTTCCACAATTAATTGAAATCAAATACCTTTTTTGGTAAGTGCTATATATATATATATACATACATATATATACATATATATAACAGAGTCCTTAAAAATGAGTCCTTCAAAGTTTTATAAAGTAAAAACACAACTTACATCATCTAAGTTAGAATACACTTTGGTAAGAATTTTTCTGAAACCAAGACTTAGACACAATGTACACCTTTGGATCTGACTGATTGATGATTTACTGTAAATTCAACTGAAACATTTAACTTTTACATGAATATCCACTGCCTGACATTGCCATAGACTGGAAATCTCCAATGATCCAAGATGCACTTTTGGTGAGTAATTTACCAATTTAAAGTTGCTCTCAGCATGTTGTAATATACTGTACAATGTTATATATCGTAAATGAAGAACCATTTTTTGAGTCTTAATTATTGTCAACAAGGGACAAGACACTGCTAAACCCAATTTTGAAAATTTAATATGACTACCATAACGCAGTGGTGCAGTCAAATGATGTGCCAAATGACAATAAAAACAGTCCCTTATTGAGGCCTACTGTGGAGCATGCTAGAGCAGAAAACAGCAGTAAGAGGCTTTGAGTAAAGCCCCAAGAGAGCATGCAATGCCCTCGTACTGCTAAGCCCTTCGCCTGAACATTTACTTACCTCTTAGAGATTGAGGAATTCACCCTTTGTTGCTTTCCTTTCTTCTGCTCAATTTGTCAAGTAAATCCACTGGCTGTACAATTTGAAGTAGCAAATCAGGAACAAACATCAGTGGCCTAGAAAACAAAACACTTGTCTTACAACTTCTGTATCGTCCGTTAGCGTCCTAAATCTTATGTTGTTTGTATGTGGGACGGCTGGTCTGGAACTACCTGTAGCTGAGAGATGCTGGGTCAGGCAGCAGCAGCCAGTCAGTGACACACTCCCTCATTCACACTCATGATCCTACTTAGAGAGAAGGCTGGGCTTATGGTGCACTCACAGCAGGACAGAAGGAGGGAGGGGAGGGTGCAGAAACAAAGGCCTGGTGGTCAGTTCAGCCGATATGGCTCAGCAGGTCCCACAGTCAGAACATTTCTGTCACGTCCCTTGCCCCTGCTTTCTCTTTCTCTCTCTCTCTCTCTCTCTCTCTCTCTCTGTCTTTGCATTGTGTATCAAAAAGGTCAAGGTTTTGTATCTAAAAAAGGAAGCAGGGTGTGGCTGATACAATCCATGAACAATTGGTTTAGGCAAATGTCATATCTTGACGTACACAATGACATCATCAAGGAGGAAGGAAAGCAAAATAAACAAACAAACAAACAAACAAACAGGAGCATCCAGGAAGTAAACTGAATGACCAAAACAGTCGCAATTTTCATATTCACATGTAATTTAAAAAATGGTTGTCTAATGAAGCACTCACTTTAAGGTTCTATATAAGGAAGTGGCCATAAACCTAAAGTCTGGCAGCAGATGCATTTTTATTATTTTTAAACAGTGGGGATGATAATGTGCCAATTAGTACATATAAAACAAAGGCAGCCACAATATCATACCAGTCATCATACATTTTTGTGACTAGACAGCAACTATGGATTATTTGAGAAACAACAGAAACTCACCATGCGATATAATGAGCAGGATGAGGAAGCTAGGTAAATCAACTATAAAATATGATAATGCACTGACAAGTATGGTTCGGTTTCATCAGATGCCTCATTGTGGGATCTGTCCCAAGGTGCTGATGCCATAATGTCAGGATCCATATAAAATCAACAAATCAGGTAAAAGCAACCCATGAATATGATCAGAGGTCCAGTTCTTTGGTTAATGAATATATGACTAATGTGCCATTTTAAGAGTTTGAGTTCACAACTCAAATGCGCTCCACAGAAATGGGCTGAGCAGGCTGTACATGCTGAGGAGGCTCAGGTCTTTTGGAGTAAAGGGCCCAATCCTGAAGACCTTTCACCAATCTGTGGCTGCCTCAGCCATCGTTTATGGGGTGTGGTCTGCTGGGGCAGCAGCAATTATGCTGGGGAAAGAAAGAGATAGAACATGCTGATCCTGAGGGCCAGGTCTGGTGAGTGACAGTAGAATGTTTGCCACGCTCCCACCCCAAGCAAGAGACTCGGACAACACTGGGCAGCTCCTTCAGTGGCAGGCTGCAGTATCCACGATATGGGATGGAGAGACTCCACAGGTCTTTCCTGCCAACTGCTGTCAGACTAAAAAGATTTGCAGATGATGACACGTGTGGACAGACACTCATCCAATAAACAGGGTAGCTAACACTAAATTATCCTATGTTCAATATAACTCAATGTAACTGCAATTCTTCTATTTACCAAATGTGCAATATTTGGTTGAAGCTTCTCCTGCTGCGCAGAAATATTATACAGTGATATCATATTGTGTATTTTATATCAAATGTGTAATTTTGTCTACTTACATTTTACATATTAGGGGTGTAACGATACGTGTATAGCAGAACTTTGCTTCGCCAATTACATGGTAATGGAGCCAGCCCATGAGCCCAGTAATGACCTGCACTTGTCTTTTCCATTTCTTTCGCTCATTCCTATTTTACCCATTCACTTCCATTCATTTTTAACCCTATTGAAATGAATGCAGTTTCAGAGACTTTCAGGCTCCATACAGTGACCACACCCCCAATGACATACATATTTAAACTGAACAATATAGACCAAAGTATTGGGACACAGCTATCATTCAACCCAATGTGGAACAACATATTGACCCACACACACACACACACACACACTCACTCCCAGTCTAAGGCTATGCTAATGCTATGCTAATGCTAGCTCTATGCTGATGCCAGCGCTATACTAATGCTAGCGCTATGCTAATGCTAGCACCATGATAATTATAATGCCATGTAAATGATAATGCTAGTAAAATGCTAATACTAGCGCTATGCTAACGCCAGCACAATACTAACGCCAGCGATATGCTAATGCCATCACTATGCTAATGCCATGGCTATGCTAACGCCAGCGCTATGCTAATGCTAGTAACTGTAATGCCATGTCAATGATAGTGCTGGCACTATACTAATGCTAGCACTATGCTAATTTAGCAGTACAGTAATTCTAGTGCTGTGCTAGCCCTATGCTAATGTTAATGCCGTTTTAATGCTAATGTTAGCGCTATATTATGTAGGAGATGGTTGGTAGGGAGCCCGCAGGTGATGTCTTGGCGGCAGGCCCTTATAAAATTTCTTCATGAATTTTCTTTTTTCTAGTTATGGGAAAGGGAAAGTCCCTCATTTTTCTTTTAGGCTGTTTCATTATTATTATTATTAAGGCATGAAAGGCAGTTGCTATGAAGGTAAGTCAACTGCTGCATTTTTGAGCAAGCACACTTTGCATTTTCTCTGTGGAAATACAGTCTACTTCTGTTTTGATATTTAATTCTGTTCTATTTTTTTCTTAATTTTGCTGCTCTTAACTTTGTACTGCCCATTTCCCTCTTGTGGGACTAATAAATGTTTATCTTATCTTATCTTATTAAAAATGTGGGGGTACATGGAATTTAAAAAATGAGGAATAAAACAGACTTTGATACTTTATAAAACCAATGCTTCAGAAAAATAAATTCATGGGTCCCTATCTGGAAATAGTCTGAGAGGCTTGCTTTTAGGAACCAAAAATCTTTTTGCACAACGGTAAAATATGGATTCTGCTATGTGCAAGGGAAACATCACAGAAAAAGAGATTTTAAAAGTTTTATTTCAAAGTCATGCCACAAGTTGACATAAAATACAAAATAGAGAAAATAAATAATTTAAGAATGAATATAAAATAACCACAGTGTAACCCAGGAAATACTTGAAACAGCAAGCAAAATAAATTAATAAACATAAAGAAAGGACCAAATAAGAAAGCACACATATAAATGTACATAAGATACAGCTTTCCAAACTCATACAATCAATAAACAAAATGTCTGTTTTCCTGAACACAAGATTTGATGGATAGGTTACAAAAGATTAAACAAATGCGTATAAAATGTTGATAAAAGATTATAAAGTTCTCAGTATCTGCTACCATATATAGAATGTCATCATGCAAGACAGTATTTATGTGTTTCAGTTTCAAGTTCAACTTCAGCAGAAAAATACAAGAGTATCACAAGCTCATTCTCTGGATGTCTGTTCTTTTTTATGTGAAAAAAATGACAGGAAAGTAGAAATCACTCTCTCTACAAGCATTCACCAACTCTTTAAGGCTGGGCTGCATCATGTCAAGAGAATCAAACATGGCACACCATTCATGATGGTTTATGTCAGGGTAAAGCACACAGTAGTATTCCAGTTTTAACAGTACATGCAGCAGTGCAGGCCAGCCAGACAGATATAGAGAGCAGATAGAGAGCACTGTCATTTATCAGACACTGACATAAACACTCAGAAATGGCTCTCTGGCATCTTAGAATTATTTTTGCGGAACTGTGATAAATGCTTTAAGAGGACTAAACAGATTACATGTTTAATATATGTAATATAAATTGGCACACACAAAAATGAAAACATTCTTAAAAATAAAGGTGCTAAAAGGGTTCTTTGGACCAATAATTTGGAAGAATCACTTTAAGTTGACCAACCATTTAACAGAAGGTTTTTAAAATCATGTTTACAAATCATGTTTACAAATGCTGTGAGAGGACCTTCAAGTTAAATTAGATTCTACACCATTTAAAACCCAGAACCATTTAGCAATCTTTATTTTTAACAATGAAGCAAAATACAACAGCATTTCACCATCCATTGAACTGGATAGAAATGCATTCCAATATATCTGTTACTGCCACTTTCATACATTCAAGCTGGGCAAACAGCATACACATGACCAGGTTACTGGCCACCATTAAAAAACACATGCATCGTAATCATTAGGCTTGCATATGGAAGCAGCAGCAACATCTATATTTTGACCACCATAGCATACTGCCATGGCACATCTCTGGTTTAGTCTTCAAATGCTTTTTGAACTGAACCTCAACATTTGAAATTTAATACAGGTTTTGAGTCATCTGGTTAATTTTGGGACTGTTGCCTTGTTCTGGGATATAAACATGCACAGAGCTAAATCAGACAGTACCCAGTGTGTCAGTTAAATACCCATTCCCAAATGTGTGGAATAATCGGCATTATTTTGGCTTGGTTGGACCCTGGGACTAAAACAGTCAGAGGGTTGTTCACTTCATATACTAAACCATATTTATATATTCTGTGTTCACTTTTTAAAATGTATCTAAACATATTCAAGGCTCAGTCCAAAATGGCACATTAACAACTGTTTATGCTGAACTGGCAAAGCCTAACTGGAAGCATGGCCAAGAAAGGAAAACAAGCAAACACACACACACACACACACACACACACACACACACACACACACACACACACACACACACACACACACACACAAAAGAAAATAAATCCCCTGCAAAGTATATTGCATGCCTTTAAATACTGCCCTTTGGAAATAATTGAAAAATTTGTCTTTGCTTTCAGGTTCTAATATAAAGCTGATAAAGCTGATGATATCCCAATATATTCTATTCTTGACAGTTTAAAATGGTCAAAATTTTACTTTACTCACAGATTGTCTGTCTTCGGTACTAAATCCAGAAAGCAAACTGCAGAAACTCTTCAATAATATAAGCACAGCTCTGCTGGAGGTAGAGCTTGGTTTCTTAGCTCTATTAATGTGTAACTTAGCTTATCACCTTATCTAACTTTTTTCAGTTCTCTTCAGTAGAATCTCTCCAATAATGATAGGGAACAGATAGCTGTTAGCAAAATCTCTAAAACTGGTGGCAAGAGCAAATTAATCAAAGTGCTCAGAAATGTTTCATCACATTAGAGCTGTCTTATCATTGTTATATCAACTTTCAACTAGCACAGCATTTCTGTAGTATCCCAGTAATTGAACGTTTATTGATGTCAATTCGCTGCTAATCCAGATTACACTGATTGCTCAAATCACTCTTAAATCAGTAAGAATTTCCCTTTTTACCCTAACTTGGGCTATGGAGCAGATGATATGGAATGGTTAAGGATGAGAAAGATATACCAAAACATTGCACTGCCTATGTAGACCAGGGCTGGGTAATTAATTTCTACAGGGGGCCACTTGAAAATTCTGAACTTTGTTGGAGGGCCGAACCAGCAATAATCTAAATTGAATTTTGCTCAATTTTCTCCCATTGTAAAAAGCAGCAAATTCTCTATTTGAATATGTTGCTACTAGGCTTGTCACGATACTTAAATTAAAACTTGATGCCAATCCTAAGGATGGTGCTCGATACTCAATAACATTTTCTATAATACGGGGAGAAAAAACACAGAATGTTCTATCCACCTGTTGGTTAGGGGGGCAAATGAGGGTTTATTGGAAAGGCCTCACGTAGATCTACCAGCAAGTCAAGTTTGGCATGGCTGGGTGTTCTCCCTGGATTGGAAGGGGACAGATGCGGGACAGATGCAGTGGTTCTGCATCGCCATCACTCATGTTAGATAGGTCTGGGGGAGCTGAGGGTCTGTGCAAAATTTCACATCATATGGTTGTTCCCCGGCAAAGCTATGGGACAAAATACTGTGACAGCTGTTTTCAAAGGTGCATGCAACTTTTTTCCTCCAGAGAGCCAAGGATAGAGCCTCAGGCCTCCAAGCCCCAAAGCTCACCCTGACGCTCAACTGAGGAAAAAAACGGCACGCACCTTTAAACGAGTTCCGAGCCGGCTGTCATGTAAACATTGGGTTGTTCAGGTAGCCAGGGGAGGGGCAGCCTGTTAAAATCTGTTGTAGTCTGCCGGCGATTTTCGTGAACCGGCAGATGTAAAACCCACATTTAAGCATCGTTACCTCGACTAATTGCTGTTGAACTTGATACCAAATTTTAGTATTGATTAGTATCTGAAAGTCCATTTTTGGAATAAATTACTCACAGCCATGACAGCGATGCCCAAATGGTCGTTTGTGGCCTGCAGGCCATAAAATGCCCGGGTCTAAATACATTGATAAATAGACAGATGGACAGACAGGCAGACAGATAGTCAGACAGAAAGACAGACAGATAAACAAAAATAAATAAACCAACCAACCAAAAGGTAGACAGTAAAAAATCTGATAAAAAGTAAAGCTTTTCCCTAAATTAAGTCACATTGTCTCTGGCTCTGATACACCCAATTATGCCCAGGTCTAATCGGCTTGGCATTGACATCTCTCTTGCTCTTCACATCCAACACTTATAATCTACTTGGCACTACATGCTTACCCCAGTAATCTTAACTCCACCTCTCTTTCTTACAGCATGGGAGCCTTCAGACTAAGGGAGATCAATGTTTGCTTATTCAGGTAAATCATAAATCCTTATTCATAAGAACTAAGACTCTACCTTCACACCTATCCAACTTATTTCACCAGTGCAAACACATATAACATTTATGATTTGTTGCAACAAGATCATTTTCTTGTAATTGGTAAACATTTCTGTAAACAAACAAATAGAATAAACTTAAGACAACATGGAGCAAGTCAAGTTTCTGAAAATGTGTGCAATAAACGTAAACAAAAATGAAACAAATGTAGTGAAACAAAAGAGACTGAACTTTCTTAAATACAATAGACAGCCAGTTATTTCACACCATTTCTTCGCCCATAAGATCTGAGGCAACTCAAATATTTGCAACACATAAACAGGGCAATGCGGGTGCATAAAAAGCTCATTGTGGTTCTTGGTGAAAAAGCATTACAGCCATTGGAAAAGAACCCCCCCCCAAAAAAAAAAAAACAAACAAACAAAAAAAACAAAACAAAACAATGCAGCGCCTACTAGTGGTGTGGAAGAACTGCTCTAACAGGATCCACATCATGGCACATGCTGTTTGGCAGGAGCCGAAGAGACCCCAGCAAGAGTTAAGAATACATACAGAGTGGGTTACAAGTGTGTTTAAGTGTGTTTGTCTGAAAAACTGTTCTCCACTTTAAAGCACTGCTGGCATTGATGAAGTCTGCCCTCTGTCTAGACATGCATGACCTTTTGGGAGTATTGTAAATATGTCTGAGGGCATTTTTCAGCACAAGCATATGCACATAAACACACATACACTCACCCACACACGCACACACACAAACACACACAGAAACCAAACAGGCATTTCTGTTAAAAATGTTGTCACTCATACAGTGGTGTTACTATGAAGATGACATGACAGAGAGGCTGGGTGGGCCTTTGGTCCCTAGAGGCAACTGGTTGTGGCTGAACTCCTCACCATGCTTCAGCAGCCTCTGTTTTTCACCCTTGTTGCTAAGCTACTTTAGACATGCTGCTGTGCATGCATAAAGCATCCAGGAATAGGGACATTTAGGAACATTGTTGTCAGTTGCTTTACTCTCTGTGAGAGAGTAAGCTTCGGACTTCCATGGATGTTCTCTCATTCCTTTTTTCCCCCTTTTTTGAGTTTTTTTTTTATCTCCT
>JBBKCR010000022.1:6455709-6466882 GCA_037577295.1 Ladigesia roloffi
CACAATAGAAGTCTTATTAATACAAACAAACAGACAAACAGGCAGAAAAAACAAAACAGACCATGGTCGTTACAGTTATATTGCGATGGAGCTCCTATGAGACAGCACAGAGATTGGATTTCAAGCGCAGTTCTGAGGTAATTGTTCAGCGAACAGCAGGTCTATTACCTCTGCTCAACTACAGGCTCCGATAGAGATTATGGGTGACATTTTTTCCTCTTAAAAACCACACACAGCTCTGCTGGGCTGTGTAATCTTTGCCCTCATAAAGGCAGTCCACTACCTCATACAGCATGCATAGCAGTGCCATCTGCATTAACTTGAACTATGCAGTGGGTATGTCCAGAATTAGAACATAGCGAAGGCAGCTGATCCATATTCATAGTGGGACAGTGCCTTACATCTCCAAACATCACAGCACTGTGGTTAAACTGAGCAACATGTCACTAAAACACAATTTGCTTTAGAGTGTGAAAAAAGAGGTCATCCACATGTGTGTAGTACAGAGAGCACCTCCTGCTGCCTCACACCAGACCTGGGGCCTCATTTATAACCGTTGCATACGCACAAAACTGACCTAATATATGCACACGGCTCTTTTTACGCAGTTGCGATCTATAGAAAAAAAATTTACGACAGAATGTGCGTATAAGTGCACAAACTGTGACCCATGCGTGCAAACATTTTATAAGAAAAAAAATGTGACCGCGGGTGAAGAGATTCAAAGAATCAAAACGTTTTCTGTCATGTGTTCAGTACATATTACATTTCTTTGTGCAATTAATTCATTTCTTTGCTTTCCACACACAAATGCTGAGGTTAGGTTAAGAAATTTAGTTTTTAAACAAAACAAAATTAGAACAAAGTATGTAAAATAAAATCATAAAATTAAAACGTGTGACTTGCAGATGTGGATGATAGACAATTTAGATTACCTAGATGTGTGCTTTTGGAGCTTTGTGCTGAACTGGATGCAATGTTCGAGAGACGAGCCCGACGGAACTGTGCAATCCCGGTACAAATACAGGTGTACTGACGACCCTGGGGTTCCTTGCAACTGGCTGAATTTGCCGACAGGTATGTTATAATTAACAATAAAATAGCTAATTTATTCTAAAGCTTGTTTAGGATATACAAGAGTGATTGTGAAATTTTCCTTCTTTCTCAGACACCACCCCACACACACATTTTCTCCCAGGATTAAAGCCATCCTTGTTTCCAAAGGTCCGATGCACCCTTATGCCTCCGGTAGCAGACATGCTCTTTTGAAGCACTGCATTTCTATTTTTTAAGGAGTACTTTTAAATCTGACTGTTTTTTTTCGGGCACCGTGTGGTTGGCAGCACTCACTTCGTTTACAGCTGTAGTAACCTGTTGCTACTCACTGCATTTCTTTTTGTTTGGCACCCCACTACTGTGGCCAGCAAACAAAATGTTTTTTTTTTTCGGTTTTCAACTCTCCCCACAACCACATCTATTTCGGTCTCAGAGAAATTTCTCTTCTTACTTTTCCCTTCTGTTGCCATGGTGTTTTTCACATCGGGGGCTTAAATATTCATGAGGTGATTTGCATTTACCATGTATGGTTGAACAGTGGCGTGTTGAGGGCAGAATGTGCGGCAAATCCACGTGCGAACAATCCCAGGTAGGGTGCGATTTATAACGCTGAATTTGCTTGGAGTTGTGCTTGCGTAAGTTTTCATTAATTCATTAATCATCAATCTTTTCCATTGCGTTCCCCATTTTCGTCTTTTGGTCATACGTACACGTTCAGTATAAGTTCTACGCAAAGTTTTATAAATGAGACTCCTGGTGTTAATCTTCTGGAATGAAAGAACTCCCAGATATGAACACTAGAACACTTATAAATAATGAAATGCCAGCTCCTTAATGTTTAGCATAAACCAATCTAGTGATACATGGCTGATGTACAGGAATTTAGAAATGAGACATAAGAGGCAAAATTATGTTCTTGTCAGCCTTTAGCTATGGTTGCAGCATGGATGTAATTGAGAGCTCAATATAGTTTTTGAGAGCTCAAAATAGCCTTTGTGTTCACAAGTTGGTGACAACATGGGAAACCAAACCTTTCAGTGCAGGTTTTTTCTAATGTGGCCTCGGTTAAAACTTGCTCTCAGCTGTTTGTATTGAACTGGATCTACTCTGGCCAGGTACTCGAAGTAATATGATAATACATTTATCAAATCATCCGCCTTAAAACATTCAAAACATAGTTGTGTCTGAGAAACACTGCAATACAATTTTTTGCCATTTACTATTTGAAATATATAAAGGTGAAGATATGAGGATATAGTCAGGAGCATGTATTGTTGAATTGGATCAAGTGGTGATGTGTCGGGTTGCGGGATGCCAGGAGCTGAAGCATATCATTCATGGTCTCTGTTGGTCACAAACTTGTGGTTTATTCTCCTTACAAAGAGGATTCACATCACACACAGAATGTCTTCTGAAGGATGGAACAATGTTAAATCACTGGGTCTTTTATCGAATTTTCTCAAGCACAACTAATCAATTTGGTCTTTAAAGCCAACCTGGTCTCACATTTTTTGTGCAGGCATTACGACATGTTTTAGGCCTTTTTACGTGCTAGGATCACGTTTTCTACCCTATGTGTTTTAATGGGCAATGAATAACATGGGGATGGGGAGGGAATTTACTCCCCAGAATTTTATGGTGTTTTTTGTGATCTGATAACATTTTGGAAAAATTTTGGAGTGAATGTTTTTAATATTGTTAAAATAAATGATAAATTTCCCGCTAAAAGTGTAATTATAATGAGTGGATACCATATCGATTTTGTCTGTAGAGTAGTTTTAACCACTTACAGTAGAAGTAGACGTGAAATAAATACAAATCCCAGTGTTTGTCGTTTTGGACAAATCTGTGGTACGAACATGCAAAACAGAGCCTGGTTTTTAATTCTGCTGCATGAATGGGTGAATGTATTCAATATTGTGGAAATTAACTACACATTTCCCCCTAAGAGTGTAATTATAATTAGTGGGTTCCTTATTGTTTTTGTTTGCGAAGCAGTTGAAACAAATAGGAAGGTGTTAATACAAGGAATGAATGCAGTTCCCCGAAGACTACTGTGCTTTTTGTGATCCAACAGCATTTTGAATAATATGTGGTCCCAACATAAAAACAGAGCCAGTTTTTTTTATTCTGCTTAATGAATAGGTGAATGTATTTAATATTGTGAAAATAAACTACACAGTTCCCAAGAAAATGTAATTGTAATGAGTGGATTCCTTATCGATTTTGTTTGCAAAGCAGTTGAATCAGCTTTGATGGTTCTGAGACAAGGAAGGAATAAAGTTACCAGTACGGATGTCCCGATCCGATCATGTGATCCGAAATCGGGCCCGATCATGTGGTTTCAGACTTGATCGGAATCGGATGTTACCTCCCGATTAGGACTTAAGTATACAATGTTGTGTATGCGGCTTAAAATCTAGTGTGGTTTGTACAAGTACAAAATAGCTTTTTTTTCTAAAATTTGAATATGTGGCTTTTCATCAGGTGCGCTTTGTAGTCCGGAATTTACGGTATATGTATGATTTACACATTCAGGCAAAGTAAAAACCTATCCAGCATGCATGCTTGTCCTCCAGCTGTTTGTTTGTATTTGGACACAAAGCTTAGCAACATAGCATGAAAACAAGAGAGAGTGGCAGATGAGGCCCGGATATCACAGCGTTTTTTGTGACATTATATAAATATACAAATAAATGTCATCTTGGGATGGTAAAATAGTCTCTGTAGTCAGAGGTGGAAGGTTTGAAAATAGCCCATCTGAGCACGCTATTAACCCATAAGAACCCACAGTTACACTGGTGTCAACATGACATTCAATGTCCTGGAAACTTTCTCACACAACTTTATCCTTGATTATACCTCATTAGTCCCCAAAGTGACATGTTCGTATCTTCCTGGTGCAGTCACATGATATTCTGTGAATTTGGGAACCCATGTCATCATTTTCAAGATGGCCGCCTCCAGGGTAAAGACACCTGATCAAATCATCTCATTTTAAACAGGTTTTTTGGTATCTAAAGGTGTGTTTCAACCAACTTAACCATTCAGAGGCATAAATAAGATGTCAGATATTACATTATATGTGTTCTGACAACCTTTCCTGAAGAAAGTGATATAAAACAAGTTACAAAAACATTGTGTTTACATTTAAGTCACATCGGGCATTTAACCATAACATAATCATGGAAAATATGATGTAATGTATTTGTCTCAATAAGAAAATTAATTCAATTCAAAGCATATTCAAACAAATTATTTTATATTATTTATAAAATTATTAATTTTATATGTTACAAAATAATATTTAACTATCTGTAATTGAAACAAACATGATTGAACACCCTGAAGAGATTTTTATTCTATCTACACTACTGAGGATTTATGACTTTTTTCACTTTTTTGTCATCAGTAAAGTAAAACTGAAACAGGAGAATATTTTAAGGTGTGGATCTAAGCCCATAAAACCAAAATTTCAACAAATAAAGTTGGTTTTCAGAAAAAATACTACATTTGCTGACACAAAAAAAATTGGTAAACATAAAAACATCACAACTAAAAAGATCCAAGCTTACTTTCTGCCAGAGAGATTCACGTGAGGCCAAACTGGAGCATGCTGCCACAAACCAACAGTTTCCCAGCTGCCCTTGGTGCAGATCATGGGCACTGATCCCATCCACAAACAAGTGAGGGTCATCACACAGCTCCTGTTCCAGAAAACCAGAAAACAATGAGAGAGACCAGTTATAAAATCTGAGAGAAAACAGGTAGAAACCGCTTACAATGAGTGAATGATAGAATATGTTTCTCGAAGTCACCTAAGTATGGCCTGGAGGTGGATACTGTCAGATATTATGTCAGCTAACATGTACCCACTCTTTCTAGCATCATGTTGTGTATTGAGGGAAAGGGGGTGACACACACAGAGAGCAAGGGTAATGGTACTCCTTAGGATATCTAGTCATAGATGGATGTGCTACCTCCTGATAATACGCAAACACTCATGGGACCATTCAGGAACTCTCACATGACCAGTTCTCAGTTCAAAAAATTTTGCAGCTATCAAGACAAAAAATAAGCAATATATCATCAATGATTCTTCAGGTTAAAACTGGAAAAAATACCCTGCATGCCACATGAATGTTACAGTGGTGGCATAGTGCTGCCACAGTGGTTGAGGCACTCATAAACGTACCACCAATAAAACCAATAAAACATTGCTATTTTAAAGATGCATGTGGAAATGAGTAATACCTTTGCTAGAAAATAATGGCTTACCTGTTGGGGACATTTAAATAGACAGAAAGTATGCAAATTCTAATGGATATTACACAGAATGTCTGTTTCTGACATCTTCCAACACAAAAATGTATATATATATACATTCGGCCACCAAAATGTTCGGGCCGAAAATGGCAACAAATGCATTTTTGGTTTCGAACAAAAAAAACGAACAGAATGACAGAATGACAACTTCTGTCTGTGCTTTCGAAAAAAGGAAATAGTTTTCCAGTGATTACAGTTAACATATGTCAGTCTTTGTTTTGTTACACTATTTTGTTACATGCCTACAAAGTATGTTGTCTATCTTTCACCAGTTTTTAAAGCACTTGTTCTAAATGCAATGTGTTCAAGCACTTCACTCAGAATATAAAAACTGAAGTCACTAGTTCTATGACAGAAGGTATTTAAATGTATAATATTTCAGCCATCTTGCTTTTAGGCTGGTTATGAGTGGGAAAAAAAGGAAAAAAAATAATTTCAAATGTTATTTGATATTGTGCATTGTCTGAATGCTACAGATTAATTTTTAGTAAATTAATAATCATTTCCTTCGGTTTTCAGGTCCTGTTTTCGGCCAGAGTGTTTCCTTATTTTCGGTTTTGGCCCTTATTAAAAAATGAATAATTCCAGTCAAAAATGCATGATAAATATGACATATTTTAATACATGTTTTTCCTTTATGCTGAATCGCAATCACAACATAATCACTTTATGCTCAATGCTACTATGCTAGCTGGTTCAGATTGTGCTGGCATAGAAAACACCCGGTGTGTAGGAGAGGGCAGCAGACTCAGATGCAATACGTATTTGCTTGAAGCATTTCAGCCTGGGCCATGGCACAGGCCTCTTAATGAATTGCAAGTGTTATGAATTTGGACGAGGCAGCATGACCCAGTCAGCCTCGATAATTCAAGGGACTCTTTTCACCTCAGACAACATACAGCATTCCTGACAATGAGAACTGTCTCAGCACCGGATGGTCAGAAAAACAGGGATATTCCTGAAGAAGCTGAGAATACAAGAGCCAAGCACAGTCAGAATGCTACATAGAGGGGATGCAGAGATGCTGTGTGTGTGAGTGTGAGGACTCACAGGCTACAGCTCATTTACTTTCACCACTCACTCCCAAGAGACGAGTGCAAGAAATGGATTAAGCATTTAAAGCCACGGCCCTTTATTTCCAAAATACACCAGCAAGTTTGCATGTATTTAAATATGATGAACCTGTAAATTATGCTTGACTTAAAGTTTCCATATTGTATCAAAGTGAAATTCCTCATTTTTAGTAACTAATGTACCATGGAATCATTTATAAAACGTGGTTGTCATGTCACAAACATAAACACATTTCCATATGGCCTGCTATTTGTCAGCGACAGTTCACACCCACCCATTCATGCTGAATTTTTAGTAGAGCTATTGCATCAGAGAATATAGAAAAATATGATGTGTTACTCATTAATGTCTGACAAAAGTAAATATATGATTAAACAGAAATTCCAGCATGCCTAATTGTCTCAAAATTGTTTTGACTGTTAAGTGAGGCACCATCAGAAATGGTTTCCACAGTCTGGCACGGTAACAAAAACCTACATTGTTATACTGATTCTTAAAGTATGATGTAAGGGTTCAGAAAAAAGATTTCAATCCAAAATAAATTTAATGAGTCAATTTGTTTTCTAAACCTTGAATTAGGGGTGGGCTACACACTTAAGCAATATGTACAAAATACATACACAACTGCACACAACAACTAATATCCTACAGGACATACTTAGAATCTTGACCTCAGATTTGAAAATTGTATTAAACCTGAAAATAATTGTACCAACACACACTTAACCAAGATGAACTTGAGTACTTTTCAAAGCTTCATCAATACTTTCAGTTTTCACACATCTGATTGCTGAGCCAGCCACAATGTAATAAAATCAGAGCACTTCAATTGCTTTCACATTGAATTAGCAATCAATAATGCACTTGTATTTCAAAAGCCATTTGAAGAGAGAATGAGACTGAATGAGAGAGAGGGCTAAATTATAGACAGAGTCTGAGAAAAGGAAAGCATTGCACTAAACTTTCCTCTTCATACCCACGTCTTTAATGCAGCCCACCATGTGAAAATACACCCTGTGACACTTCTTCTTTGTTTTTAGTTATACTGCATGCTAAAGTAAAGGAAGGCAATGCAGAAAGTTCGTCTTGAAATATTCTTTAGTGATTCTTTAGAAGACTATGATGGTGTATGTGTGTATATGCATGAAAGTCCATGAGGGAGATGAGTGGGGAGACTTGAGATGACCGTCAGTCATGTACTGGCTCAGCAGAACAGCCTGTGAAAACACCTTTGTAATAGGTACAACCTTCCCCTTGGGGCTACAAGACTCTGGGTGCATGTGTATATGTGTGTGTATATGTGTTGGGTTGGGAGGCTGGGCAGGTGAGAGCTCTCTCTCCTTCAGGAGAAAGTCAGGGAGCTAGATACCAACATAGTACAGTGAGGGCAATAATTATCTGATCCCCTGCTGACATATAACAACTTACAATAAATGGACAGTCTCTAATTTATGAGGTAGTTTCATTTGTATGTGTAGAGAAAAAAATAAGGAAAAACATGTTACATAATAGTTATAAGTTGATTTGCACCTCATTGATTAAAACAAGTATTTAATCGTCTACAGTCCATGCAGACTCCCACAGACTGGCTGTGTATCCATGCTGCACATATTACAATTAATATACCAATTACAGATACTCCTCATCTTAACTCACAATGTATATAAAGCACACCAGTCCACAGAATCTTCCGTCCCAAACCTTTTACAACCATGGCAAATACCAAAGGGCTGTCAAAGGACGTCAGGGACAAGATGGTGGACCTGCACATGGCTAGAATGGATTACAAGGCCATCAGCAATAAGCATGGTGAGAAGATGACAAATGTTTGTGTGATTATTTGGAAATGGATGAAATATAAAATGTCCATCACGTGCTCTTAGTCTGGATCTCCATGCAAAATCTTGCCTCATGAGGTGAGGAAGTTCATGAGAACTTTTCCAAAACTACACAGGAGCTTGTTAATGATCTGAAGGCCGTTGAGACCACAGTGACTAAGAACATCACTGGTAACAGTGACCACAATACTCCCCGTGTTAAAGAAGGCATATGTACTGCCAATACTTACTTTTCCAGTGAACATCTAAATGATTCAGAGAAGGCTTGGGATAAAGTGCCGTGGTCAGATGAGAACAAAATCGAGCTCTTTGGCATCAACTCAACTCGCCGTGTTAGGAGGTAGAAAAGTGCTGAGTATAACTTTAAGATCAAGATCCCCACATTCAAACATGGAGGTGGAAACATTATGCTTAGGAATGTTTTTCTTCTAGAGGTACAGGATGACTTAAAAAATGTGAGGGGTCTATTAATGGAGCCATGTACCATTCAATCTTGGACAAAAACCTCCTTCCCTCACACTGAAGATGGGTTGTGGGTCTTTCAGCCTGACAGTGACCCAAAACACACTGCCAAGGTAGCAAAGGAGTGGCTACAGAAGAAGAACATTACGTCCTGAGGTGGCCTAGCCAGTCTCCAGACCTCAGTCATATATAACATCTGTGGGAAACCTGAAACTTTGAGTTGGTAAGAAGCAGTGACAAAACCTAAAGTATTTAAAGAGTTTCTATAAAGTGGAGTGGGTCAGAATCCTGCCTGAGATAAGTGTAAACCTGATGACGATCTTACTGCTGTGCTTGCCAAGTACTAAGTCATGTTTTGCTTGTATATCAAATTTTTATTTCACACTGAAATGTTAATCAGTTTATAAGTTTGATGCAACATATTTTCTCTTTATTTTTGGATGATAATCTGTCTCATAAAAATCGAAACTACCTCATAAATTAGAGACTGTCCATTTTGTGTAAGTCAGGACAAATTCAGCAGGGGATTAAATAATTATTACCCCAAATATAAATGGCCTCCTACCACTATAACCAACAAAGTCACATAAATGCATGTATATGTTATAAAAAAATATCAGGGTAGTTTTTTGGAATGAGGGGTTTATGCTCTGGAGTCATATTAATATATTTCTGGTTAAAAATCTCTGCATCGACATTCAAGTCATTTGAGAAGCAGCTACTTGTTTCTGAATACAATTTAGATCTAAATTTTTCTACTGAAACACTAACCAGTCTTTGTGAAGTGACCATCCATGTGTCCATAGAAGTCATTTAGATCTTTTCCCAGTTTTTGTTTTAATTTGCCACTCTTCATTAGGTAAGTCATATGTGATAATAATATGCCCAATTTCTATTTAATAAGTACCTGATTATAATAACATTATACTGAAAATAAGCCTTATTTTATTCCTTTCATATTAAACCAGATTATCAAGGAAGAATGCCTTTCACTTTTAAAAATTTGATATCATAGAAAACCATTTTACAAAGGTTTTTTGTTGCTCTATTGGCTGATGAACTGACAGGTTTCTCTGGACTTCGCTGTACCATTTCTGAAAATCAAGCCAGTCTGCCAGTCTAATTAAAAAGCCATTTACAGCCCCAGCACAAGGGCCACTGGGCCACGGAGCTGCAGGAGAAATTTCCCTTATGTCATACACTTTCAGCCTCTTTCATCTTCTGCTTAGATGGAAAAGAGGATGAAGCACAGCTATCCAGATACAGCCAAAAGTTAAGATCCATTAATAAGAGTGTGTGTGGTGTGTGTGGGGGTGTGAAGACAAGAAGAGAGACATACTGAGAGTGAGAGAGACTGAGAGACATCCTGGGAGGGAGACAAAGGAAGAAACAGACAAAGATGGACACTGTGAGAAAGGGAAGGATAAATAAAGAGAGACTACGAGAAAGAAATATTGAGAGAGACAGGAAGAAAGAGAGACAGAGAGAGAGATGGGTTTGTGGATGAGAGAGATACACAGAAGAGAAAGATAAAGAGAGAGTGTGTGTGTGTGAAAGAGAGAGAGAAAGAGAGAGAGAGAGAGAGGGAGAGAAAGAGAGAAACAAAGAGAGATATATTACTCACAGAGTAAAAGGCCATGATTGCTCCTTCTGTTCATATAGCACCACATTTGCATTGCTTTATAAATATAACCTATCCTTTTCCTTGCACATTCTTACTAATAAAGGTATAAAGAAGGTTTCTCTGGAGTGCCAGATAGCTTCTGCTATTTCCAACTACCACTTTTCTACATTTTTTATGAGTGTATTACTGTGCATTATACTTACACCCCTATGTTCACCACAGGACTGGTCCAGGGTGTCCCCTACAATTAGCAATAATTTTTCATTAGCTCTATTCTATAATTCAATATTATGTGTGTGTGCGTGTGTATGTGTGTGTGTGTGTGTGTGTGTGTGTGCAGTTGAGTGCCCATGTCAGCAACAAATGCCTATATCAGCACCACAAATTAGCTGGATTCCCTCATCAAAAAACAAGTCAAAATACTTTTGCATAACATCTTGCACAGGTCTTGGTTCTGATGGGGGATTAAGATCCAGTAGTGTGGTTTGGTGCAGAGCAGGAAGATTCAGCTATGATGTCCAGGTCCATTTTAGCAGTGATAAATAATGATGGGACTGCAGAAAGAGCAGTTTGGGGCTTTGGACCAGAGCATTGCAACTGAGTGTAAGGGGGGGAGGGGTTTGAAAGAGTGTGAAAGGCAGAGTGGGGGAGACAGAGAGAAAGTGAAAGAGAGAGAAAGAGAGAGAGAAAGAGAGAGAGAGAAAGAGAGAGAGAGACAGAGAGAGAGAGAGAGAGAGAGAGAGAGAGACTGTGAAAATCCGAGAGACAGGCTGGGAGGGATAAATATATTTGG
>JBBKCR010000022.1:6490025-6504519 GCA_037577295.1 Ladigesia roloffi
CTCTGAGAGAGAGAGAGAGAGAGAGAGAGAGAGAGAGAAATAGAGAGAAATAAAGAGATAGAGAAATAGAGAGAGAGAGAGACAGAGAAATATATAGAGAGAGAAATAGAGAGAGAGAGAGAGAAATAGAGAGAAATAGAGAGAAAGAAAGAGGTTATGTGTTTAGGGAGATGTTTGTTTAGTTGCCTTTCATTTGAACTTTAAAACAGAGCAAAATTGCACTTTGTAAGGTAAAATGTCATTCTGAAGGAGGTTTGGGCAGTAGTCAGTTGAAAAAGTATTGGTCAGTGACCCATTGCAGTGCCCTGATGCCTTTATGTCCTTTCATCATCCTTTATGTCCAGATGTATAGTCCAACGTCCTGTGTGGACAGATTCATTCCTCTGGCTGGAGACCGCTCCATTGCTACAGGAAAATATGTCCAAAGGCCTGGTTGAGGTTACACAGTGTTTTGTAGAAAAGGCCAAAGCTGTGCTCTGACCATGGCTCTCAACAATACAGTGCCTCTTTTTTCGATTCACTTTCTCTTTTTTTGTTTTGTAGGTTTTTTTTGTTGTTTTTTAGTTGATAAAGTAGCTTTAGTTAAAAGATTTATTTGTATAATGTTTAATATAAGAATTTCTACCACCCACATATATTCTCGTTATTTCATTCATAACAAACAGCTGCTCTAAAATGAACGGGCAGACACTGAAATATTAAACTACTGAAAAAATTCAGACTTTTATGTGTGATTACACATACCATGTAAAATCAAGAAAATAAAGTCTGTTTCTGAGGAAAATAAAACAGTCTAGAAAGTTCCATTGTCTACAACTGCACAGTGAGTATGCAGGGCATGGTGGCAGGGAAGGGCTTTTAGTTAGATATAGCCTAGGAGTGCCCTTCCCCTGGATTCAGCTTTGCACATTTTCACTGCAGTTGATAACATGCCCATTTTTTTCAATCATAGATTTTCACATATTGTATGTCTGTATAAATAAACCATTTTATTATTATTATTAATTTCTTCACAATTTTCTATCCATTATTGCAATGAATTGTTCTCTAAAGATGGTTAAAAAAAAGAGAATTATACTTTCTCCTCTACAGAGTCAACTATTTACATTTGTTTTAAAAAGCAAGCGAGTTGTACAGTCTTCTTCTATTTACAGCGCAGTGTTAAGAATTTCTTTAATTATGATTTTATAGAATATACATTTTACTCTTCTTCACAGTTTTTTAGTAAGCATCATTAAAACTGTTTGAATTTATTATTATTCATGTTACAGCTAAAAAATTGGGCTTATGAATGCCCGTGCTGAGAATCAAATCTCAGTGCTTTAGCTTGGCAAGGATTACAACCAGGTGTTAAATCAAGTGTGTTTGTGTTTTGCCAAACAATTCAAGTCAAGCTGTACTTCAGAATTACAGTTTAGTGGTCCTCTTACCCTCTTTGTCGTTCATTTCTTCTTTCAATTTGCTCCTTCTTGTGCAGCCCTGAGCGCAAGTTCTTAATTGAGGCTGCAAATAGAGGTTACAAAGTCTCTTGTAAATCTCATTGCGGCCCCACAGTGAATTTGCATCTTCTTCCCCCAGTATTTCAGAATATTGTACAGCCAAACGGCTGCTGGTCATCCATCAAAAAATTGATCATGGTGATTGCTCAGCTCTGTTCTGTTGTTGCTGTTTGGGTTGGTTGTTCTGCTATTTGTGGATCTGTAGATTTTTTAAGGCACATGATTGTTTTTGGTTTTTCACGGCAAGTCAGATGAGACAAGAGCCAGCCCGGAGCTCTGTCGCAGGGAGGGGCCAGAGTGGACGGCTTTAGGGCAGTCAGGGGTCAGGACACGCCCATTCTCACCCACACTCCCCGTGATTGACAGTCGAGCCTTGTTCCGCATGGCCTCAGTGAAGGTCAGCTGGAATTAATGTAAAAAAGAGAAAAAGGAATGGAGAAACACAGAGAGAAACACAGAGAGAGAGAGAGAGAGAGAGAGAGAGAGAAGTCAGACCTAATATGTTTAAAGAGAAAGACAGTATCATCAATAGGTTTGTTAATTTGAGTGAACACACATTACCAGCAAGCACAGACAAAACACCAGATTAAACACACTTCAGCGATGAAGCATCTCAAATGCATCTGGCAAAGTCCTGAATTTCTAAAGATCAACAGAATATTTACTAATAAGCATTCCTAATGAAAGCTTTGAAATATGTGAATATTGTGGTGCACAGATGTACTTGTGCACATTATGAAATCTTACAAGTCTTGGTGGAGGTCTTTTCATGAGTCCACTTTTTTATTATTTACTCTGCACAGTTGTGAATGAATTTGCTCAAGGATATCTACTATTTAATTGGTCTTCATCAATATCCTCCTACTAGCAAGTCTCTCTCTAAAGCACGATTCTACCAGGCAGGGAGGTGAGGGCATGTGAAACCACCCTCTGCATCTTTTTAAAGCTGTTGCTCACATAATGTCCCTGGACAATGAAATGTCCTTGAAGGAAAACATTACCTGGCCAATTTTTTTGAGTGAGTTAAAGAGTTAAAGTGCAGTGCACACTGACCCAACATCCCCCTAATAAACCCCAGTTTTATATTAAGGACTGACCAGACTGAACCAGTAAAAAGTGAGTGAGAATGTTTTAAAATATCCCAACAATCACATAGTTACAGCACACCAGTCCAGTCTGTGGATTTGATGTTTGTTATGAAACCTAGGGTTAGTGTGCCATGGGTATAATATATGAAACTCAACGAATGAGTAGAATAGAGTAGAATAAGTAATATAGTGACAGTGGGGCTTTTGGCTAGCAAGCAACGTTAAAGCAATAACCAAAGTTTATATTTTTCAAAAAACAAATCTAATATTAAAATGTTTCCGGTCTCGCAATAATAGCTACAAAATAATGCACATGTGAGGAGAGAATGACAGGATTGTTTGTGTCCTCTTGAGCCATTGACAGGATTTAAATGAAATACAATTAAGGCTACTATGGCTACAGACAAATGTGCAAAATGCAAAGTCTCCACTTTGGTGCACATGGCGAAGAGACGAGATGGAAGACGTCACAAAACACAAGCAGCTTTACCACGGATTCACACGCTCAACACGGCAAAGCTACTGCAGCAGTACAGAGGAGCTCCACTTACTACAGCAGGGCACCTTACGTACATCTGAGCGCCTACATCTCTACGCCATCAGTCCCGTAGACGTTGTAACCCTCTCTATATGTGGCTAAGCTTTGAGTGCTGTGGGTAGGACTGGGCCCTAGGGTGGCAAGGGTTGGGCTAGGGGGTGGACTAGGGAGTGGGACATGGGCAGGAGAGTTAGAGGGGCTGAGTTGTTCAGGCTCTTCCACCTTCATTCTCTTGGCCTCGTTTCGGGACTTGTAGCAGAACTCGATGAGGGCCACCAGCATGGCCAGTCCCAGGCCCCCCACCAGGATGTAGAAGACCCCAGCCACATTACTGAGGCTAAGGGCCTGAGAGCTCTTGTCCTGGAGGCAGGAAGAGTGACAAAAATGTTAGAGGGATGGAGCATCCATGTAAAACACACACACATACACAAACACACACACATACAACCACAGGAGAACCCATTCAGACACACAAAGCACATGTCTACTCTCTATTAGTAGTTATTTCTACAAAGACACATACTCTCATGCACACACACAAAGACATACAGAGAGAAATATACACACACACACACATACATACACACACACACACACAGTCTCACACATGAGAATGTACATATTGAAATCAGTGCAAATCCTCATGGTCAACATTGGTCTCCAAACTACCCTTTAACTACCAGCATTTACATGTTGCTGTCCTGCTACTAAATGTGACTACGCCACCTAATTTTCTTTGCGCTAATCAGGCATCAACCTTTTGACAGCAATTTAGCATGGAGCAGTAAATGCAAAATTGCTCAGTAAAAAATGCCAGTAGATTTTTCTTTTGTTGAACTCCAGAGTGGATTACTAACCTCTGTTATCACTGCATATGTAACTACACCCTGTGAATTCTTTTAAAGAGATCAGACACAGGATTTAGTTTCTCATGGCTTAGCACCACATCTCAGGCTTTCCTTCCACTGAGGGGTCCAAAAGAATCAGGCTCATAATGGCTGGTCTGTCATGCAGCAAATCTGTGTGCCAAGCAAAAATCGTTTGCAAAGGCATAAGACCTTCCAGCAAAGTCAATTAACATTTACTGTATTAGTCTGTCTGTAAGACTGGTGACAGTTTTTCAGAAGAAAATGAGACATTCTGAATTCTACAAAGCTTTAATACAAAGCTTGAGGCTTGGCACATACACCAAGTGCTACACTTGTTTTGTTTATGTTTTTTTTTTTACCTATTGCATAAGAAATGAATAGTGAAAGTGACATGTCCTCCTCCTCTAACTAGTGCCTGTCACATTTAAATGAATTCTTTTTTGTTCTCCTTTCTCTTTCTTGCTCTCTGTCTCTCTCTCACTGACACACAGGCTGTCACCATGTCTGTGCGAGCATTTAGACAACAGTGATGGTCCCAGACTTGTGGAGACTGACCTTACTTCCCGAGTCCTTGGGTCCACACTCGCCCTTATCGTACCACCATTTGTTTTTCAGCTTGTCTAAGATGCCTGATTCACTCAGTTTCAAAACGGCAAGGTTTACAGGAGTTCTTCAACCACGTAGGGGAAATAACATAAATAACATCATAGGACATGTTATTTTATGTTATTCAGTTACAATAGCTGACACAGCAGTTGCACTGGCAAAGTGACAGAGGACAGGGTCCCACTGGAGTACATGTCTCTAAGCTCCTGGAGCTAAAAGTGATAGGGCCTGGGGGAGGCGGAGCTACAGACATATGAATGGGACCCTGCTCCATCGCTTTGGGCAACGGGCACATACTGCCATGGACTGTTTTTCAACAAGCATCGAAAGCTGTCACTGTTAGCTCAAAAACACTGGCATGTATGATCAGAAACACTTGTGCAATTTTGCATGTATCTGTGAGTCCAATTTTTCTATACTCTGAGCAATACAACTAAATGCCTTTTTGCTTGGATTTGTAATTCCCATAAAAAATGCTCCAAACACCTTAAAAAACAAAAAACTGACCTTTACATCAGATAAATGTTGTTTAAAGAACCATTATCGTGTATTTCTCTTATTTCTTTTCAATTTCATTTTCACATTTTATAGTCTCTTTTATCCCTTGCACTTTTTGCTACTGTTCAGGGAAGATATGTAAATGACCTATGTTTTGTTTGGCTGCCTCATTTAAAAATATGTCAATCAAATGGGATGAGGCACAACAATTTCAGCCTGAGTGGACGTGGCTAAAAAGCTATAGTCAGTATTAGACGGATATATGCAATTATTTTGGTTGTTTTTGACAAAACCTTTGCATTCAAAATTGACTTTTTTGAAGCTTAATGTATATATAAATATATGTTAAATAACAAATATGATTAACGCTGAACTAAATTTGAGGCTAATTAAAATTTTGCAGCAGAATAGAGGTATATGTACACTCTTTAAAATGGCGCTGCTTTGAGTATTATTGTGTGCCAGTCTGAAAGACACCATCATAATGCATCTGTTGAAGCTCCTATTAAAAGCTTGAAAAATGCAGATGCTATGTTTCTTTCCAGGAACAAATTGAAAAGACAAAAAGTTGCATTTTCTATATTTTCATGTGCTGTATTTTAAAAGTATCTACACATGGTGCATGAATGTGGCTCATCGGAAGAAGAAACAGGGTCTGAAGGCGAATGTTTGTTCTCTGGCGAATGTTTGTGCTCTGACAGAAACTGCTTTCTTCCGTATTAGGCTAAATGAGTTTGTAGTGATGGCCAGGTGTGATTGTGTGTGTTTCTGTGTGAGGTGTGGCCCCGGCAGATGTGCCCGTTACTGAGGAATCTGTTTACCCGCATTTGTTGACATAGTGGCTAACCTTCTCACCACCTCCTCCGCTGCCACACTCTCCTTTGTCGTACCACCACTTGTTTTTCAATTTGTCCAACAGGCCTTGTTCATTCAGTTTTAAAACTGCCAGGTTAACTGCACTTCTTGAAATGATAAAACATAGTTTGTCAGAGTGAGCAGAACCCAATAAAAGATCATTAGAGAAAAAGTAAAATCCCATTTCCCACCCTCCTTACACAGACAACACATAAACACACTGGACAAACCTCTCTTTTCTCATGTTGTGATATAAACCCAAATGATTTGTCCCTAACAAGAACAACACAGGACCACTAATATAAAAGAAGCAAAAAATCTATACACATATACTCTCTTTGTTCTTGCTCTCTTTGTTCTGTTATTTTACTCTTCCTCATGCTTCCTCATTACTCTGCAGTCGATATTGCTTTGAGAGACACAAAAGACCTTCACAGTATTGAATGCCTATTTCTATCCCAATGGGCTACTTTTGAATAGCCTAAATGAGCTCTGAGCATGTGGAAAATTGCTGAGTAAGGTGTATCTCTGCCTCAAATTTCATTTATCCTTAAGCTGTACTCTCACTTGCCAACAGTATTTAGTCCAACACACCCCAACATAAGTTTGCCAGCAGTAGATTCAAGCCCTAAAAACAATGCACTTTAAAAATATTGCCAAGTATCTTATACCAATGTGAGGAAATTTTCATATCGCCTTCATATCATCTAAAATTCCAAGCAATGAGGTAATGTATGTTATAGAGGTTGCATAGATATTCGATTAACCAATGCAGGACAGTGCCTAAATTACAGTGGAGGTACCGTGGTGAACAGCAAGTAGAAGGGAACAAAAATATTTATTTCCACTAACTGTTAATTACATTATTAATGTGGATATACTACACACAATCCAATTCCAGTGAAAGAAGATCTGACTGTTCTAAAATACTGCTACCTAATCTATAGGTTTCTATAACTGACATTCAAAATGAGTAACTGCAGACTACCCTTGTCATGTCTCCAACAACATCAGACACACAGTTAAGAGGACAGGTGCACAAAAGCATAAATATTGCCAGTCATTATGTGGTCCAGATGCATGGTCATATTAGTGTGTGTATCTGTGTGCAGAGCTTTAAACTGAGATATCCTAACAAACCAAAACGTATAAAAAATACTCTGCAGGACTTTTCTGCTTTAAAACATTTAACTACAAGAACATTACTTTTGCTTTTGGTATTATACATGAATAGGCTTGCAACCCCCAAGTAGCTCATAATTCTTCCTCTGCATGATAAGAAATGAACATATTGGGCTACAATAAATTTGCAATACATTAAAAAAAAAGAATTTAGAAATAGAACCAAATTGAATTGGTTTCAAGAGAGGTTTATCCTGAATACAGTTTATCCTGAATGCAACACAGACAAAGACACAGCCCACAAGGACGAGACTGCAGTGGAAAAGTAACAGAATGCAGAGAGGCCCATCTGAGCTGAGGAGGGGAAGAGACAGAAGAGTGTTAATGAGTGCTGGAGATATGGAACCAAATGAAAGCCTCAGCTCTACTCTGACACCACACACACACATCTCTCTGCCACGCTGGTGGAGGCCCTTTTCCTCACACGCAGGAGTGACAGACAGATGATGGTAACTCCAGTGAAATGGCTGACCCAGGAAGCTACCCTCATCTGTAAGTTACTCATCTCACCAAGGTCAGCAAGAAAAGCCTGGGCAATGCTGGACTTCCTTAAAAGACCGAACGTGGTGGAGTTCACAGACTGAACGGTTTTCATTGGTAAAACTAGGTGCTGATATAAGCAGAGGTGTAATAATATGTGTGTGGTAAAATATACACAAATACAAAACATTTTGAGCGTTTAAAACTCTCCTCTTTTTTCAGGCCCTCCTTCCAGTCTGTAAATTCTACAGTAAGTGTGAGAGCAGGGTAGTGTCAGAGCAGGCTGTGCATTCACTGGACTCACCATTCAAATATGCATTATTATCATTATCATACGCTTAAAAACATCTCAATATTTCATTTTCATTTTCGGTTAGATCCACATGCAACTCAATAAACTGAGCAAAGGTTCTCATCAAAGAAAAACAAAACACAAACACACACACACACACACACACACACACACACACACACACACACACACACACACACACACACTATCTGCTGCAGCCATTGCTCCACCACACATAACAATGCTAAGCAAACAAAGCAAACCAAAGAGCAAAACAAAGGAAATAAACAAAATATCAAGTAGAGATAGGCACGCCAGGGAAGGTGGAATACCATAACAACACATGACATATTGTTATACTACTCCACCCACCTTAACTGTGAGCCCTTGGGCGTGGCCACTCCATAGCCTTTGGAGTCCAGGTTGCCTCCGACCTTCATGGTGTCGCAGGGCTTGCGCTGCTCCGTGTACTCATTCATTGTGGACTCCAGCAAGAAGGCGTACTTTCCTTTTGATTTTCTCACACGAGCCACGCCTTCTGCTGTCGTCTTAGTGAAAACTGTGGGCTCAGCTGACTTCATGTAGCCCCACATTTTCTCATATACCGCAATCTTTGACCTCTAGGAGTTGGGCAGAGGGGGAGAGAATGCTAAGTGGACAAATGCAGGGGTCAAAGGAAGTTCTTTTGCCATAAGACAGTGAATACACTCACATTATTGGAGTCAAATGCTATGTTAAATAACTTTAAGTATGGAACTGAAAATTTTAATCCCACTAAATATTATGCCTTCCTTAATTTACCTTCATATTTCATGTTTTCAGAGTTATTTTATAAACGCATCTGCATATATCTTCTTATTGTTGCTATCTAAAAAATGCATTCACAAAACAGTTGTTTAATATAAAAAAAAAGAAAAACAATTCCTGATACACACAAACATCATAACTGTTTAACTAGTAACGTGATAATCTGCTCTGTCTACTTACCCTGAAGAACTCTTTGGTGGAGCCTGAGTCAAGTGTGCCATATGCTATTTCTGTTTGCTTGGCTAAATCTTCGGCACTTTCGATGGGTGACACCATCCTCTCCACAGTGAGGAAAGCAGCCAGGTTGGCCGTGTAGGAGGAGATGATGATGAGGGTAAAGAACCACCACACACCTCCCACGATGCGGCCAGAGAGTGACCTACACAACAGAGGGGGGTGGGGTGGTTGTGCAGGAGAAGATACCAGGAAGAATGTGGAAGGGAATTTGTAGAGAAGGATGAAGAGAGCATATAGGATAGAGAGTGAGGGAGGTTGTGGAGCACGAAGGACAGTAAATGGAAGAGAAGTTCAAAGAGAAAGAGAAGGGAGAGACAGAGGGGAGAGGCATAAGTTAGTGCAGAGCATAAAGCAGAGATTAATGGCTTTGGACACATCCGTAAACAAGCATAATGAGACCAAGGCTTATCACAACGACTGAACATTAAACATGCAGCAGGCCACCCAAGCAGTGGGGTGGTGACAAAAACACTTCTGAGAAAAACGGATGTCAACCTGTGGCAGAGAGACTTCCTTCAGCTTAAGGTGGGTTACACCTCCTGGAACAGCACAGGCTGTTAAAGCATGCCTTCAAACAGGAGCCATCACTGAACACCCAGAAATCACAAACCCTGCTCTGTTAGGAAGACCTTCATCTGCAGTTCTTCAAATGAATAGTGAGGTCTTATGGCAGGAATACAAAACCAGCCTGAGTGATACAACAACAATTGAAATCCCATAACTGTTCTATTGATAATATAATATATCTACAAAGTCTTCACGTTTGAACAACATACCAATACACTAAATACCAAATTATGATCTTTACTAGACAGAACCATTGAAGGCATCTGTTTACCTGTAACAGTACAAACTGACAGTGGACAGATACAGTGCTTGCAGTATACAAAATGTTTGGGTTTTACTTATCTCAACGTAAACAGTACTTTATTAGTAGTAATCTTATTCTTATTCTTATTCTATTGTTATTCTTAATTTGCATTATTCTGATGTCTCGTGTTGGTCTGTATCTGTGTAATGTGGCGGTCACCACAAACAATTTCCTTCGGGATAAATAAAGTTTTCTGATTCTGATTCTGAAATTGTATTCAGACTGAAAATTGCATGATGTTCACACAATAAAATTAAATTCATTATCATTATCAAATTAATTAGAAAATAGAAATGAGCGAGTAGTGTGTGTGTGTGTGTGTGTGTATGTGTAGCTAATGAATTTATAATTTAGTTTTATACCACTACTTCCTTTTTTATTATTTTTTAAAATATGAAATACAGCAAGAAAGTGTCAGACACTCAGTACATGAAGCAAAAAAAACTGGTTAGAGCCAGCTGACGGCTTAAAAAAGAAAAAAAAGAGTCAGAGACGCGAGTCGCATTTCCTCTCCCTGGTGGAGTACACTTCTTTGATTGTGTGCCATGGTGACAGATTGGCAGTCATGGTGGGCAGGAGGAGACGTCATTGACTCCATGGAGGTGGTGTGAGAAAAGCTAGCGGCGCTTAAATTTACACTTTGTGCTGATTATGAAACTAGTAATTAGCATGATTCTTTCTTGAGGTTTTTGTGCATTTCTTTGTTGTACTGCATTGTCTAGTGTAGAATAACAATGGTGGTTGAGAAAAGTACAAGGTCAACACACTGGTATTTCTCTGGTGCACATCAACACCCACCTGAAGAGAGGCTTTCGTAATGCTGCAGTCCAATGAAATCTCAGACTAAATGCCCGAGTGTGCCTAGTTTGACTGATGCTGGATATGGCCGAGCGCTTGCTTCCACTAAGCACTAACCTGCCCGCAGACACACAGTCTGCCAGGGTGACATCTGAGGGACAGATACATCTGGGATCACGGTGAGCAAAGCTAATCGATCTGACTCTGTAAGACAAAGTCAATTTAATAAAAGCCTCAATTGAGCAGACATGACACCAGTGACTCGAAGCCCTGTCGCTCCACTGCTTTGCCGCATGGCATACAGGATCATTCATGAGGACATATGAGCCATAAAAAATAGTCATTCTCCCAGGTCCCTCCCATGTCATTACTTCCAATACATCTCTTCTGATCTCAGCAAAATAATGAGACTGAATGTTTCAACATAACACACACATACACACACTCACACACACACACACCTGTCACAAATGCATGTCTCAAAACACCTCTTTATCAAGGCACTGTCATTAGTTGAGTGTGATAAATGTGCTTTTGACAGTGGAGTGCATATTTGTCAGTGCAGTCAGTACTTTATTCTCTCGGCTCCTCTCCCTGCACACTGTGTTCAGTGCAGTCATTTGACATAAAAAAACACATTAGTTGGGATTGTGTGCTCCATTTTTAATAAAATGTTTTACACCTGGACTACTTGAATGAGTCTCAATACTGTGCAGCCAATCTTAAAAATTTTAATTTAAATACCTTAATCTTACTTAACACTACATGGTAACAACATTTCAAGCAATTAAGACAGATTGGGAAATGGCCATGTAATAATTAATCATTACCTCAGAAAATATACTATGCAAAATTAGGGCTTTAAAAGGCACATGCACTGTGAACATGCACTGGTACTTTTGCTGCTTACAATAAAAGGAATCTTCAGTACAATGTGTATCTATTAGGGCTGTAACGATATATGATACAAAACCGAAATCGTGAAACGCATGTTCACGAACCCGAGTCGCAGTTTGAGGAGGGTGAATCGCGACACACACTCCCCTTCCAACTCATTTCCGTATACAGTTCCTGCCCAGAAACATACTTTTTCAGCGTAATAAGAGGAATGTAATGTCAATTTCTTTTCTTTAACCAATAGCTGAGGGTCTAAGGCTTTCAAAGAGCCCTCCCCCCAGTTTACAAATACATGGGGCACGGACGGACCCTTTGTTTGCTGAATTGATTTGCTGTGAGTACATTTAAGTTATGACACTGGGCTTAAAAGTGTCTATGTTGGCTGGGTTGGGATTAAACTGCACTGGAGTCTCTGTGTAATTGTTTTTATTTTGTTTTGAGTTTGTTGGCCAACCCGGGTGCCACCCCAAAATATTATTTGTTACCGACGGTTCCTGATGCTGTTGGCTTTCAGACTGTTTCTATTCTTTTTCTGTACAGGTTTTTTTCACAAAAAAACCCCAGAATCTGAATTTGGCTGGAGTGCCACTTCAGTGGTCTCGGTGACGTAATGTGTCCCGGTCTCCCGTAGTCCGCCTCTCAGACGATCGAGAGCCGTTCGGCCCCCTGCCTGAGCAGTGTGTGTGTGCGTGCAAACGTGAGAGAGCATGAACAGTGTCGACCTTCCCACTGTGGTGTGTGTGTGTGTGTGCGTGTGTGTGTGTGTGTGGGTGAATTTGTGAAATGTTTGGTTCTCAACCACAGACTGTTGTTTTAAACAGACCTGGGATCAGTTAGTAACTGTGTTCTTATTTTTTTTTAAAATCCGGTTCTCTTTGATGTCTGCTGTGTCTAATTGCAGTATGTTTTGTTAGGTTGTCTTTTCTTTATGCTAATGTTTTTGTTGATGAACTCAGCATTGTGTTTCCAAATAAAACGTTTGAATTCCTTAATTTATTATTCCAACTTTGAATACAGTGCGTGTGTGTGTGCGTGGCCCCCCTGAAATAGCAGTGCCCCCCTCGGCCACCCAATCTAGCTCCGCAGCTGGTTTTGAGTGAGTTTTGTGGCTCTGGGCAGTTTCTTTTGTTTGAACGGAGCGATGAACCGAGAGAGATGAGTCAACTCCTCGACTTCTCTCAGTATGAATGGAAAGGAAGCGGTATTTAAGTGAATATTGGTTTATAATTTTGTGGTAAAGATGAGGTGTCTCCAAACAAAATGGCGCCTCAGAACTTTTCCTCTCCTCCACCGCAAATAAATTGCGATATGAACTGAATCGTGAGTCAAAAATCATGAAACGAACCAAATCGTAGGTTTTGTGTGTCATTACAGCTCTAGTATCTATGTACAGTTGGGGAAATAATTACTTGATCCCCTTTAGAAATTGAAAGTTTGCCACTTTCAAATGATTTACAATAGTTTTTTATGGAGAGAGACAGAATATCAACCAAAAATCATGAAAAAACAAAACATTACTTAGTCCTTATGATGTAGTGAGTTACAGATGGGGTTCTTAGTGATGGTGGTCTCAACTGCATTCTGATCCTTAACAGGCTGCTCCTGTGTAGTTCTGGGCTGATCCTTAACCTTTCTTATGATCATCCTCCCCCCAGGAGGCAAGATACTGCATGGAGCACCAGACCAAGGGCAATTGATGGACATTTTATATTTCCTCCATTTACAAATAACAGTTGTCAGCATCTAACTAAACTTCTTACTTTTTTTGCTAGTCAGCAATTTTACAAATAAAGCGAGGAAGCAAATAATTATTGCCCCCATTTTTGTAAGATGGCATGATAAAAGGAGAATTAGTGTGCATCCATGTGCCTAACAATAATGAGCATTCATATTCTCAGGCTGTAAACAACTGCTTAAAATACTTAGACTGCTTATATGTCCTTCATGCTCTTCTATACTGGATTGGTTCAATAGAAAACTGGACAAATTCCATGGAGATTGAAAGTAAGGGGCTAGGCATAATCTGTGTTTGTAAACTGGCCCACTGAGAATTGAAAAGGGTGAATAAGGATAGAGTGGAGGGAGGGTGAGACAGAAAATGGAGGACCTTGAAACAGTGTAGAAACATGAAAAGGTCAGTGCTTGCAGCCCCTAGTAAGCCTCCAGTGTTTTATTTATTCATGGGTTGCACTCTACTGGCCTGATTAAGATTTAATACCTGCAAATCAAATTCTCCGTGCATGAGACCAAAGCCATTTGCAATCACCTTCCACATTACTGATCTCTAATTTCACTGACAGATTAAAAAAACAAAAACAAACAAGCACTCCCATTACCAGATTCATCACAATCCAATCAAATTTCAGACCTGTTTCCATTTGCAATGCTACGTTTGGAATGAGCTTTAATCCTGCCGGCAACACTTCAGACTACATGTGCTGTCATGGCATGGGCATGAAGTAGCATATGCTATACTGGGAACTGCCATTCAAAATTTTAAATGAGTAATCATAACAGATAACAGCCCCCTAAAGTAAATCTCTGTAGTTATAGTTTAGCTGTAATATCAGCCTGAAGTAAAATGTACTGTGCTGTGGTGTGATTTCTACCCTTTTTCTCTCCCAGCACTGGTCCTGATGAATGAATCATATCACTAGAATCACTGCCATGATCTTTCCCTCTTTTAAGCCCTGCAATAATTTCCCAGTCATTTCTGGAATAAAAGAAGCAATCCAATGGAGGCTATTACTGAGGCAAAATTGATCCTCAAGTACAAGAAAGTGGAGTGAAAATAAAAAAAGCGAAGGATGGATTGTCAGAGTGAGGAAGTGTGAGGGAAAATTTTTAGATACACACTTTAAATAATTTTTCATCAAAAGCTTACCACTCGTATCTTTCTGTACGACACACACACACACACACACACACACACACACACACACACACACACACACACACACACACACACACACACACA
>JBBKCR010000022.1:6505339-6524251 GCA_037577295.1 Ladigesia roloffi
ACACACACACACACACACACACACACACACACACACACACACACACACACACACACACACATACAAACACACACACATATAGAAAATAAGATGAACCCAAGGCAATCTCAATAAGTCAAGACTTCCGATCTTGGAAGCATGAAGATTACATTAAAATGGTGGAAATAGCATACATGACAAAAATGACAAAAATCTGGGGGCTTTACAGCGGGGAGACAAGAGAATGTGCATCAGCCTCAGCTCCAGCATTACCATAACCTCAACATGCCATCTTTTGCTGCAAATTCAGATCTATACTATGGACTAAAATGTGCATTTGCAATGTGAAAATTGTTTTTTAATCTGTGTATCAGGCAACACCAACCGCTCATGTACATCATGGTTTTGAGCCAGATAGATGTCCTGGCAGATGCTGTAGTTGTAATGTCAGAGGTTGACCACTAGGGGGCACCCTCATCTTTGTTTGGTGAGCTATGGCTCTCTGGTGTTCTCTGGTCTCATTAATGAGAATTAGTTACACCTGCAGAGAATATTAGGGAGTCATAGCCCTCAATATATAAGTTCGTATTTCTCAGTTTGCGTGTCTTTAGTTAAAAGTGTCCTGTCCTTTTGTTTGGAGTTTGGTTAATAAACGTTATTTGAGCTAATGGATTTGTGTGGACTGACAGAAAGACATTACAGAAAGACCCACGGACCAATCAAAGGCGCTGTAGGCGAGAAGCGGAGGGAGAAGTCCTCACTCTCTCCACTGTGGCGAGGTAAGGGCTTGGTCGCCACTGACCGTGCTGGGCTGCGGTTACCTCCGCCAGCGAGGAGATAGCAGGGAGTTAAACCTGTGATGAGCTCCCCAACATTTTGGTCAGAGGAGTTGGCTCTTTTGGGTCTCTTGCTGGCGTTTCACTGGGATCTGCTCCCAGAGAGGTGGAAGCAGGCACGGGAGCCTGCACGGAAACGGCTGACGGCAGCGTCAGCAAAGGTGGCTCTTTCGTTCCCCTCTCCGGAGCTGGAGGTTCTCGAGCGAGAGGTAGCAGGGTCTATTGCTCAGCTGCGGAAAGTGGCGACATGGCCGAGCCATGAGGCGACGTGGGGGCACGAGGAGACTCCGGCCTCACCCGTCGCAGATCCTCCGTGCCCCAGCTGCGGGAAACCCCCCCGGCCACGGAGGCTGGCTCCGAGGCAGAGGCAGTGGACAGCCGTGCACCTGAGCGACGGGGACAGCCCGCGCCAGCACCCAGTACCGGCTCCAAGGCGGAGGCAGCGGATGCCCACGCACCCGAGCGCCGGTGATGGCTGGAGCCAGCAGCCACCATATGCCTCTGGCAGCCCCCAGACGGACGAGAAACCCCAAGAGGGGAGGTGTTCTCCCCCAAGAATATTTGGAGGGAGGGGGGTACACGGGATATGAGGGGCTGCAGAGGGGTTGATATTGGGCCCTGAGGACAGTAGAGGGCAAAACAAAGGGTACGGTGAGGCCCGTGGACATGGGCGACAACACAGACCCAGGGACGTGGGGACTGGCAAGGGAGCAGTCCCAGAGGACTCACCAGGGCCGCTCCAGCCATACGGAGAGCTGGCCTATGAGGGAACCTGGGTTTGGTGGCCTGGGGAGGGAGTCCAGGGGATGCGGTCTTGTCACTACAGCTCCACCTCCGCCTGTGTTTGTTTTGCTGTTTGTGTGTTTATTTTTCTGGTTTTGTTTTTCTAAGGGTGGATTGTGGATTTGCCCCGGGAGGGGCGCTGTGGAAGGGGGGGGGGGTACTGTCATGTCAGATGATGACCACTAGGTGGCACTCTCATCTTTGTTTGGCGGGCTATGGGTATTCTCTGGTCTCATTAATGAGAATTATTTACACCTGCAGAGAATATCAGGGAGTCATAGCCCTCACTATGTAAGCTCGTATTTCTTAGTTTGTCTTTGCGTGTCTTTAGTTAAAAGTGTCCTGTCCTTTTGTTTGGAGTTAATAGTTAATAAAGCGTTATTTGAGTTCATGGATTCGTGTGGACTGACCTACCTCCCCTGGGGACCCAGGGGAGGTAATGACAGTAGTTAGCTACATTACTTAGGTACTAACAATAAGACATATGAGAGAAAAAAACACTGTATGGACCCAGGGTTATGGCTCTGCCCAAACCCTAGCGCAGATGCTGCTCTTAACAGTTACATATATATTTATGACATGCATGTAACTATCAAGAGAATTACTTTCCTGAACTATGAATGTTTTTGGATTATATGGAATCTAACAATATGTTGTGGTGTTATTGAATTTTGTGAAAAACTACATATGAATTATTACTGATGACTTGTGGTGACTGAAGAAAATTAACAGTATGTACAAATAGTGATGCAGTTCTTTTTTCTTTGCTTGGACAGCCTTTATTGAGTACTCATTAAACGCACATTCGGAACAGTCTCCCTCCCTCTTCACAGCATGCATCCTTAATAGATATGTATAGGAATGATGAAAGGCATGGGCTTCTTACAGTCCTAAATGGAATCCTAAATGAGATTTCTTATGCTAGTTTAGAACCATAGGCCTTCTATAGTGTGCAGGGAGCAGACTATAGTGCAGAGTGCCTGGAATCTATGGTTCGATTGGCGCTCTAAGTACCTGCAGTCTTCAGCCACGTGTTGCTCTTTTTATTGCTCCTTTGTTCCCCTTGTGTTGTCATGTGAGTGATTTCTTATCTGGCAGTAGGCAGAAGGTTGGGGGCTGAAAAATAGAGTCTACTTTTTGCGCTCTGCTTTTGATAACAGGTCTTAAAAAGCTTTATCATGGTCATGCAGGTGTTACAAGGTAGAAAGAGAAAGCTGGAAGCACAGATAGCCACGGAAACCCTGAGGTCATCCCAGCAGGCAAAGGAAAATGACAAGAAACAAATAACACAAAATGACCAACAACCGCTCGATAATGAGCATGATTCCTATAGAATCTAAGAATTCCCATGCAGGACAAATGGACTGGCGAGAACAGTAAGTACACAGAAATGGGCAATGATCCCCAGTGAAACCAATAAAACTGCTGGGTATGCTAAGATTTATTAAAAAGCGAAGACCAACAATGACACCCCTGGTTACTTCCTAAAGCACAACTCCATAGGTAATACACGTCATTTAGGTGATAGTCGTAGATGATGATGATGTGTCAGTTAAATGTGATAAAACACAGACTGACCAACCGCAGCTGTGCTGCAATGGGAAATGCCATTTTGTCCAGATAAACAGGAGGTGCATATGGTGCACAATGACAGTTCCCCAGCAGGAGAGCACACACAATGAAATGGCAAAGCAATTCAAAATAAGGTTAGTCCTCTACAGAATACTGATTATTATTATAAGTGCCCCTCGGCCGTCTGTCCAGTCTTTGCAAATTACATGCACTCTTCCAGGCAAGTTTGGACAATTTATGGTACATTGCCATGGCAATTACAGAGCTGCACAGGTTTTTTGGTATTACCATATCAATACTGTGGAGACCTTTTCATGAGGTAACCTGAGGTTAAGAATCCACTTCTTTCTCCAATAAGCTGCCCTTGGGATAATTGAAACTGCAGAAGTGAGTGCTGTAACTCCTTAACACCCATGGACCTGGTCTAGACTTTTATAATTTAATAATAAAGAAGTCATTTTCAATAGTTTTTCATGTAGTTACTGAATAAGCCTTTCTATGTGGACAGCTAATGGCAGCTGTTTTTACTGTGTTTTTTATTTGATTCATATGGAATTAAATTGAATTAAAACAGATAATATAAAAATAATCCTGATAGAAAAAGTACAATCTCACATTAAACTTACAACAATCTGTAGATAACATTTGACATTGCTTGCTAAGATCTAAGCTTCTGTCGTTTAGGAAATTGACAATAAAAGCAAGCAACTGAATTGCAAGTCCACATACAGCAAAGAGCTTAAAGGGCTAATAGCAGAGAGCTCACCTGGGTGAGATGTCACAGCCTTGCTGCATGAAGGCTCCCAGGGAAAACCAGAGACTATTAAAGATCCCAAATTCATTGGGGGGCTGGTCGCTGGGCAGACCGTCGGTGCCCTCCTCGGGCTCCTCGGTGTGCCACTCGTACGGGCTGAAGCGGCTGACCAGGAAGAGCACCACGCTTACGCCGATGTAGGCGAACACGATGCACATCCAGATCTCGTAGGCCAGTGGGTCTAGGAAGGAGAACACGCCCGGCTTGGACTTTTGAGGCTTCTTGATCATAATAGAGATGCCCAAGCTCATGAAGGGCTTTGAGAAGTCGATGACCTCCTCCCGGACCAAGGTAATAGTCAATGGGGCCACAGCGATTTCCGCTTTCTGAAATCAGATGGTGTTTCATTAGAGCACTGGGAGAAAAAGGCACACATGTTTCATACACTAAATAATATGACATGCTCAGCAGCCACCGGTAGTGAGTAGAGCAGTTAAAGACCTAATTTATGCCAGTAACAATGACACAGTTATATTTTATGACTAAACCTGACAAAATGTATGTATATCACATTGCTGAACAATCCTCTGTGGAGCAGGAGGAAATAAAGAATAATCTGGCCTTTTCCACCTCTCTTTTCACATCATGTTTTGCAATTTTCCTAATTGGACAAGGCTTTGCATGTTAATGGTGGAAAAACTAAAAAGCTAATCCAAGGGGCTTAATTCAGCAGCTAAAGTCCTGGAGCAAGATGAACCAATCAATTCGGAGAAATATGCTTACAGCAAAGGACAGAAAAATTGGATACAGACACTAAGGTCTGGGAGCAATGTATTGCTTCATGGTAAATCCACAAACTCGATTATTGTCGGTGACTTAGCAACACTCTGAACCTCGACGGGCTGTGCAGGGCTCAAAACTAATCCAGAAAAGAAATTAAAGTTTATCATAATAGGCTGACACTTTGTAGAGAAAATATAAGAGAAAAACTTGAGTACATATATATATATATATATATATATATATGTGTGTGTGTGTGTGTGTGTGTGTGTGTGTGTGTGTGTGTGTGTGTGCGTGTGTGTGTGTGTGCTTGTGTGTGGTTATGCTCAGCACAAATCTACAAGATGACAAGATTGGCTGCATACATCAGTTTGCCAATTGTATATTTTTCAGAGGTGCAAGGAATGTCACACACCCCACTGAGTGTTTGGTTACAACTGAAGGTTTAGGAAGGAAACTGCTGAAGCTCAAATCCTCACCAAGTCTCTCCCAAAGCCTGTGACAAGTTCATTCCACAGCTTTTTTACTCTTATAAGAGGAGAGCCACTGAACATGCTGGGTGTCTTACACAGCAAATTACAAAAACAGTGACTTCCCTTGAACTATATATTTTATATTAAAGTATAAACCCAGAAAGAGACCTAAATCTTCTGAACTCTGCAGTTCTTTAATTCCAAGCTCATATTTTAAAAGTACTGCCAGAGATCAAACCTCAGGTATCTCAAGAATGTAACAAAAATACACTGTGATCAAAAAAGGTTCATGCACCTTTTAATGGCCTTATTCTTCTTGGCATTAAGCAAACAAACTTTTCTACACTAATAATAGTGTAATGCTGGTACCACAATGCACAGCAGAACTTGCTCTCCTATGTGAGTATAGAACTACTGACCTGCAGCAATGAACATTATAATGTTCCAGGGGGATGAAGATCTTGTAAAACTTACCCCGTACACCAGCTCCCCAACCATGCCATTCCAGATCTTGGTCTCTGGGTCCCGAGCTCCATACTTTCCATCTGGCACAATTGAGATCTTGTATTTGATGCCAATGTGTTTGGCGATCTCAGAAGCCAGATCCACGCAGTATCCCTCATACCTGTCATTACCCTCATACATCTCCCAGTTTTTCTTCAGCATCACATAAGGTCCTTCCTGGAAGGAGCAAACCACACAAGAAATTCAAACTGGCAACCAGTCATGAACTCCAGTAAAACTAACCAACTAGCAGATTTGGGTGCACTTGCTGCAGCTTTCATCTCAGAATAGCATAAAAAAAAGACTTTGCACAAAAACACATGTGAAAGAATCCACATTTAATACAACTGGGCTTGTGTGCACATGAATTGTAAAATAAAATATTCAGACCAAAGTGAAAAAACATATATAGGCAATAACATATTTGCTATTTCACAATTTCTCCTGACCCCATATGATTGCAAACAGTACTATATTGCAGAATATTCATTACATCTAGATTTACATCAGTAGGTAATCAAATCACTACACAAAAAGTCTTTATTTAACAGATAACTGAGTTCATAACATAAATAAATGAATACAGAAATCAGTAAACATCATTGACATTGTACAAGATCAAACAGTCCATGCCAGCAATGCAATTCACATTCACACTAACACTATGTGTTGTTAAAAGCTGTTCATAGTTAACTTATTAATACAGTATTGTTTGCATTTGAACGCTAAAAACTTGTAATAGAAATACCTACCTTGAACGTCAACTTTGTTATTAGAGACATGGTCGCTCCTGGCTGGACATTTTTGGATGGAAGTGTCTCAACCTAGACCCTATTTACACCTGATCATTTCATGTATGCTGAGTATCAAAAACATAGCTGGACAGTGCTTACCCACATGAACACGTTTTTCATAAAATGCACTGAAGCAAATTTTAATCTGATGTCTAGGTGATATATAGGAGTTGATATATACAATTTTCGTTAGCTAACAATGGCTTATTCTTCTAAAACACTCCAATTAACAAGGACCATTTAAATGACATGATTGTACAAAACAGTATGAACTGAATATTATATAGGTAATATTTTAAATAGTTAACTTCACAGCAGCTTCTCTTGGTTCAGCAAAAACAGTTCTAAGTAAATTCTTACATTCAAATATTCCTCTCATATATACCACACATTCACAGTGCCACAGCATTGTCTGATGCAGTTGACTGATGGAGGCTGGGTAGGAAAGAATAGCTTAAAAAGCATATAACCACTTGCACTATTACAACTACACTATACCTGACAACTAATATTGAATTTCTGGCAATGTTTCCATGCCATACCACCTTTTAGTGGATTCTGTGTTTGTGTATTTATGTGGCATAGCTGGTAAATTTGTTTAGTTTTGTGTAATACAAAGCAAGAAAAATATTGGATTAATGCAAAGTTCACTGAAAAACTGTTAAACGAAATGTCTAGCGGTACTACTAACTCTGAAATACATGACCTCCTCTAGCTGCAACATGGATATTGAGTGTGTTAATATCCTCAGTTAAACACAAACAAACCTAATAGGCAGAAACAAACAAAAAAGGAAAATACTACAAACAAACTAAAGCAAATACAATAGCATCACTGTGCATTGGTATAATTCCATGGTAATAACAAACCCAAATCCAATAACATTGTCCAATAACATAAAAACCCTTAGTTATCTTTGCCAAGAGAGGAAAGTACATTTCCATAAAGATCCAACACAAACTGCCTCTCTTCTCAACGATATTTTCTAAGCCATATGGCTAGCCTGGAACCATGAAAGGCATAAAGCCCAGCAGAAGGAATAAAGTATTCACCCTCAGCCAAGTGAGAGCTCTTCGTTGAATGCCAGCTGAGGATTTGTCTCTTCTTGAATGTAGTTAATTAATGAGAATGCAGCTTTTATCTTGTATCTATGCATTCCTACAAAAGTGATGCAGTGTTATGCTTAGATAGTGCTAATCTACAGGTATAAGGAAAAGCAGACAATTTATCATCTGCAGTACACTGTGCTTCCACCGTGGGTTATCTGTAGCCCTAAGACATGCTTTAGTGGAGAATACTCAATCATGTAAAATTAGAGCTCATTAAAGACCACAAAAATTGCTCATATGTGCTTAAGCACCAAAATTAAATGCTGCCATGGAGAGAAATACCAGGCAAGAATAAAAGAATACTAAACATACTAGTGAATGTCAACACCGTTTTTAAAGGGGTTTTAAGGTTTAATCTGCTGTACCCCAGAGTCATAAGCGATTTATCACATATAATATATAATTAAACTTTATGGAGTTGGTGTTTCAGATACTGATACAAATATTGAAACCTTGATGAACAAATTTGTAAATCCCTATTCTTAATTTCTTCTTCAGTGTGTCCATACACTGTAATGTACCTTTATTATAAATTACATCCATGTGCCCTTCTATGTACATACATTATTGTCAAGAATGATAGGCTTTGAAGCACTCTATTAAACCAAAACACTGAAAATGAACGCATTAAATTAAACACTTGAAAAATTGATGAACAAACCAAAAAAAAATATTGTGGGGAAAATGATGCAACCCAAACATAAAAGAATATTGATGTACACATACTAATTAAACACTAAATTAAACTGGCATAATCTGGAGTTGGAGGGTAAAAAACAGGGACACAAACAATGGTAGGGCTATAGAAATGGGTATGGAAATGAGACCTAAATCACAAGAGCAAAATCATACAGACAATGACACATACATTAACTGTATGGGCACATGTTATAATAATTCATTTTTACATCTGTTGTGTTGGAGGCTTAAGTTTAAGTTCTGTAGAATTCTTGGTATGTTGACAGAGCAACCCTCAAGCAACCTAATGTATCCTGCACGGTGTTCTCCCCTTTTGTGTCTTCTGTGTGGTATTTGAGTTTGGCCCACGTGCCAGGTTTGTTTTATGTTTTGTATTGTCTTGAGTCTGTGTCGACATTAAATACCATCTAAGAACCTGCACTCTGCGCCTCGCCTCACACCTGTGCACCCCCAGATGTGACAACATCTATGAAATTTTTAAACCTTCATATTTAAACATTGTTTTTGTGTTACAAAAATGAGCTCTGACTGGATGCATTGTAAAATTTAAAAAGCTGTGTGGACGGATCCAATCCATTTAACATCTGTGTGTATGCAAATGCAGACTTAAGCTGTAGTAGGCAGCATAGGGGGATATACAAAATTTTTTACATGGGTTGATTTTGCAGTGTAGTGTAAAAATTTGGACTGCACTAACAGCATTTTGAATAATATATTTAGACACAATTATATCAAGTTCACACTCCTTTTGAAACTCTCTCTCTCTCTCTCTCACACACACACACACTCTCTCACACTCTCTTTCTCATATATTGGTAGCACACCAATACTCAGAATGGTCCACAGTTCAAATATGATTTTGTGGGTCTATGGTGTACTTTTTCTATTGAAAGGGAGAGCTTAATGTACATGTGACTATAAATGGGCCTTAGTCATTAATAATAAACCTACAAAATGCATCTATATCATATGTGGTCTGGATAAAACAAAGATACTTAATAAACATCAACTGGCAAGTTTGTCTGAATATGTTTACTTATAAATAGCCCATAAGCTGCATGGCATGAGACCAAGTCATATTTTGAACATTACCATTTCATTCAGTCTAATTGTTTACTAAGTGAAATATCTTGTGGATTTATCCAACACACCATCTCCTAATACATCACTCATTATGGCATTTGCAGAGTCCATCCATAGTTCTTTCGCTCAATGAGGGCTTGGCATTGTCTTTGTCTGTGTTTGTCCATGGCACAATTTCTCACCACAAAGTTCATTTTGGCATCTTGAGTGTCTTTCCATGGCTCAGTGTTATTGCTTTTCAGGTTCAGAATGTGACTGTGTCTGTCCATGCTTTAATAAGAGGCTTCATTTCAGCTGGGCAGAGTTCTTCTGCTGCTCAGTTTCTTAATAGAGGATTCCTCAACAGGGGCTGAAAAGAGGAGCATTGGCTTCATTGGCTTCAGGTGCAATTTTCCCATTACCTTGTCCATTAACATCCACATCTTTCAGGCATTAATATTATTCTTCAAAATTAATTGGTTATATGCCATTTCTAAGTACACAGTGCAGTGCAGCTGGAGTTCCATTTCATGCAATGTTCTGTTTATTCCCATGAAATGAATAAAAACACAACAATTACAGTAGACATACAGAGGAAAACAAAAGCACAGTGTCCTTGGCACCATGTAGGGCAACCACAAGACCTCTTGACACACATTATATGACAGAGATGACACACTCCCTCTTTTTCACTCTTTCTCTCTCTCTCACACACATACACCTTATTCAGCAAATGCAGACAAAGTCTGGTGAGCAACAGTACAACAGGTTCGTGCCTAATGTAAACATTGCAGCCTGATCTGTGACACACTGAGCATGTTGCTTATCAAAACGCAAGAGCATGTTTATGTATAAAGGCATGAGGAAGCTCACTGGGTCCCATTTCAAAGTTTTCAGTCTAATTTTCATTCAAATAAGTGGGACATCTCATTAGGTAGAAGCATTTGGATGAGAGACAAACATAACAGACGTTGAGCCTGACAACTGTCCCTGCATGCTCTACATTCAGCTAGGAAACTGAAAGACACTCACCATGATGGTTGTCACGACCACAGTTCTGTTCTCCATTCCAGAGGTTTCGTTTGGAAGCAAGGCTTGATCCTGGATCAGAACCAACTTATCAGCATCATTCCAATAGCCAATCTAAAGATGGGATATATGATTAGATAGTTAGAAAGCAGTTAGAAAGCATTGTGTGTGTGTGTGTGTGTGGTTGTGCATGGGTGCATGTGAGCACCTCTTCTTAGCTGTGTGAGGATATTTGAGCATTTTGTATAACATTATGATGAGCGGAGAATGACTGAAGAGCAGAGTGGGTGCCCTGAGCACACTGTGCTTCCAGGAGGCAACAGGGTGAGAAAAGAAATAGCAACCTACACACATCTCTCCAATAGTCTTTTGGTCTCTCAGCCACTTACCCATACCTAAACCTGCAGCTGTTTTCCCTCTATCAACATTTCAGCCTCTCAGTTTTCAGTAATTCAGTCTTTCAGCCTTTCAGGTCTATGAACTCTCTTAATCTCTCAGCCTTTCTTTTTCATAACCTTTCATTATTTCAGTCTCTCAATTTTTCAGTCTCTGTCAAAGTTTCACTTTCTCAGGCTCTCATTCTCTCACGAACTCAGTATCTGTGTAATACAGTCTCCCAGTCTCTCAACAGTCTCTGAGTTTCTCAAGCCCTCAGACTACACCTGCAGCACTCTCTCACTCGTGCAGCCTCCCAGTCCCTCTCCAGCTTGCCAAGCTTTCAGCTTGTAGCAAACTATTAGACTTAGCCAGCAGCTTCTTAGCAGCTTATCAATCTGCCTGATTGATTCTCCCTCAAGGCAGTCAACCTTCATTGCTCCCTGCATCTCTGCCAGCCTCTCTCTTTCACTCGTCCCCAGGCACACTGTTCCACAGCAGCCAGCAGACACCACACTCCATAAAGCACCCTAACATGGTCTACGCACAACTTTAGAGAAGATGTGTGTGATAGAAATCTTTAAAGCACTTGCTTCTGATCGTAACACTAAAACATATGTTTTTGCAAAAAAATTTACTGCTTACATAGTGTTCACTTAAGTGTTTAGTGTGAAACTCATTTTATGGTTCACTATGTATAAGCATTTTCAGCATTTAAAAATCCCTAAATGGCTAGTTTTCTGTGAAATGCTTCGGTGTGGAAAAAGATATCCATATAACTCTGCATAAATGACACCATGCACAATGCAGAACCTTAAAAAAGCATTGGAGCCAAAAATAAAAATGCAGATGAAAACAAATATGAGGCTGATTTGTATTGTTGTTAATAAAACAGCTGCATCAGACATGGAGTATTAAACTGACAAAAAGAAGTGCATAAAAGTGTGAAATATTATGAACAGCACTCCAAAGATATAAGCACTCAGACTAAAGATAAATCACAACAGGGCTGAGGGTATGTGCACATTTTCTCTTTTTGTGGAGTCACATTTACACAAGCGTGTACTATCTTGATTAGCATTTTTACAGCCTTGAACATTGGAGTGTGTGAACATGTATATGGATAAACATTATTAGTACCATGCCTGAAGTATTTTCCCTCAAATAAATGCCAATTTCCATATTTTACAAATTATGATAAATAATCCTTTAACTCTGAAATGTGTCATGAGTGTTATATGACACATTTGTCATGTAAAAATGTAAAGATCTGAATCCAAACTTTTAACATTTTTAATATGTAATTATGGGTTAAAATGAAAATCTGTGACATTTCAGATTATGCAAAGATATGGTGGAAGTCTTACTCTTCTGGGGCCATTGTTTTTCAGCTCAAACACATCCATGGTGTAGTTGACTCTGCGCCCGTAGTGGTCGAATTGGACATTTCCTGTTAATCCTTGGAGCCGGACCTGGATTGTTGTGATAAACAATGTAATTACTTCTTATCCAACTGCTGCCTCTTGCAGCCATATTCCTCGGCTGCTTCTGCTCACTCTTAAACAATCTTCCAAGCTTTACACCCTTGTTCTTCTCTTGTTCTCCCTAACACTCTGTCAATTCTTTTTTTTTTACTGTAGACTTTATGCAGTCTCTCAAACATGCTTTTATCCTTGTGTTCAAACCTTCCCCACCTATTCAGAATGTTTTATTCTGCACGTCCCCACTAATACAACCTATTCAGCCTGCAGCCTAAGCCCCACTCACCTTTCACAACATATAATTTGTTTATCATTTGCACAGTATTGGCCTTTGCAAAACTGACAGCACAGAAGACTGTAAATCAAGCAAACGATAAGGCCAATATTTTGTGCACTTAATGATTTCTCAGATGTACATCCTTTGAGTATGTACATTTTGTGATGTACTTTACATTTACTATGGTCCAGTAATGTATATTTACTAAGTCTAAGGTTTTGTTCTTTGCTTTTTTAGTGGCTGTGATTTTTTTTTCATTTAAGTTCTGTCACATGCATTAGTCAAATGATGTGCAAAGGTCATATGAAATGAGCACGCCACATAGTATATAAACAGTAAATGGGACTTCCTAAAGATTCTCAGTCATTGAATTCACACCACGCCATGACTCTACGCACCTCAACTCATGTGAGTACCCTTGCTCTTCTAACTTCTGTCCACGTCTGGGTTCTTCCTTCACACTACAACGGCGAACCATAATAACAGGTATGCTCTGTTTCACTCCTAGCCTGTGACAGAGTGACTGAGCCCGTGCTAGTGAGTCCAGCGGACTGGAACCGGCTGGTGGCGTTGGTGGAGCAGCAGGGTAAGGAGATCGAGGACCTGAAACAGGAGGTGCTTGGACTCCAACTCCAAGTTGCCTTCCTGAAACCTCTCCGAAACGTCTCTGAAACTCCCGCTGCAATTCCTCCACTTCAGCCTGCTCCCCCAACCGTATCCTCATCTCTTCAAACCATTGCAAGGTTTACTCCCTAGATTTGACTGCTGGATAAATGGAATGGTGTAGATGGGAAGTGCGAGGTTTTCCTAACCACCCAGACTTTCATTTTTTTAGTTCCAGCCAGATCGCTACTCCACTGAGAGAGCCAAGATTGCACTTCTTGTCTCCCTCCTCACTGGGCAGGTAGCTGAGTGGGCATTAGCTGTCTTGAGGGCCAACAAACTGGCTAGCCATGTCTATGACAACTTTACCCAGCTTCTCAAGGTGGCATTTTAACACCCGGATAGTAAGGATGACGTGTCTTCCAAGTTGTCCCCTCTGCGCCAGTGGGACAGTCTGGTCAGTAAGTACAAGGCAGAGTTTCGTACCCTCGCAGTGCAGACTGCATGGGGTGACTCCATCCTCCAGATGGCCTTCTACGAGGGGCTTGCTCTCCCCCTAAAAGATCAGCTGATAGGACAGAAGTTCCCCAAACTTTGGAGGGACTTATACATCTATGCATGCACACCGATCAGCGCCTGAACTCCCCTCCCAAGGCTTCCCCTTGTACCCTGCTGCCCACACCGTATACATGCAGGACTCTGGGTGACCCCTCGTGATAAGCTAAAAGGCCCATTGAAAGACAAACACACACAAGTGGAAGACTCAGCTAACTCCTGCAAAGATAAAGGACATCCAGGGCTTGCCAGAAGAACAAGTGATGTTTTCTCTCTTCCCTCTTCTTCTAAGTCAATTTTGTAAACATGCTAATTGCCATTCAGGTATTGTGTGGAGGTGTTACTGGCATCCTTGGACTCAGAACACTCAGTGAAGTGCAACCTCTTTACACGTCAACCTTACCATGAGATACTATGCACCATGGTCTTATTCCAATGCCCACCCATGGCTAAGCAAGACCATCAATCAAGCTGACAGACCATGTGGAAGTCACGCACTCTAAGGACAAAGAAATGATGGAACTAGGATTGTTAGTTACTAAATAGGTTACATCCATTGGGATATTCATGCATGTGTTTTTAAGGTTTTGTCTGGAATACTTATTGTGAAGTAGAGGATACTGATAAATCCATCCATAATCTGTAAAGGTAGCTGGGAATATGTATGTTTGGACTATGGTTTGGGCTATGGTGAACGCTATAAAAGTTATCCAAATTTAACCTGGTAACAATCAATTCTATGCAGAAGATCGAAGTGGGTGCTCATCTTCCCCCTAGCCCCCTCCCTCGCCTCTGGGCCATCCCGAAGCATTAGCTCCCATTGGATGAAGGAAGATCCATTGGGGGGAAGAGTTTGACCCACAATGTGTATTTAAGGTCAGAGAAAAAGTGGATCTCTTTCTTTCTCTTCCTCTTGCCTCTCTTGCATTTCTGTTCTTCACTCTTCGCGCTCTCGCATCCTTCCCCGGCATCTTCTGTTCCGGCATTCTTCTCTTCAAACTTCTATTCATCACCTCCGACTCGGCAAATCCTCAACCCAGCATCAACTCCAGACCCACAATGAAGTCATCTAAGCCTTACTACAATGCTCCAGTCCCAAGACCAGCTCACAAGTAAAGAGGCTTTTCTTGAATTTGATAAACTTTGGTGCAGTATCAATCACATGCGCTTAAACTATTTGGGAAATTGGACCATTTTCGTGTTTTGTTAAACTTGTTGTTTGGGGAATAGCTTTCATGCCATATATTTATTCTATTCATATCTTTTAACTGCTTTTATGTGTTATGTGTATTTGTGTCATGTATAGAGTAGTAATTAATGTTCTGTTATTGTGATTAGTGACGCCGTCTACTTCATTTAAAGGGAAACTTCTTCAAGGCTATGATCCACTACCTCAGCAAATCAAATTACTACCAATACTATTGAGTAATTAATTCCCTCTCTTTTCAAGTGAATTCTTTTAAGTAGCGCTGTTTAGAAGAAGGTTAAAAGGTTGATTATTGTATTCCTGCAGAACTACTTTGCTGGCTGAATGGTTTCTGCTGGATTACTGTACCAACCCTGCTTGATAAGAAAATCCTAATTAGCAAATTACTAATCGATTATTAATTGAACGTAAACTAAGTAATTGATAAGCAATAGGGTGAATCAGCCTACACTGATTCTGGTGGAGAATATCTAAATTAAATCAAAATGTTATCCCAATATTAGTATTAGTAGGGAATTTTGGGATTTATCCTAATATTAATATTTAATCTTTAATAAACCTCTACATACGGCACCATTCAAGATCATATCTCCCGGATCCTCCACCTCCTTCCGTTGCCCACTCTGGGGCCATAGGACGTGCTTTCCTGAGCAGGACGTCGCTGACCTGAAGATACCGCAAGGGGTTGTGTGCATACTGCGCTGCCCTGGACCATAACTGAGCCATCTGTCCCCTCTGCCCGGGAAACGTTCAGACCAGGGGAAGATGAGGAGGTCTTCACTCGAGTTATCTCTCTCTGCCTCCACCTTACAGGCCGTTTCTTGTTTCATGTTTCAGGCCCACATCCAACTCAGCCAGAAATGTGTTGTGTCACTGCTTTTGTTGATTCAGGGCTCCTGCAGCATGACCCCCTCATTTCCTGGATTTTGCAGTGGGGTTCATGAGCTATGTTTCGTGGCAGTGACTGGGATGGAGTTCCAATGCCTTCCCAGAGCCATATGGGCACCTCTTCGAAGTTTTCAGCAATTGTAGGGCAGTCCAAGTTCCTTTACACTGGCCCTATAACCTGGAAATTAAACCATTCATATTTTAGGTGGAGGCCTCTGATATGGGTGTAGGAGTAGGCGAGGTCTCACAGCGAGGTCCAGACCAGAAACTGCACCCCTGCATGCGTGGTGTGTCTCCGGGCCAAAACTCCAAACACTCCTTTTATAGGAGGACTCTAGCCTCTTCGTTTGCCCCATCACCTGTGGTCATACACTGGATATTGTCACCTTCCTGCAGAGTCAAACGGAAAACCGTCATTATGACCATCATGGATAGATTCTCCAAGGCTGTGCATATAATGGCTCTGCCGGGACTCCCCTCAGCCAAAACCACCACTGAGCTAGTCATGGAACATGTAGTGTTCCTCCTCGTCTACCGAGATGTGCCCACTTAAGGTATGCTATGGGTTTAAGCCTCTGATGTTTGATCATCAAGAACCAGAGGTTGATGTACTATTGGCCCAACAGTTGGTCCGCAGGTGCCCGCAGCAGTGGCTTCATGCCAGAGAAGACATACAGAAGGCCAACACCCACTATGTCCAACAACATCGCCGCTGAAACCCCAGGACAATTGTTCCATGTAGGTGACAGGGTCTGGCTCTCCACCAAGAACATCCACCTACACACTGAATCCCTATAGGATTACCCGTCAGATAATCCCTGTCAACTTCCGACTCCAGCTGCCTGCCTCCTTACGGATTCACACAGTTTTCTTTGTGTTGTGTTGTTCTCTCACTACAAGCCATTCATCACATCCCCTCTGGCACCTGCTACTCCAGACCCTCCTCTGCCCTGGATCATTGACAGTGGTCCTGTCTATACTGTCTGGCAGATCCTTGATTCACGACGCCGTGGTCATGGCAAACAGTACTTAAATGACCGGGATGGCTACAGCCCAGAGGAACGGTCTTGGGTCCTGGGCGGTTCATCTTGGTTCTAACTCTCATCCAGGACTATCATCGGGTATCCTCTCAGCCTGGACCTTCGGGAGACCATCCTAGGAGGGGGGGTACTATCACATGCACTAGTCATGTGACGAGCAAATGTCATAGGAAATGAGTGTGTCAGATAGTATAGACACAGGAAATGGGATTTCCTAAGGTGCTCAATAAGTGAGTTCACTCCCAGTTCTAACTCTATGCACCTCAATTTACGTGAGTACCCTTGCTATACTAGTGCATGATTGTGAACAAGGATTTCAGTGGAAATCAGTTGCTTATTCAGAGCGTTCATAGATTCAACCAGCCCTCTCACTTGTGTCTGTTTCTAGGCTCTTCTTTCCCACTACAAGAACGAACCCTAGGGGCAGCCCACCACTTCACTTAGTGAATGGGTTAAATGCAGAGTAATCATTTCACTGTGTGTTGTACTTGTATGACGATGCAAGTGACAAATAAAATTTGTATTTGTGTCTGCTTTAGCTAGCAGGTCACTACAATATGACTCCTCCCGAAGCCTCTGAATATGACTGTAAAATAACAATATTTGTGATTACCTGTACATTTAACTCTATTTTTATTACTAAAAATTATACTGTATTTATCAGCATATACCAAAGGAATTGACAGCACATACCAAGGAAAATGCCTGTGCATGAATTACAGTACAGTCTATACTGCGTTAACGTACTTACAATCTAACACAGCAGGATTTCAAGTTACAATGTACAGTATGAATACAGATTTAATTGGTTAATTGTAATTGTAATGTTTTAAACTGAGTTTAAACTGAAATTAAATTGTTTTGGGGGCATATTTAAGGGCATATTTAGGATTTACACTTTAAAAATAGGCAGTTTTTGTATGTATGTATGTATGTATGTATGTATGTATGTATGTATGTATGTATGTATGTATGTATGTATGTATGTATGCTACATGTATTTATTTATTTAAATGTTAATTGAAATGTTAATTTTGTAATGTTAATTTTAATGATTTTAATGTTAATCTTTTTTTAATGTTGAAGCATATATATAATTTTTTAATTAAGGTTGTCACCTTAATGTAATAGGATTTTATGCCAGTTACTTTGATTTCACTACAAAAGCCCTAGATAAAACAGCAAAGACATGCTGTAAGTAATATAAATATTGTAACATATTTCAATAAACCCACAGCATCGTTTTATACCATACCCCGAGACCGCCTAACCTGTTTAAGGGTCCGCTCCATATCTATGCCTTGGTTCCAGGGTGCCGCAGGGTTTGCCAGGCAGTCTCCAGCATTTCCCCTGCGGGAAATGTCCACCTTCTGCCTGCGCAGATTCCGGAAGGCTTCTGCCATCACCATCACACCATCGTATGTCAGAGCGGAGGTGTACTGCAGGGAGAGAAGGTCAGATAAAGGTCATATAAATACCAAGCCTCAAATACAGTGTCTGCTCAAATGCATTTTCTTTTATCCCCCTCCCCAACCAAGCTTTGTACTTTATTCTTTGTCAGTGTAATGTCACTGTGAAAGCACAAAGCATGTAAGACCATTATAGGCCATTATGTAAGATCATTATATCATTTTTGCATGTACAGAATAAAGGGAATGTATTTGCAAAACATTTGGACACAGTTACCTTCACCCAATGAACAGCTGAATATATGTGCAAAATGTATCCGTAGAGTGATAAATGACATTATATTGTCTGATAGTATGCTATTATCTGCTCTTAAGAATGTTGACCAACTGGATGTTTCATTACAAAAATGGTATGATTTTTCCTGGTTAACTGGAGTCAGTGCAGCAAAGTTTGTAAATTTTATTTGAAAATAATTTTTACATATGACACCCCTCTTCCATTCATGGCGTCAGGCCTCCTACCAATGCTGTCACTTTTGTTTTGGTTTTTGCCATGATTTATTGCACTTGTTGCTTTTCACACTTTCTTGCATTAGCCCAACCTAGGGTGACCACCCCCAGACAGACAAAATGTGGGACAAGTATCAATTTTAAGTGGGACAGTGTGGGACAGGCGTAAAAACTTAACGCTAAAGATATAATG
>JBBKCR010000022.1:6538106-6555579 GCA_037577295.1 Ladigesia roloffi
GTGTGTGTGTGTGTGTGTGTGTGTGTGTGTATGTGTGTGTGTGTGTATGTGTGTGTGTGTGTGTGTGTGTGTGTGTGCTTGTGCGTGTGTGTGTTTTACAGCCGTGTTTCTCAACCTTTTCAACATTAAGGCCCACCTATCTATCACAGCATGTTTCCACTTCCACTTGGCCACATTAGATGATATTAAATAACCATTTGTGGACCAATAACCCATCTCAATTTTAGATTTGTGGCCCAAAAAAAAAAGTCTTTGTGGCCCACTAGTGGCCCAGTGTTTGAGAATCCAGGATTTTCAGTTTGTTATTCAGTTATGATTTAAGAGTCTGATGACCATGGGAAAGAAACTGTTCACCATCCTGGTAATAAAGGCCCAGAAGCTGAAAAACCTTCTGGCAGACAGAGGGAGGGTAAAGAGGGTAAAGACGGTGTTGTAGGGGTTAATACACAATGCTGGTGGCAAATGCCACTTGTTGTGTAAATGTCTGCAACAGAAGGGTGAGACACTTCGATACCCTAATAGTGATGTTGATGTGGAGCAGTTTCTGTACCACACAAGGATGCGGCTGTTCACTGTAATTCTTAGGAATGGAGCTGGTTTTGCGGGTCCAGATGAGTTTCTCTGAGGTGCTTCAAACAATCTCCACTGAGAAGTCATTGATTTTTAGTAGTAAGTGATCAACAACCAACTCTTTTGGTCTATATTCACAGACAGATTTTTGACTTAGCACCAGCCCATTAGCCATTAGCTCTCTGTATACCAGGTTGTCCCAGTGATCAAACTCATCATGGATGTGTCATAAAAAATCTTGGTGTTACTGTTATAACTGTGCAACAATGCACTGTCATGAAACATGTATATGAACAACAGTGGGGCATCTGTGCTCAGCATGGTGGGACTGGAGATGCTGAATGACTGAGGGCTACCAATTGCAGAGAGAGATGTTAAATGTTGAGGAATGGTGGACGGAACCTATGAACAGCCTTCTAACATAGACATCCTTTTTGTCCAGATAGTTGAGGACTAGGTGAAGTGTAGTTATGACATAGAGAGCGGTGGGCATCTGTGATTGTATATGTCTCCTGACAAACCTCTTGAAGCACTTACATTTACATTTACAGCAGTTACACACTCTTATCCAGAGTGAGGTACATCAGTTTTTAACCCTCTGGTGCATAGCGGTCACTACAGTGGAGAGTTGTTTAAAAGTTAGACCGGAGCCTAACCCAGCTGCTATGGGCGAAGGCAGGGGAACACCCTGGCCAGTCGCCAGCACGTCGTAGGGCCACACACTCACACACATTCATACTCACAGTCACACCTAGGGGCAATTTAGTGTGCATAGTCTACCTAAATATCAATATTTTTTTGTTGTTTGAATTATTTATTTCAAATAAGTAGAGTGAAAGGGCCCATGTTTTTTTTTTGTAGGAAGAATGTACAAGAGATAAGCGAGAGGTCTGGTTAGTCACCAGGGTGGTCCTTGTAGAGATGGGTGCTCAGACAAAGCTTGAAGACTGTGAGCAATTTATGCTGTTTACACTGTGTCTGTTCTTGGCCTTGAGGGCAACTTTTAAGGTCTTGAACATAATGTAGGCTTCCACATGGAGACAGGGTAGATTGTTTAGGAATTTAGGAACAAGGAACACTAACATTGCAGCTGCATTCTGAATCAGCTGAAGTTGTCTTGATCCATTCAGTGGCAGTCCAGACAGAAGAGTTGCACTTCATGATGATCAATGTGATTGCGATGAGACAGTAGACACTGATGCACAACACTGACAACTTCATAGACTCAGGGCTTTGAAACATGATTGTGGCACTAAGAAATATTGAAAATATCTGTGAGAACAACTGCCAGTCTGTGCAATATCTGAGTACATGTCAAGAAATGTTGTCTGGCCTGGCAATTTTCTCTGGGTTTAAATTGTCTTCTCATCTGCCATGGTCAAACGGAGCACCTGGTTGCTGCACCTCCTTGTATACCATTTAGTGCATCTGGAATTGAAGCCTCACCCTCATGGGTAGGTGGAGATATTTGTGTAGTTGGTTATGGCCCGGGTGTCCTTGCTGGCCCCAGGGCAGATTTATCACCTCACCTGAAGGCAGAGACATTGGTTCTTAGCATCTTGTGCAGCACTGCAGTCATCCAAATCTTCTTCTGGCATGTGGTGATGGTCTTGGGGCAGTTACATCCTCAATGCACCTGTTGCCAGTCACTGATGACATGTATTGCTCTAGGTTGATGTAGGTTCCTTATATTCCAAGCTAAGACTGTCAGGCCTAAATATCTTCCTCTGCAACTGGATCCTGGACTTCAAGATTGGGAGACCTCAGTCATCCAGGATTGGAAGCAACATCACCAGTACCACTACGCTGAACACAACCCCAACACTGTGTGGTCAGCCCTCTACTGTCCACACTGCTGACCCACAACTGTGCAGCAATATGCAGCTCAAACCACATAATCAAGTTCGCCATTTACACAATTGTGGTGAGTTTGATCAGCGCGATGATGAGGTAGCAAACAGGTGCGATGGCTGACAGAGTGGTTCACATCACGGAGAACCTCACATGGACCCTCAACACCACCTCCATCACCAAGAAAGCCCAGTAGCATCTCTACTTCTTGCAGAGACTGAGAAGAGCGCACTTCTACACCAATCCTCACCATGTTTTATGAGGAGAATATAGTGGACATGCTCTTTATCTGCATCTCAGCCTTGTATGGAAATTGTAAAATTTTCGATCGCAAAACCTTACAGAGTATTGTGAGGACAGCCAAATCAGTGTTTCTTTCCCCACTGTTATAGACATTTGTATAAAAAACTGCCTCAGAAAAGCTACCATCATCACCCCTCACACACTCTCTTCTCCCTAATCCCATCTGCCAAAAAGTTACTTGAACACCACTGCCAGTTTCTTCACTCAGGCCATCAGAATTCTCAACCAGACCTCAAATATTAAACTGTACACCCCCTCATGCCACCCCCCGCCCACCACCACCAAATGACTGCACTAAGTGTTGTATTGTGGTGTTCTGTCCTGGGCTGCTTTTTTGTTGCACCATGGTCTTGGTGGAACAGTTCAATTCACTGTGTATTGTGCGTATATGGTTGAAGTGACAATAACCCACTTAAATTGACTTGACTTGAGATATCCAAATGGAACATCAGCATGTTGGTAATTTGACTAGCCATGTTTGGAATATTGAATCTGAGGCATATCTCCTTTAAAACAAATACACTGCAAAACTGCTGGAGTTGGATGTAGTACAATTTATTTATACAGAAAAACACTTAAGATGCATAGAATGGGTAGCCACCTTGGTCAGCAGAGTTGGGCAAGTTACTTCAAAATTGTAATGTATTACTTATTACTTGTTATGTCATTTTAAAGTAATTTATTACATTACCATATTACTGTATTTAAAATGTAAGGCATTACGCTACTATTGTATCTCTCTTTTTTTTTGTTACTCTCGCCAAAATAACTAGAAATATGGATTTGGCATGTAAATATAGCTCAATTAGCTCATAACACATCCAGTGGAAGGTGACAGTACTATCCAACGTTAGATCAGTTGCAGGTTCACTCATCTCTAGGGTGCCCAGATTTGGGATTGTGTAGAAGAGGACGCCTTAGCGTGGACTTTCTTTACCAGCTGGGCCGGTCCGGGGGGTGTTAGATGTTTAATGCGCGTCTCGGGCCGACGGCCGTTCTGGACTTTTAGGTTCTGAGAGATGCCCGTAAAGTGACGAATGTTTAGGCAGCTCAAAACCTCGAAGGATTCTAAAATTCCAGCCGGATGTTGGACACAGGTCTTAAAAACAGGACATCTCTGGGAAAAAGAGGACGTCCGCTTACTCTTCTCTCTATCTGACTACAAGAAGTGAAACATTTTGCACGAACGTTTCTCCTCTGCTGATCTCGCGGTGATTTTGGAGAATTTATATGAAGGAGAAAACCCCCCCACTTCTTTACAGTTAAAAAATGCAGTGTAACGCATGTTATTGACATTTGTACCGATTAAAATATTACCAAATTTTGTTCTGTAATGCCTTAAATTACAGCATTACAGCAAAAAGTAATGCAGTACAGTAATTAGTTACTTTTGTAATGCGTTACTCCCAACACTGTTGGTCAGTGGCATCAGGTGACACTGCAGTCTGTGGGCCTGTACCCTGTAGCAAGCCAATTTCAAAGAGCTTTCCCAGCAGTTTATTCTCAAGATACATTTTATTTGTCTATAATTGTCTATCAGTAATAGACATGTTCATCAGTGTTTTTGGAGTGCATGAATATAGAAGTGTGAAGATGTCATAGATTTTCATGACAACAAAACTTGTCACCATATAGCCCATACCAAATATGCAGCCTTCGCACTAATCAGAGAACTAAGCAGAACGCCCACAAATCCACTGGTGCGTTAGAGCGCTCCGGACTTCGGGATACACTTCCGCTTCCAGAGCTCCACCTCTGCATGAGGCCAGCGATGCTTACTGGTTGGATTGGTTCAGACAGGCTTACTTGGTGGGTCTGTTTGAGGAAACCTGAGCCCCATCCACACCAAAATGATTATAATCTTGATATCATTTATATATTCTTTAATTGTAAAAATTATTACTTCTTTAAATTGACCTTGAGAATTATGAAAGTTATTATGAAAGCTTAGAAACTTCTTTTTCTTCTTCTTCTTCTTCTTCTTCTTCTTCTTCTTCTTCTTCTTCTTCTTCTTCTTCTTCTTCTTCTATTATTATTATTATTATTATTACCCAAATACACAAACACCTGCATTAAGGCCCTCTGTACTGTGTAGTCATGTGAAATGCCTTTACTTTCAATCTCTAGATACAACCTGCACAGTTAATAATTCAAGCACTCCAACAGAGAAAATAGTGCTGATTAATTTGTGCTAAATCTGCAGCCTGAGGCTGTGTATCGTGTGTGTGTTTTTGTGTGTGTGTGTGTGTGTGTATGATGGTGTATTACTGTGTATCATAAATTCACATTAGTGTAATTGGTGCCGAAGCAATCTCTCTGCAGGCCCTCTTCTTCCCCTTCCCATATTAACCATCCAGTCCAGCAGGGGGAAACAGCAAAATATAGGAATAAGTTCTACAAATGAATGAAAGGAGGACAGCAAAGAAGGCAGAATAACTAGAGGACATAAGGAGAAAAAGATGAGAGTTGAGAGAGAAAGGGAATAAAAGAGATATTTAGATGTAGAACAGAAGGTAGTGAAAAAGAAAGGGAGAGTGGGATGGAGAGAATGCGTTATAGAGAGAGAAACAAAATTAGACAGAGGGAAACAGATTGAGAAAAATACGGAAAGAGGAAAGGAGGCAGAAAAGTGGAGAGAAAGGTAATGAGAGAGAGAGAGAGAGAGAGGGAGAGAGAGAGTGAGTGAGAGAGAGAGAGAGAGAGAAAGAGACAGAGAGAGAGAGAGAGAAAGAGAGAGAGAGAGAGAGAATATCACACCCTCTCTCTCTGAGCCACTCATCAATTCTCTTCATGCTCTGCTTGTGTCTGCGGAGATCTCTCACAGTCCAGTGAGTCTGAGCCAAACCCACCCTGCCCTCGGCTCGCTCAGCCAGCAGTCGAAACACATCCCCACAGAGAGACATACACTACCTATTTAACTACAGCAGTCATAACTCAGAAACAGCTGTGCACACTTAAAAAGACATTTTCAAGGGCTAAGATATTTAAGGCAAGTCAGTATTTCCATATAATGCAGTTATATTTTAATAAAAAAATAACTTGTTGCTGGTTGTGAATGCATCATTTAAACAAATAACAGCTCCATAAAGTCTCCATAAGTCTACAAAAGTTTAAATGGGCTTCAGCGTCCTGGGATCACAAGGTCACAATAAAGTTTCATGAATTGAAACCTGTGAAAACAATTTGACTTTTCATAAGGTGGGATTTATTACCTGCATATTGATTTAATTACGCGAGACGAGTCAAGTATTTTTGTGCTGCACATTATCATGCACACAGATAATTTAATGGGATTTACAGAGGTAACACAAGCCTGAAAGCATAAAAAGAAATGCAAGCAATGAAAGTGATGATAAAAAGAACGTAGAATAAAGGAATATTTAAGGTTATCAGTTTGGTAAAGGTAAGGACAGGTATATTAAAGAATACAGATAAAGTACATGATATTTGTGCAAAGTTTACTGGTTTACTAAAAGCAATCTTCGGCAGCATGATCACTAAAGGCCATTTCACTCTGTTTAGGTTTAGATCTGGATAGCGCTAGCTGACCAGCTTCAACTGATCTATGGGACCTTCCATTAGTGTATATTACCTCTGCATGTAAATCTCATATTTGTTGAATGTTGAGGTGGCCACAACTATGGGAAATTAAGCCCAGTCCATAACTAAAAAATGAGTTTACACCTAGCATTTTAAATGTGTCTCCAGCCAGTCATGATTGTGATTTTCTACATAATAGCACATGTAAAATGTTCCCACTGCATTTGTTTTGAGCCTTGCTCATATCCTATTAGCCTAACTTAGCTTAATTATGCCAGAAATGAATCACAATATTTTAGTATTCACGTTGCACTCACATTGTTTTCATTTGTACCTGACCATCCTACAAAGGTGATTTGAGAGATTGAATTACAGTGCTTCCCAGAAACAATTGTATGTACACTCAGGGCTCAGTGCTCACCATGGGTCAGATAACCCATGATACATATTAATGCAAGGCATGAAGAGGGCCTTTGTCAGCTCAGCGCCCATCAATGTGTATGCACTTTAGATTTTATACATCTAACAGGAAACAATATTTGCCAGCTATTATCAGTGACAAAATCACTGTTCTGTAAATACAGTTAATGATGTTCATGCATGGGGTCTAGAACCATTTTAGTAGGGGAGACTTTTCAAAATCATAAGTTTTTTTTCCCTCACTTTTTGTTTCCTGGACAAAAGTCTAGATGAAGAGCTCTGCTCGCACACCACAACCTGGACAGCATACGAGACGTAGATACAGATCCATGATACAGCTTCCATCGCCCATTATGTTGCATATTGAGAAGACTTTGAATAGTCTAACTGAAGAAGACTTTGAGTAATCTTTAATTACATGATGCAGATAGCTGCACCATCATGCTAACGCAACCCAGCTAGAGCATAAAAGTCATCCTCAGCCACTGACTTAAATGGACATTGTATAGAATAGTTATGAATTTTCATCAGTTTATTAGCCACTCAAAACAAATGTCAAATATAATTAAGAACTCCTAATTCATTGCTCTGAAATAATTGAGTTTTCATGACTCCAGTTGCAAGGGTTAGTGGTTAGAGTATATCTAGGATACCTGGAAATATGCATCACTTATTAAAACTCATGGACAGTTTTAGCTATTAACTCTTTGAGTGGTTTTAAGAAGGAAAATACTTGGACCTGTCTTCTGACACATATAAAGCTTTTAAATAATGTCCATAGTACTGCATATGTGATGACCGCTTTTTAACTCTGTTCTGTGTGTTTTCATATGACACATGATAAAGATACTAGCATGCTGAAATTAATCCAAAAATAGTCGGAACTAAATTTAGACACCAAACAATGTTATGATTGTTTGAATTGCTGAATTTAATACTGTAAGCTTTCTTACCAGGAAGAAAATGGAAAGTAAGCCATTTAAACTACTACAGAAAGCTTTGTACTGAGTGAGGGATTACTGACAATCATTTACATTTCACTGGCTAACTGGCACTTCAAAATAAAAAAGCAACGCATAAACCTGATAAAACAGTCAAATTTGACTCCATATCATGTGACTTGAGTCCACACCTTAAGAAACATAAGTAAAAGGCTTAATGCAGTGCAGGAACTCCATGTTATTTGGGCCTAAAAAAAAAAAATAGGGATTATTTTCAGATTTCAGTTCTCCTGCCACTGGAGCTGTTTGCCCAGTCTAGGAATACAGAAAACCCACAGTGTCAGATGACAGGAGGATAAAGTAGGATGTATCAGTAGTACATCTATCAGGCCCTTGCAGGAAGTGAGTGCTTTTAGGAAATGTGTCAGAGCACAAGCCACAGCTTTCCTCTGGGGCTCCTGACAGTATAATGGCCTAGAATGCTGGAGATGAGGAAAAGAGAAGAAAAGACACCGACAGAGAGGAAAGAGAAACGACAAGTCAGGGAGTAGTGCCGACAATGCTTTGATTCTTGGTTGAAGAAGAGTTCATTAGGCACGGGAAGCTTGTGGGCTGGGTATGTTCCAGAAGAATAAAATCACAACAGCCAGCTCTATTAATAAAAGGCAAGAAGTAAATAAAACACTTCCCAAAGTAAACAGTCCATCACTTGAAGTCATTGTACTGTCAGTACTAAAAAGTACATTAGTACTCCGCTAAAATCATTCTCTACAGAGATAAAATACTGCCTTTATATGGAAACCAGCAAGCATCTGACCATGCATCTAAAATAAATGTAACTGTAAAGATGTGTTCAGTATCATAATGGCTTTTTGTTTTACATATGCAACAAAGTGAATAAGGACTTTGTCTATCAGTTTAGGATACTAAAGCGCTATCATGCCAAGTATTTTGAGACATTTTTCTAGCCAGTATATACATTTATTTGTGAGTTATAAAATAACAGTTAAAAGTATTGCTTGTCATGATACAAAATTAATATTCCAATTTTCAAGAAAATATAAAAAATATATTTCTTTAACTAAAGCCAATAACTCCTATTTTTAAACTGCTTTATGAATATAGTACTGCTTTAATTAAAGGTGCAATTTGTCAGCAATATCTTATGATAGTTATTTATTTCAGGTCAACAAATTACATCTGAAATGGAACAGTTTAATCACGAAAGCTCAATATAAGGGTAATAACAATATGTATGCTCTGTACCTCAGAAAGGAAATGGCAGAGGTGGTATTGCATCACAGCAGAGTTCATTACATTAGCACAAGTTGTATAGGTACAGCTTTTGGCCAGGTTAGCTATTGTTACACATGGTTACCCATTCCAGCTGATAACAACAGAGTGGTGTTTTGTGTACACAGTACCATAGCTATATGTCCACAGGTAGACTGTTTGACTGTACCCTGTATGATTAATTCAATGGGACACAAATAGAATCATAATCATAATAGAAATCATATTTCTTTCTTCCTGGAATAAATCATCCTTGACACCAAACTATAGGCTCACAGGTATGTGTGTATGTAAGTGTGCAAACAGGTCTTACCCCGATCTGTGTCGTACAGAAAGACAAAGCGGTTCCAGTCATAGTGGTCCAGAATGCTGAGCAGGGCCCCCCGTATGGAGGGTCTCAGCTGCAAGACAAACTGACTCTCACCCTCGATGGGGAAGCTGGGGGTAATGAGGGAGATGTGAAGAGCTCCACAGAATGACGTCAGTGTGTGTACGGAGCGCTTGTCATACAGGCCAAAAATGGCAAACACGCCCCTTGAGTACTGGGAGCAGACTGGAGAGGAAAATGAGAGAGAGAGAGAGAGAGAGAGAGAGAGAGGTAGTAAATTAGTTATGTGTTTCATTAAACAACAGACCTCAATTGAGGAGGTAAAATAGATATTTTACCACTTCCTATTCATTTTCACACAAAGCAGATTACTTTGGACATGCCAAATTTATTTAGCAACTCTCAAAAATTTTGGAAGTATAGCTGCAAGAGACCATTTAAACACAGCATGTAACTGCTTATTCAAAACAACTACATAATTCTTGTAAGACATTTACAGGTTTTGTTGAGCCAAAAAATAAAAATAAATCAAATTCCAAGATCCCACTTGACCCAGAGGCAGCTGGCAGCTTTCCACCATTCTCCCATCTAATAAAGAAAATTGCTTGCCACTCTCCCTCATTCACAAGACTAAATTGTGCACCATCCCCCAAACCCAAGTCCACAACACGCTCCACCCAACAGTAATACATTATATTCGTGTTGGAGTAAGACATTCTGTGTCTTAAAACCACATTTAAAAATCTGTACCACCCAATGAAGCTCTGTATCCAGTTTGCACCAACTGAGAAAAGTTTTGGGGATGCATCCTTGAAGATGATCTCCATGGTTTTGGACAGTTTTGTAAGCATTAATTCTATTTTCAAACAATATTGATTTATTTATTTATAGTTTTATTAAACACTCCAGCATGGAAAGTGTCACTAAACATTGTACATGATAAATGTAATTTCAGATGCCATAAGTACTTCTCTTTTATTTATTTACCCCGTCAACACAATGGGATGTCAGAGCCACCAGCCTGTAGCTGTTGAGCTCCTTTGGTCGTGGAGTCTTTGGCTTGTTTTCCACTCACTGCTCTGCATATGTACATTATTTGTTAACATCAGGTAGCTATGTAGTATGGTGGTGTCAAAATTACACTTTGCTAAATATAGACCCAGCTGAAGTGTCCTTTTGTGTAGTTGCCTCCATAACTATGCAATGATGCTGATTGCCATGCATCTGAGTGTAATGGTAGACTATTAGTGGGGTCTTATTGTGTATTAAACACAGGCTATGTTATCATGAATGTGCCACGAGGGCTATATCCATGACTGCAGAACACAGAGACCAGACATATCTTCTGAAGTAGGAGGAGTACCATAGCACCTGGATCATGGGGTGCCGCACAGACATTGTATGAAACCCACTGGATAAACACTAATAGATATTTGTACCTCTCTTACACTCTCACATACATACAGTGCTGTGCCATAGGAAGGATACATTAATGCTTGTTATACCAGCATATCATTTTTTATCTCAAAATCTACCCCAGGCTTTATGTCTGGCATTAACATTCATCTTGTGCACTCAATTCATGCAGTACCATACAAACGTTTTGACGCCCCGTCATTTGAAAATGAGTCCACATCTTCCAATGACACACCACTTTAATACACAATAACTATTTATTTGCTAAATTTAAGAAATTAGAAACAAAAATGGAAATGTGGCCAGTTTTACATGTAGAAAACCCTGTAAATAAATAGAAATATAACAAAAAGTAGACCTGTTTGTTACATGTAGAGGATGTGTTAATGTATTTTATTTTTAAACTCAAATATGTCATTAGATAGCTGGATTTAACTAAGAACAGGTATGCGCATTTAACCACCTTCAGAGCGAGTCAGGCACACAAATGACCATATAGCTGTGCGAATGACTCCTGATGTGTCCTCAACAGAAATGACCATATAACTGAATCATCTCAGAAGAGCTGAGAGCAACTGAGGTGAATAGCTTCTTTCTGCATTGTTGTTTTTGAAACAAAACTATACAAACAGGGCATTTTTTTATCAGTCACATGCAGCATGGCTCATTTGTAGCACCTTTCATTCAGTCAATAAATATGATTATATGTTAGTACTAGGATGAACAGAGTATCAGAGTAGGGCTGGTCCTTTTTAAAATGTATAAATATTCTATCTTTCATTCAAATATAGCAATTCTGGTCAGATTAATCCATATGTCGCATTTTAAAAGCCAGTCACCAGTCTTGATTTTTAGAGCAAGCATGCTTATTGACTCACTAACGCTAATAGGACTGTGTTTTGGATTCAGTGGTACTATAGCAATTTGTTATATACCATTAAAGTAAACCAATCAAAATCTGAAACCTAGCGCTACCTACTCAAGTCAAACAGAGCTGCTGGAGCTGAGCTTCTTATCCAGTCAAGAAAAGCGCAAGAGCACTGTGCCTTGCGAATAGCCCTTTTCACACTGCAGTCATTCAATTTCACCCAATTTCCACAGTCAACACTCTTTTGTCTGATACCAAATAGATTCCCTTAGCCTGTTTGTCGTTTCAGTCTGCTCATATGATTACCCACAACATGAAACCATTATGCGGAGAACCAGATTGTCTTGTTTACTTCCCCTTTTCTTCTCTATTAAATCTCCATGTATTTCAATTTGCTTCTTTTCCTCTTCTTTTATTTTCCCACAGAGTGCTCTTACATAAAAATCATTGGCAGTGCCTGAGGATGTTGCTGAACTGAACTGACAGCTCTGAAATATATGTGCAAAGCACATTATCAGCATCAATGGGATGAGGAAAAATATTCCAATGCAGAGATCTTATATCACTAAAAGCAGGCTTTCTCTTTGATATGTCTGTGTGTGGAATGCAGTGTTGTCTGGGTGTAGGAGATGTCCCTGCTGCCTTCATTACAGTGAATGCAGTGGCCGAGCTCAATGACCTGGGCAGTGGTGAGTTCCACTGGTGCAATTTCCTGCCTGTCTAGAAGTCCTTATAGTTTTCAGCCATGCCTTCTATATTGTGCCTTTTTATCTGTATGGGGTGAGCTCTATAATCACCTCTGCAAGCCAATAGCCCAGAGAGACAAAAGATACAGTGAGGGAGTGAGAGAGCGAAAGAGAAGGGGGAAAAAGACAGACAAAAAGGAGAAATAGTGTAAGAAGGAAAGCGTGACAGAGTGAAATAATACAGAAAGGATTGGAATACAGAAAGGGAGAGAGGGATACAGGGGAGAAATGGGGCAATGAGAGGGATTAGAAAAGAAAAGAGCAAAACAGAGAGAGAATGAAAAAGAGGCAGGGTAGTGAATACAAGTGTGAGTGAATAAGAATGAAAGAAAGCACTAAAAGGGGACATGCACGCTGCTTGTAGCAATCAAGCATCTATCTATCAACGTATCTGTCTGTCTGTCTGTCTGTTTTCTTGACTGTTTACTTATGTCATGTCTGTGACAACTTCATAATGACTGAAGGTTTTAAAGATTTGAATTCAACCATCATATATATTGCTTTTCTCAGATCTATCACCAGTGGAAAAAATGCATCAGCATATCAAGAAATAAAATGATAATACAATAAATAATTGATAATACAGTAAATAACATTCTTCAGTGTTTTGGAACTAGTGATGATACCTTTTATTCTGTTGAAATTTTTATTATAAACTAAAGTGGTACAATTCTTGACAATGTCAACAATATATATATATGTTCAACACATAAGTTGCATTTAAATATAGGCTTTGTGATTACTTTGCCATACATTTTTAAACAATGAAAATCAAGCCAATTCTTGACCTCAGAATCAAATATAACATTAAAGGACAAAATATATGTATTGCTACTACTAGTGTTGGTTTTACTACTATATAATACTCAAATGTACCATGAGAAGATAAATGGTGCATTAAAATTAACAATAGCAGGCCAATGCAGCTCCGATCTTTTTTCATAGTATCCATTACACATACTTATGTACAGCTCATAAATATACAGTTTATACTGTGTGCAACTTCTACTTTAAAATAACTCATATTGGTTTAACAGTTACAAGTTTTCCAATCATGCGATTGGAAGGGACAGTTTTCTAGACAGGGCTTATAACTTAGAACAAGAGCTGCATGGATCCTTGCCAGAAGTGCAACAAAAGATAAATTGTCGTACTGGAAAATAACTCCCCAGTTTGTGTTGATGCTGAAGATGCCATAAAAACCCACAGGCAATGGGCCGAAGATTGTCCGAGTGGTGCCATGCCAAATGAAACAACAAATGTTTAGCATGTATGAGAACAAACACTAATTTTAGACTGATATTACAGAGGTTTTACATGTTGAAATCAGATTAAGCCTTGTTTTTGACTACACAGCATTTTGAAAGGAGATTCCTCAATGAAAGGAAAATATAATCCATGGCTATTGGCTACATTAAATCCCTGTTTGCAGAGCCAACAGTAACAGCCTAGCATAATGTCATTTTAACTGGCACAATTCTCTCAGAAACAAACAACCAAAACCTGTTTGCCTGAGATGATCAAAAACCCTTAACCCTGGAATGCACTCTGTGGACATAAATCACAAAACTACTTGACTAATTTTCCAATGAGTGCTCAGGGAATGTATCACCAATGTTTGGTTTTAATAGGCTAGATTAAGATCATTGATTTATCAGAGAGAGATCTGGCACATCTGTGTGACTGACAGTGCTGAGCTCTGGTCCATTTTACTCTGGTCCTCACTACTGATGACCCCCAACCAGCATCCGGCAACATTCCACTCAAATGAACAAGCAGGTCATTGAAGTTATCCCGCACTTCATATAATCGATGTGTGTGTGTTTTGCGTGTGTGTATGTGTACATGTGTAGGCGGGGTGATTGTGTGTGTGTGTAAGAGAGAGAGAGAGAGAAAAGCATGCTGTCCTTTCTCTCAGCATTTCCACATTCTGGCTTGGTACAACTCACATGGGTGACCTTGACTGTGTCCAGTAATCTGTGTCCTCTCCTGAGATCCTGCTGATTCTTAAAGTGATGTTTCAGCCAAAAATACAATTTACATTACCCACTCCAACTCCAAATGTAAATTGCTACTTTATTTTTCCACTGGAGCTCTGTAACCTATCTAGATAATGGGAATTTACAGCTGCCTTTTGAAATCTGCAAGCTTAAATCATCACTTGCTTGCTCCAAAACATGTCATGTTTTTAAATAATCTGAAACGGACTTAATTGTGTAGTTTTAGAAGCTCATATATAAAATAAAGCAGGTATTAAATGAGAAAAATTTAGTCATCCAAGAAACTTCGTCTATAACCTAACCATTTTCATGGATGCTACTTGGGAGTTTGAGGGAAGTGTGAAATGGGCATGCAGTTTGCACTATGTTAGTAAATAGTAGGGCATCAACTGTCATATGTGGTTCAGAAAATTCTATTTAGTGGTTTCCAGGTTTTAGACTGTGGTCTGGTCCTTGTTTCTGCAGCATATAAGTGTCCCAGAGGATAAAAATGGTTTTGCTGTAGAACATACGATCTGTACAGGGGAAATGATGATATATGAGCCAATGAAAGTGTGCTGGTATTGCTTTTCCTTTCAATGACCTGCCCACCCCCCAACCCTCTCTACGGTTACTGGGCTGAATGAGTCTGGTAAACGTGAGGGAAATAAGTGAAGGGTGAGCAGTCTCCTGATTCTATGTAAACCATGAAATGCAGAAAAACACAGCCTGCTTTCCACTTCACGCATCAGTGCCGCTGACAGCCTCACTTGCAGTGCGCTTGAATTCATTCTCCCACATTGCCCCTGGGAAGAGAAAGATGGACCAGGCCTTCCCCTAAAGTCTCCCCCTCTTTCCTGGCAAAGCTTTAAAGATTATGACATAAAAAAAAAACCTTGGCACTGTTGAGGACAAGGAGGGTGAAGTGGGGTGATGCAGTAGCTCAGTTTCATAAAGCTTTAATAGGTGCTAGGCGGTAAGAGTTTAGAGCCGTTTAGATGAATGCATAATGGGAGGATGATATGATATATATCAGTGGCTCATGTTTTATTCATGCAAAATAGAAAATGGAAAAAAGCAAAAATCATTGGTATCACTGGTACTGGTCACAGAATTCCTAATAAATTGTTATTCTTAGATTATCACTCCATACTGGCACATCCTTCCTCATATTATTTCATCTTGAAAACTTAACAGCTACTACACATCCAAAAATCAAATTACAGACAGCATTTAAAAATTTCCCTTATTATACACTGATGCTATATACTGCAAAACATACACAGGTACCCTTGTCTTCACATGTCGGTTTGCTTATGGTCAGTGTGGCATCAGGGCTACAGACATGCATTATGTACTTTGGCTCACGACTGATTAGTGTTGACATACTGCCCACTAATCACCACCTGTGTTTATTTAGTTCTTATTTAGAGGCTTCTCTGTGTTGAGATTGGTGTTTGTGTTTTCCCCTACTTCATCATCACTCCTTGCCTCACAGAACTGACCAGTAGAGCTGTCCCATTGACTGGCTGGCAGAACTGTTTGCTGCCGCATGGAGTGGAGCTCTTGTTTTGGTTTCTCTCAGGACTCTCTGACTGGGGTCCAGAATCATTGGGTCCAGCCCTGCTAGAAGTTGGAATAACTTTGTGGCTGTGCTAGGGAGTGACCTTTACCTAAGAAAAGCCCTGAGTTCAAAATTGTGGACAAAGACTCATTCTGTCCTGAACTACAGCTGAGTTTTGTGTTTCGCATTGAAACCCCAGTACTTCCAATACTTCCTGCATCTTTGTCCTCGCTACCCGAGGCTTAGGTGACAACTCCAGTCTAGTTGTTTACAATTAAGAACAATGTAAATTACAGTGTTTGGTTACAGTGTTTGTAAAGACCGTCAAACGGTAAAAGTACCAATTAGAAACCTAGTTTTAAGAGCATATGAGGAACTAGGGGTTTCTCTATCAAAAGTGGCAGGCTGTGATAAAGGAAAAAAACATTTTAATGTTTTTCCCTGCATTGGACATCCACACAGAGAAAACTTGTCATAACAGGGAGATTCCCCATCACAAAGCAGGTCTTGAGGCTTGAGGTCATCTGTGACTCTTTTTTTCCCAAGTGCAACATCATTGCAACGCTGGGGAGCGGAGGCTCTGTAACGCTGAGAAGCAGTGTGGACGGCAGGAGACGACATTCTCCGGTGCTGAAGAGTGATGGAGGCTGCTGCCGTCTTCTCGGGGCTGGTGTGGTTAGCTGCTGACTCATTTCTCCGTGTACATAGGCCGTGCCCGCTCGTGGAGGGACTTTCTGTGCCATGCAGCCTTCTCCCAGCCTCCCCGTAACTGGCCTTCACCCTTTTGTGTAACTGCAGTGGGGTGGCAAAGTCCCGCTGCTGCAGCATGTGGTTCATGCTTCTTCTGCACCACTGACTCATCTGGCTGAGCCTGTCTCATCTGGCTGAGCCTGTCTCCGAGCTCGTGTGGGAAGCACATCTCGCCCTCTTGTGAGCCGGAGCTGGACCTTCTCTTTGGGCAGCAACTGAGTCCTATCTCCCATGCTCGTCTCATAAGATAAGCCGGGCCTGAGCGGAAAGACTGGTACTTCATTCAGGTGGGGGGGCTGTTTGGTCTCAGGTGAGGAGGAAAATGTTCTATCCTGCAGGCATCTGGCCCTAGGTGAGGGGGACTATGTCCCTTCCTGCAAGCCACCGAGCCCAAATCCCTTGCGTGGCCCACTTTCTTGCTGCTCTATATGTCCAGGTCAGTCCATCTGTCACAACAGGGGGGGTTCCCTGTCACAAAGCAGGTCTTGAGGCTTGAGCTCATTTGTGACTTTTTATTTCCCAAGTGCAACACAAAACTGGCTTGTGGGCCGAATACAAGCTTAAGCACTCATAACAGTCAGTAAACACAAATCCACACACCAGACATGTATGTGTGAGAGAGAGAGAGAGAGAGAGAGAGAGAGAGAGAGAAAGAGAGAGAGAGAGAAAGAGAGAGAGGAACAGAGAGATTTGAAGGTGTGAGGGAGAGAAAAGTGGAGACATAGTTAGAGTGAGACAGTCAATAAGTCTTTCTGTCTTATACTTTTCTACTTTTTATCTCAGACATCCAGTGTGACTAATGCTTGTATAAAAAACGAATAAAATAACATTAGCCAGTGGCATTTGGAAAATTAGTCATTTCAGACATTGAGAGGTGAGAGGAATAAAACAGAGAGAATGAGAG
>JBBKCR010000022.1:6555679-6570420 GCA_037577295.1 Ladigesia roloffi
AGGAGAGAGAGAGAGGAGAGTGAGAGGGAGAAAGAGAAAGCAAGAGAAAGCGAGAGAGAGAGAGAGAGAGAGAGAGAGAGAGAGAGAGGGGATAGAGAGAGAGAGAGAGGAGAGTGAGAGTGAGAGAGAGAAAGCAAGGGAAAGTGAGAGAGAGAACACTCACTGAATGATGAAGAGCACACCTGTATGCTTCCCCCACCTTCTGTGTTGAGATTCAGCCCACCATTTATCTACTCATGTCACAATTGCCTAAATATCTCACTCAACACTGCATTGTGCAAAAACATTGCATTGAGCAAACTGTGGAAGGAAGTGCACCCAACCAAACCAGAGTAGAACAAATAGAGCTAACTGAGAACAGAGTGATTGAAGAAATGCTGAACACTACACACAGTCACATGCTATATATTTAGCATTGGACACAGTGCTAACTAAAAGCCTTAAAATAATTAAACTGGGCAAACTTACAAGAGAGAGCAAACAGTGAAAATGTGCTACACTGATGCAAGTTATGATTATAGTGTGTTTATTACACCATTATGGCAGTGACAAAAAGAGTGTATAAGGACAGAGATATATTTGAAGCTTGAGTTTGAAAACAATTTTCAGAATATTTTCTAAATTTCCACATAAACAATTAGGGAATCAATCTTACTGAGCTAAGGTAAAATTGCATGCTCTAGAGAAACCAAGACAGAATTGGTGACAGTGGTAGTGATACCTAATGTCTAAATAATGTTGCAACAAACACAGGAAATTTAAATTGTGTGATTGCTTGGCTGGAATGGTTCTAGACAATGATTTTTTTTGCATTTTAACAACTAGTTTATTTAGATATTAGACATAGCTGGAAACAAGCCATGTAAACACACACTGATCACTGCAAATGCCCCACTCCCTGTTGCAGCTACACTGCGTCCACTCTTCTTAGAAGACTTTCCACAAGATTTTGGAAATTGTGGTGAACTTTTTTCCATTTATTCTGTAGAGCATTTATGGGATAAGGCATTGATCTTGGATGAGAAATCCTGGATCACAATCTCTGTTCCAGTTTATGCCAAAGGTGTTGGATGGGGGTGAGGTCAGGGCTCTACATTGAATTCATCCAATCATGTCTGTATGGAACTTGTGTTGTGTACTATGGCACAGCCTTGTTGGAATAGAATTCATTCTTCCCCAAAACTGTGTCCATAAAGTTGGAAGCATATTGTTGTCCAAAATGTGTTGGTCTGCTAAAGCATCATGGTTGCCCTTCAAAGTAGGGGCAAACTAATTATAAGTAAGGGGCAACCTGAATTAAAAAATTAAGAGCTGTTTCCCAATACATTTGCTCATATAATATAATGTAATGTATCATTATAGCATTATTTTCAAAAATACAAACATGAACAAAATTTTACCAAAATGATAATTACTTCTTTAGCATTTACTGTTTTATTCATGTTTCAGCATGTGAATATTAGAAATTTCAGTCAATTCAATAAATAGTTCTGCAAGATATCAACTTCTTATTTGGCTGCATGTACAAAAGAAATCAGCCCAAAGTTTCATTTATGGCTCCATGAAAACATAATGTATGTACTTTGCCAATATCTTTTGTGTGCTATGTACGAAAATATTTCCCTCAGCATATAAATCTGACAGAAATGTCCCAACTAGGAAAATTTAATTTTTAGGATGCTCTAATACTGTGTACATGAAAAGTGAAAGCAGGAAAAGTGAAATCTCATTTGAGAAGTATGTCTTTCTCAAGAGATCTGAGCTGCAATTGCATCATGTCACTTCAGTACGGCATCACTGATAGAACAAGATAACTGTGTAACAGTTTCATCAATATCTGTGGGCTGCTTTTTGTCTGTTTTAGGTATTCTATTTGTGTGTGATACTAATACAAGCAGAAATGTAACTAGATCATTTATCTTATACAGTAATGACAACCTACTAGTGTCACACAACATCTCGTCACATTGGGGACCACAGAAATGAGGCTTGTGTGCAGGATTCCATTGTTCAGTTTCCAAACCAAACAAAAAGGCACAAGGGCCTACAAACAAACAAAAGATCCCCATTTGAACTTTCACCCAAATGATTGCGGACTATTTCTTTATTTATTTAATATGGATAAGTAGGAACACTTAACATGCTCCTACTATAGCACTTATAGCCAAAGCTAATTTTCAATGCTCGTCCCTAACAAGTTTTACAAAACCACACAACATAAATTACAGACCAATTTAAAACATACATAAAACATGGGGTATGCAAAAATTCAATGAATTAGTCACACCCATAGACCAAAAAGGCACTTATATACATACATAATCAAAATGCAGGGTAAACCAAAACCTATAATCCACGCCTTCATTATGCCTCACATTGATTATTGCAACTCCTTGGTCATTGACCTCCCTGGCAAATCCTTACAAAGGTTACTGTTTATACAAAACTCTGCTGCCAGAGTTCTTACACACACTAAATGCTCTGCCCACATCACCTCAATCCTCTCTCAGTTACACTGGTTACAAATTCAGGCTCAAATCAAGTCTAAAGTTTTACCCCTCACCTTTAAAGCTCTCCACAGCCTTGCTCCTCCCTTCCTTACACAACTCCTGACTTCCTACTCTCCCTCTCCCTCTCTAAGATCTTCTGGCACTAATATTCTACTTGTTCCACACACTAGAGACTCCATTCTTGGTGGGACGTCAATCAGTACCATGGCTCCCAAACTCTGGGTCTCACTTCCACAATCCCTCTGTGACTGCTGCTCCATCTTATCTTTTAAACACCATCTCAAGACCTTTCTTTTCAATGACAATTTGCCTTATGACTATGTAATATGGACTTTCTGTGTTTTTTTTTTGCTTGCTATGTAAAGCGACCTTGGGTTTGTGAAAGGCAATATAAAAATGTAACTCATTATTATTATTATTATTGTTATTATTATTACTTAATAAAAGCTGGCTGTGTCCACTTTTTGTCTCCTGGACAACAGTCGAGATAATGAGCACCGTGCATCCCACCCACTTTTTCCCTCTAGGACTACAGCTGAGAAATAGTTCCCTGCACCCCTCCCACCTAAAAAATGTTTCTGTCATGCATGCCGCACAGTGTGTGTCACTATGGCTTTGCTGTAACCAAAACACAGCCTGTTAATGTAAGTACAACAAGCGAGAAACATGATTGCCTGGGTATATAGATATCCAAATTCAAAGCATCCACACTGTTTTTTATGGCAGGGTGACTTGTTAAGAATCGGGAATATTGGGTGACTGATTTGCAGATTGTGAAACAGATTCATGCACAGTTGCAATCCAGAGGTGGTGCAGCAGACAATGTAGTAGTGAAAATAATTTTTTTAATATGAAAAAAAAAAAAACTTTTGTTACGTTAAGAATTGTCTGAATTGAAAGCTGTATGGGCATTATTTTTTAAGTGAATTCCAAAAGTGACACTTCATGTTTCATTGCATTGTCTAAAAAAACTTAAATAAATTAGCTTAGTAATGACAAGACAGTGTCTTTTGTTAGCTGGGTAGCCTACAATTTTAGTCAAATATTTTGTAAAGGTGATGCAGTTTATTTCAGGTCAGGTCAGTTAATTAAATATAAGGAAAAAAAAAAGATATTTAACTAATTAAATATCCCTATTGCTTATTATGAAGCTTAATCAGCTCACCTCACTATCCTTGCAAACCCTAGTGTATATATTCCTTCTTATTTCACATAACAGTATGTTCTGTTTTTGCCTCATTTTCGCCAATTTCAGCAGATTAGCACCATGCTGATATTTGCCTACGTAATAACATTCATAAATATTCATATAGTCTCTGAATGAGGATAAATGGTTGCGGAAGTGGGGTGCGAGTTCCTAAAAGGCACATCCTTTAGCTCAGCACTCTGACTTTCAGCTCTGCTATACCCACATTGCTCTCTTTTTACTGACACTGTATAAACACTGTTTCGTCAGTTCTTAACAAACGCTGCTCTCTTTCTCTCTCCTTCGACATTTCTATTGCTTTACTAAATGGCTGAATGCCAGGGTGTGCCTTGCAGGGCAATGCTGGCCCATTTCTCTCTCTCTCTCTCTCCGCCGCTCTCTCTCTCACTCTCTCTCTCTCTCTCTCTCTCTCTCTCTGTGCTTAACACTTTCACTCTTTTCTCTCACTCTTTTCCCCGTCTCTCATTGTCTCTCTCCCTGTGCCTAAATCTCATTCTATTGCCTCAGACTGGCTGGTAATCATTATTCCTCTCTCCATCTCTTTTTCTCTATATAATTATTTTGCTCTCGCTCTTTCACTCTAAATCAGCACCTCTTTCAATTTCTATCCCTGTATTCACCTTTCTTTGTTTCTCTCACATGAATACTTTAATCTCATATTTATTTATCTTTAATATCTCCTCCCTTTGCTAAAATAAAGCCTTTGCTCTGATCTTCTCATGTGTGATATGATCTGCTCATGAGTTCACTTTCACTGCTCCTTCTATATCTGCACCTTTGTCTCTTACCTCTCATTCTTTTTCACCCCATGCCAAAGATGAAGAGAGAGACCGAGAAAGAGAATGAGTTGTATCTGAGAATCTGTAAAAACATTTTTTATTTAGTTCTAAAACAGGTACACACATTAACGGCAATTCCATAACATCTAAAACAGCATAGGAACAGTCAGCCCTGTATGTGGTAAGAAAATAAAATACAAACTGAATAAGGTGGATAGCACTAACAAAACCAGAACCCTCAAAATATCCCCTGAGAAGACTGTATGTTTGGGATTGGCGTACACTATGGTACCTTGCTAATCTCAAAAATAAAAGTGCTAAAAAGGGTTCTAGGAGGCAATGCCATATTCCGTTAACGAAGAGGGTGTATATCATTTAGACTAGTAAAAGTTGTGGATGTGTGAACCTAAAAATGATATAAATGCAACTAAGTTTCTACCACAGAGCCATTTAACTGTCTCCAGTGAAGGAGGGAGATTTCCATCTTAGAAATTAAATTGAACATTAAGAAGGCTTGAGGGCCAAAACACTAGCAAAACCAAAACACAGAAGACTGGTACTAACCTAAGGGATGCGTGAAGGTAAGTGTGAGGGTGGACTGATAAACAGACAAACAACAGATGTGAACCAGCTAAAAAAGTGAACACTTATTATTAAACCCAGGGCCAGCTGTCTTTACTGATGAGATGGCCGGGGAACAGACACGTGTCAAAATTAAAGTTCACAGGGCAGCCTCTAGTGACCGGCAAATGGTACATTCATGACTCTATTTATAAACATTGCCTTTGCTAAATAACTTCTGAAGAACTCATTTTAGGGTGTAGAAAAACTAAAGAACCTTTTAGTAGAGTAATCCAGAATTTAGTAGATACTTCAGAATTTTACTGGTCACTTACTGCAAAGCATAATTTTGATACAAAAATTTAAATGAACATTTACATTTTCACCTTAAAGAAAATGTATGTATATTGCTAAATTCCAGTAGGCTGCCTAGAACGCAAAATGGGCTTTTTTTATTGACCATATACCATGCATGTTGACAAAAGAAATGTGGCATCGGCTGAAAGAATCATATATTGAAAGATTATTTTTGGAACCAAAAATGGTTCTTCTGAAGCATCAATAATCTTTCTGATGTGTGTGAAGGTAATGTGAAGCGGACCAGAGGTGGCTCTCCTGCTGGCCTGCGTTTAACACATTGGGGAGCTCTGATTAATACCACCCACTCTGAAATTAAATCAGCACATCCATAAGAAAGGGAGAGAAGATGCTGGCCTGTGCAGCCCTGTGATTTAATCTCTCTCTCATACACACTCACACACACACACATTCTACACAAAGACTCTGTCGGAGGATGTCAGGTTTTTACGGCATAAGCTGTCACATCTACTCATCCTCAGAGGTACAACCCTTAATAATGACCGCACACATGCATGCACATAAACACAAAAATCATTCCTAGAGAACTACAAATGAAATATTCAAACTGATTTGTTATAAACACAGAAAACGGTGTGCAACTGTGTGCCTCATTACTCATATACATCGATTTATTGTAGTCTTTATATCTTTACATTTCCTTCTGAATTTTCCCTGTGTACTTTGGGCTTTATCCCTACATTATACCATACTTAACACGTTACATATTGTCTTAGTACTGTGTGTTTTGTGTCTATATTTCACAACCCTGTGTTATAAACCTTCTATTCTGCTTTTAATTATATTTCTGTATTTTAAACCTCTGCCTTACAGACAGATACTGTATCTCGTCTTTACCCTGGTATTCAATATGTTTTGTACCTAAGCCTCACATCTATGATTTACCTCATTGTATTATACATTTTACACTTTAAATCTCTTGCTTTACATTCACATACTATACACGATATGCTTGTATGCTAAATTAAGTGTACTACACACTTTACATACAGTGCCTGACAAAAGTATTGTCGCTTAATCAAGTTGTGGGTACAACAAATAAAAACTTGACTTGTAGTTAATCAGTTGGAATCAGAAATGGCTTGTAAGAAAGGTAAAGCCCTCTAGACTATGCTTATTATACCAAAATAAAGATTTGCATCATTCATTGAGTTGTCTTAATTTAATTAATACAGAAAGGTCAAATTTTGCCTGGACAAAAGTCTTGTCGTGTACAAAAATAATGTAGAAATTATATATATGCGTTATTTAGAATATACAAACATACAACAATAACATCAGAACATAAAGTCATAAATCATCTGGAATGGCAAAGAAAGCAGTCTTGCAGGACTCCCAGAGTTCGTTGAGATTTTTTGGTTTCAACTTCCAATCCTCCTCCTTCATCTTACCCCAGACATGCTTAACAATTCAGGTGTTATGGATTTTAAGTCCATTAAACAGGTGTTCTGGATTTTAACAAGCTGTGAACCACAAGACACTTTTTGACTGTTTCATTTTGCATCCAGTTATTAATGTGAAAGCCATTGGAATGAAATTGATATATTTATTGTAACAATCAATTGATTAGATATAAAGATATTTGCCTTTTTACACTCTTATGTCCCTATTTGACAAGATGTAACGCAAGATGTTTCTATCACCCAATTTTTCTGGGTGAATCATGGGTCCATGCAGGTTCCAACAGGTCTCTTGCAGTTTCTGCAGTATTTGTAGCATTTGCAGCATTTCTGGCTAATAAAGGTACATAAAAGTAATTGACAGCTGCCTTGTCACATAAAGACACAGTTACTTAAAACAGCATATAACTTTGTTTTTAATCAATCAATTGTTACAAAAATATATCAAGTGAATGCCAAAGGCTTTCACATAAATAACTTGGTGCAAAATGAAACAGTCAAAAAGTGTCCTGATGTTCACAGATTGTTAAAGTCCAGAACACCTGTTTAATGGACTTGTTAAAGTCCATAACACCTGAATTACTGAGCATGTCTGGGGTAGGATTGAGGTGGAGGTTTGGAAGATGAAACCAAAGAAGATTGATGAACTATGGGAGTCCTGCAAGCCTGCTTTCTTTTCCATTCCAGATTACTTCATCAATAAGTTATTACAGTTATTGCCAAGACCTATGGATGTGGTTATTCAAACTCATACAGGTCATGACAGGTTGTTAATTATATTTTCCAATATTTTCCAATGATTTTATTTTCTGAGGTTATTCTTGCATGTTTGTATATTTTAAATAACCCATACAGTATGTATAATTTCTACATTAAATGACAAGACTTTTGTCCAGGCAAAATTGGACCTTTCTGTCCTAATTAAATGCTACAACTCAATGAATGATGCAAAACATTATTTTGGTTTAATAAGCATAATCTAGAGTCTTTCCCCTATACATATAAATAAAGAGTATGGTGAAATATCTCTCATTTATATGTTTTGCCATTTTTGGACAACTGGAAGACTTCTAGTAAAACTATAGCTTGCTGTATAAGAATTATTAATAATTATGAGAAACAAATTAGTAGCAAAGCAAATTATCAGAGATTATTTAAAAGGCAAAGGCGATCCGTAAGTGAATACACAATACTATAACAATAATTAATTATACGTAATTAATTATTATACGTAAAATGATACGTCTTAATACAGCGCTAAATATACCACAATTAATCAAACCAAGAATGCTAATTTGCAGACTGGAATTAATTTGATGAAACTGGATGTGGAATTCTTGACAATGAATTAACAGCAGCATGTTGTGTCTTCACTGTCTTTACTACGGGATACCTGGAGATGGATGGATTATCCCTGATTATTTATTAAATTCCTCATGAATTACATTCACGCAAATTAGCTCCTAATCGAAACTGCACAAAGCCATGATATTTACAAAGAAAAAAACAAGAGACATGCAGGCTTTTTGGATGCTTGCCAGTCCACATTCTTCTGCTTACAAGTCTGGTCGGTTTCGGTCTGGTTAATTTCTACTTCATGCTTCTGTTGCCTTATTTAACAAGATGTTTTCCTTTGGTATCTCAGTTATTTTCTTTACTCTCAAAATGTATCTCTCTTTGTTTCTTCCTCAGGTATATAGTAGCAAGTCAGTTTTGGGTTTTTACTCTCACAATTGATCTATAGGGTCCCTGCCCACATATGTTTTTGGTGACAACTTTACAAAACTTTTATTCAAATATGTCCCTCAAATATTAAATTGATGTTATTTCAGTTTTTGAATAAGAGTTTGTTATTACTGCAGCAGAGGAAAAGTTACAGTAGAATGCATTTATGGCCAGAGCACAACCAAGTCATTTCAATTTCATGTTTCAAATTTAAGGTTTATTTGTCATATGCATGTTAGCGCAGGGACAACTTTGCAATGAAATATGATTGACGAGAGAAGACAAGTCACTCAGTAATATAGTAAACAAACCATGCAATTTAAAGCATAAAATATGTTAAATTAAAAAGAGTAAAATATACAAAAAAATTTAAGCACTTTAAGTTATAAATTCTAAAATAGATGAATGAGTATATATGAATGTGTACAGCATTGTTGCACATGAAAAAAGTGCCAGGAGTGAGCAGCAGTAAATTGGCATTTAAGTACAGTCTTTGCTTTTTTATATTAATAAAAAGGAGTGCAAAAGTGCAAAGTGTATCTGAGTCTGTTTTGTATCGAATAGTTGTGTGTGCATCCAGTGAAGTGTGGTGTGTGTTTAAGTGTTGTAGTTGAGTTGACGAAAGGCTTGATGGTAAAAGCTATTTTTAAGACTTATAGTCCGAGCAGAAAGACTCCTGCATCATCTGCCTAATGGTAACATGGAGAAAAGATGGCGTGCTGGGTGGCTGTGGTCCTTGAGTATGTTGTGTGCTTTGCGGAGGCACCGCTGGACGTAAATGTCCTGAATGGCAGGGAGACTCATGCCTGTGATGTGCTCTGCTGCTTTGACCATTTTCTGTAGAGATTTCCGGCCTCTGGCAGAGCAACTCCCATACCAGACTGTAATGCAGCCTGTCAGTAAGCTCTCAATCGTGCTCCTGTAGTTCATGTAGTAGGCATTCATGCCAAGCTTCCTCAGCCTCCTCAGGAAGTACAGTCACTGGCAAGCTTTCCTGATTACAGTGTCTGTGTGAAGGGTCCAGGAGAGATCCTATGTGATGATACCTCCCAGGAATCTTAAGTTTCTGACAGTCTCGACCTCGACTCTGTTGATGTGAATAGGCTTGTGTTACCCGACTGGTCGTTTCCGGTAGTCCACTATAATTTATTTTGTTTTGCTGACATTGAGAGTGGATTTGTTATCCAGATACCAGTTGTGCAGTGCCATAACCTCCTCTCTATAGGCCGTTTCATTGTTGTCCATGATGAGGCTTATGATGGTCATGTCATCTGCAAACTTAATGATGACATGTGTAAACAGGGAGTACAGGAGGGGACTAAGCACACATCCCTGTGGTGTCCCTGTGTTATGAGTTATGAGGAAGTGTCCTAACTAACTCTCACCACCTGGGGCCTGTTTGTGACGAAGTTGAGGATTCATCTGCAGATGGATGGTCCCAGCCCTAGGTCAGCGAGCTTCAAGGCAAGTTTTGAAGTAATGACCGTGTTGAATATTGAGCTGTAATGTATTCCTCTTTTCCAGGTGAGTGAGAGCATTGCCAAGGCGATGGTATCCTCTGTGGCTCTGTTTGTGCGATAGGCAAGCTGAAGTGGGTCCAGCATGTTTGGGAGGGAGGAGCAGGGAGGGTAGTCATTCAGGCAGGAGACCACTGGTTTCTTCAGGATAGGAATGATTTTGGATGTTTTGAAGGAAGTAGGTACCACTGACTGCCTCAGGGAAAGGTTAAAGATGTCGGTGAACACCCCTGTGAGCTGGTCGGCACACGTTCTGAGGACCTGGCCTGGGATGTCGCCTGGTCCCGGAGCTTTTTGGTTATTGACCTTCTTGAAGGAACATCTGACATCTTTCATTTTGAGTGTCAGAGCTCCAGCCTCACTGCTCTTCTGAGCTTAAAGGACCTGCTCGTTGTTGTCTACATCAAAACGAGCATAGAAGTTGTTTAGCACATCTGCAAGAGAAACAGTAGGCTAAACTCTGCCTGTGTTCTCCTTTTTGTAGTCAGTGATGCACCACAGTCCATTTTACAAACTTCATGGGTCAAAGCTGTGGTAGCTGGTATCCACTTTGTCCCTACAGTTCTTTTTTGCCTTTTTAATGGACTCCCAGAGGTTATACCTGGCTGCTTTGTAGGCATCAGCATCCCCTGAGTTAAAGGCAGTTGTCAGCATCTTGAGCTTGGCACGAATCTCCCTATTTACCCAGGGTTTCTGATTTGGATATTTGCAGACAGTGATTTTAGTAATGATCTCATCTGTGCATTTGCCAATATATCTTATGACAGAGTCTGTGAATTAATCTATGTTGCCATCAGCTGCATCCTCAAATATCTGCCAGTAAATTATCTCAAAGCAGTCCTGTAAGACACATTTAGCCTTATTGTCTCATTTATACTCACTGGAAACCTATAGTCACCTGCTTAAGTCTTTGATTGTATGCAGGCAATAGCAGTATAGAACAATGGTCTGCCTTTCAAAACGCTGGTCGGGGGAGGGGTTTGTGACAGTTCTTAAATGGTGTGTAACAGTGATACAGTGTTTAATCACCTCTTGTGGAGAAGGGGATGTGTTGGTAGTATTTGGGGAGAACTTTCTTCATGTTGGCTCTGTTGAAGTCTCCCAGCACAATGCAGGCTGATTCTGAGTTGGTATCCTCAAGTCCACTGATGATGTCATAGAGTTCGTCCAAAGCCTAAGATTTGTCAGCATGTGGGGGGATGTATACAACTGAAAGGAGGACTGAATTAAATTCCCTTGGGAGAAGTTTATGGTCAGCAGCTCAAGAGTCAGAGAGCAGTGGATTTTTAAAGCACACACATCCGTGGCCCACAAAGAGTTAACCACACGTCTCCTCCGCTTTTCTTGCCTGAGCCCTTCGTTCTGTCTCACAGTGAACCTGTCCGGCGTGACGGTGCAGTCGGGCACGCTGGTCTCCAAACATGTCTCTGTGAACAGCAAAACACAACAGCTCCTGGTGTCTTTTTGATGTTTAATCCATGCACACAGCTCATCCAGTTTGTTGTCTAGAGACTGAACTTTCACAAACAGGATGCTAGGCAGGGGAGGCTTGTTGTTTCTCTGTTGGGTTTGGGCCAAAACTCCAGCGCATTTCCCTCTCTTTGTTTTCTTCTGGCGTCGGGCGATCAGACAAAGGACCCCAGGCAGTATTGCGCCCGCGATACCAAAACCTGTTGTTAAATCCAAACTGGCTGAGGAATGTAGCTCCAAAAGTGTTGGTCAGTCATACTGAATGTGTGATTAAGCCACACGCACAGAAAAAGCAGTAAAAAATAATTTTTGCTGAGATTTTTGCTGCGATGACTTGGAGCTCTCATTGGTGCAGCCATCCTACGGCGCAAAGGGAAGCTAGTTAATTTAACTGTCCACCTAATGCCTCACATATGTTTCTCTGACCATGGCCAATTCTAGGCCCATTGGAAAGTTACCAGTGCAATCTTTAATCCTCATTCTGTATGGATCATTATAGGGCCTTTCACAGCCTGCTGCTGTTCACATGAGCACTCAGCTGAGTCACTCAGACATGGCTTGATTAGCAGGGCCTGTCCTCAATAGCTTGATCATCGTTCAGTTTACCCAACTCACACTGATAAATGTTTATGTAACTGCAATCAAGTGTCTCTGATTAGATAACTGTTCTAGAAGTGATTTAGCAGGAGATGAGTTTTAGATGCCTCATCACTTTTAAAGAATCAGGTATAGAAGTGTCGTGAACTGCCATTGCAGATTTTGCCATCAAATATATGTCAAGCCCAGGTGTGCCAATAAATAAGTACCTCTGAAATGATTAATTACTGTAACCAGTGAGCTCAAACTGAGAAATACTGCATATTAGCCCCTAAAATGTTACGGTTACCCCTGAGTGCCATTGTGTTTGTATGTAAGCAGAGCAAATACAAGATGCATACATGGATACACTCTTAAAACATCAGTCTAAGAGCTCCTTAGAAAACGTTCATTTAGAAAGTTGAAAGCTAGGGCTACTGGATACCATTCTAAAGTGATAGGAATCCAAGATTTGGTTCCAAAAATAACATAACATAAAATATATAGGAAATCTGTTTTGGACAAGAATCTAATTGTGCTAAGACTAACACAGCATTTGACCAGCACAAGACTTCTTATAAATTACCAGGAGGATGTAGTTGAGAACTAAAGCTGATAAAGAACTGAAAAAGTAATAGTGCCTCTTTTAAATCCAGCAAAATTGAATATTTATGTTTTACAGCCTGGAATTTGAATGGCTTATAAGTGAAACAAACCACTGAAGTGTATTCTATAAATAATGACACATCAGCAGGAAAGCAGAGCCTTTTAATTTTTTTTAGGAATGTTTATTGTAACATGTTTCCTTTTTTTTATCTTGCACAAAATAAACACAGAGATGCATTTTTTAGACTGGTTGACTACAGAATATCAACTCCAATGTTCCACACTCAGTTCCCTGTGGGCTCCCCAAAGGAGTATCATGACTACAACATAAAAGTGGGGATGACAGGCTATTGTAGGGACATATATCTCATTCAAACTACCTGCCACTTAGATCTTATCCTCTCACTGGGTATTGGATCATAAGAAGATTCTTGAATGTTTATGCATTTATTACTTATTTTCTATAATTTGTACAGTAATGTATTGAGTAATAAACTACTACAATATGAAGTAGAGACATGCCATATCAAAGCCTTCAATAAATCTTTAAATCTCGTCAAAAGAAGGCAAAACCGCTCATTTCTGCTAGCAGAATTCTAGCAGTATATTAGCAAGAACAGCGCTGTTAAACACCAGTCTTTAAATGTATTTGACATCTAATGTAAAAAAGTTCATTTTATTGCATGAGATGTTTTTTGTTTCACAAATGATGAAAGAAAGATAAAATGTAAAGAATTGCTTTTGTGCTGAAATGATGGAGAAAATATAAAAAAGTCAAATAACAAATGACATGGTATAAATTTTTGGATAGTGAAGATTTGAAGCTTTGATTTTAACAGAAGGTGAGACATGCATTTAATTTGTGAAGAAAAGATGTGTTCTAAAGGAGAAGTGCATCTTGGGATGGTGAAATATCCCCTGTACTCAGAGGCAGGAGGTTTAAAACATGAGAGTGCTATTTTTTGTCCCCTTGCTGCTGATTGGTTGCTGCCCTGTGATGTATCTCTGGCAGTTACAGGTCAACACATTGGAACAATTTCCCGGATTGGGCCATCTGGAGTGTTCATTGGGTGTTCTCTTATTTTTAATTTTGTTGTTTTTGAAGCCCTGTATTTTTATTATGGTAAAAAAAAAATTTCCCCCTATTTACCTGCTTATACCATAGAAAAAGGCAAAGAAATGCAAAGAACATACAAAGAAAATGCCAATGCATTAACTACAGTACAGTTTAAACAGGGGGAATATTTTACATTGTAGCATTGCGGGGGTTCAGTGTAAATTGTACAGTACATGTACACGTTTACCTTCACATTTTTAAAGGTGATGTATTAAGCTTAAAATTAAAAGGCTTTTTGGGAGCATATTTGGGGGCATATTGGGGGGTAACCCCCAAGACGTTCAATGGTTTACTGTACATTAATGTGTCTCAGCTAGAGAAATAATTGTTTATAAAAAGATGAGTAAAAAAATTTGCAATATTTACATAAATGCTCGTTTCTTATTATTTACACTGACCTTGATTAATTTTAAAAGTCAAGGTCCTTGATTGGAAGTGAGGCTCCCCAAAAACAGCAAAATTCAGGGGGCTCTTGAAAAATCTTCAAAACTGTGAGCAGTGTGAAATGGATGAAATAAGATTTTGCTTGAGCGAAAAGCAAAATCTGGAAATCATGTGGATATTACTTTGATATGTACCACCTACCTAAACATTGCTACAGACCAAGTACAATCCTTCAAGGCAACAATATTCCCTTATGTATGCAGCCTTGTTTAGTACGATAATGTGTGTTGCAACACTACAATCATTGAAGATATTAAATTAATTTTTTTGTACTGTTACCACAAAAAATACAGCTTCACCTGAAAGCTCACCTCTGTAAATTGCTCTAATTAAGAATTAAATATACTAATAGATTCTTCTTTATCTTCTTCTTCTTCTTCCTCTTTCGGCTTTTCCCTTCAGGGTTCGCCACAGTGAATCATCTGTCTCCACCTAGTTCTATCTTTTGCAT